>CM070752.1:8827360-9337360 GCA_036346245.1 Bonia amplexicaulis | reverse complement strand
CTATCCAGATGATCTGGTTAGACTGCTAATATTTCCAGTCCAAATTGTATGTAAAAATCTGCAAAGGAATTATTTTCATCTCAAAATGAATCTCCCCCACCCAAAAAGAAAATTCAACAGTTGACTTCTTTGATACTGTCTCTTGAGTATATAATCTACCTCTCTGAGATTTTTTAAATAAGGTGCTCAAAAGCAACTGCATGTAAGAAACTGAAGCTCCTAGCTTCAATGGCACGCAAGAACAGATGGTGAACAGAGATTGCAGACTTTCTAATGCAACATACACTCCCTAACATATGGGTGCGAGAAATTGACATACCGCTCCCATATATACTTGTACCGGCGAATGGCCAACTTCAGCCAGGGTTTCATGTTCCCATTATAGTGCACGACAGCAGCACTCTCAATCAACCGATCATCTATGCCTACATCATACCCTAGCCCCAAGACATGCCATCTGCGGTCTAGGGGCTCCATCAGGCCATAAAACGTCAAAAGACCTGCAGGAAGTGTCCCTGTCCTCCATAGCAACTGATCAGCATTTTGCTCTTGCCAATAATGATAAAGCGCTGTGGCATTTGCCTTCCTCCAAGCTATTAAGTCAAAGATGTTCATCCCAAAAGCCCATCCACAAGTATATGGATCAATTTTGGAGCTGATAATTGGATGCGAGAAATTAAGATACTTGTGATACCGATGAAATGACTCCAAACAAGTCTCCACTGCTCCAATAACATTACCATGCAGTTCTATGGAAAAAAGCTGTGTCAAGTCCTTTTGCACCACAACATCATCATCAAGAAAGACCACCTTCTCCAAGTTGGGGAGTATTTGAGGAATGTAGAATCGCAGATGGTTCAAAAGAGAGAAAATCTTCGGTTCATGGAACTTTATTTCTCTTTCAAGATTTTTCGACCCACCAGAGTAGTAGAAACCTTGAGTTTCCATCTCCGATAGCTGCCTGACCAGTGCAGAAGAAGAAGCATTCAACCAAGAGAATTCATCTATGCAGCGGACTTCAACAGTGCAACCTTTGAGGTCATTTATGAGGAACCAAGTTGACATGGCACCAAAATTTATCCTGTCTGTGACCACATGAAACACCAGCTGCTGAGGGTGGTTTGCATTTGAAACTGTAGAATTGACAACAACTGAAGTGGCCAGCACATTATCAGAGAATATACAGAAGTGATACAGATTATTGTCTACCAATCGTGTGGAGTTCCGATGCTCTTCTGAGCGACTCCTATGTTTTGGGTTCTGAAGCCACTCTTCTGTCAGCTTCACAGTTAAACAGTGCAGATTCTTGGGGAGGGATTCTGCAGCTAACTGACCAAACGTGGCAGTCTGAACAACTGCTGCCTTTGCACGCTCCTCTAGTGCAAGGGCATGGCTCTTCAGTGTCACTATTGTTGTGCTGATATCATAATGAGAGTCCTGCGCTTTGTATATTAACCGTGCTAGCCGAGTTATTATTGGATGCGCTTCTTCTTGAGTGATGGCTCTCCCACTAACAGCCCCTTCAGACAGCAATCTTTGACAATTCCTTATCTGGGAACTAAGCTCCCATGCAAGCTGAAGATTGCCATGCTCTTTTGCAAGGATGACATAAGCCTTCGCTAGAGTCATTTGATCCGCCAATTGGCGGGCAAAAGATGTGCTGCTTAAAAGCTCTTCTGTGAAATTTACTTTCTCATGAGGTACTTCCTCAGTTTCTGAACCCTTATCCTGGAACAAGTAAAAAAACAAGTACATAAGGAAGCATGCACATAACAGAGATTTTTACAGTGGAGAAAACCAAACAAGAAATATCTTGTCGTATTGGAAGTAACAGAAAAAAAATAATTCAGAAGCTATCCGAAGGTAAACATAGTTTAACTTTGTGCAAGTTTTTAATTATTATCCTCTAATTCTTTGGCACTAAATGCACATGTTACAGCTGAACAGCTATTGTCATGAAAATGTGTTTGTGTACACATATTAGTGCCTTCTATGAAATAGTCAGCATTGCCAATATATTTTGGTGTCAAAAACTCACACAAGAATGTAAAGATCATACTTTTGTATAGACAGAACTAACAGGAACTATTACCACTTACTATCAGCATAAGCTTAGTCGATTCAGCAATGAAATAATCTGGGCTGTTTGGTTGGTGCCCAATTTGCCCTACTAATGTGTGCCCATGATTTGGCCAAGTTTTGGCAAGAAAATGAACTAGGGCAACAAGCTGTACCTTTTTTTCAAATTAACAGCTTGAAATTTTTCATAGCTTGAGCTTTGAGATCAAACTAGAGCAATTGAAGAGCAGTATTTCTTTTTCATTGCCACAAAAGCATAAATACCTCATTACATTTGCTTTCAAACAATCTTAAAATCACAACAACTATGTAAGGAAGAGGTAAAGCTAGTTCCAAGCTTTCGATAGCTTATTCCAATAAATACTATTTTCATTTTATTCGCACACCACTCCAGAGAATGAAGACCTTTCTGTTCTTGTAACTATTATTGTGTCATAACCTGTAAACTTGCTCCAGTCACCTAAATATTCATGTTCCTCTTCATATATTGTAAACCAAGTCCAACAATTTCCTCAGTTATCTCTTATCATTTATCCACTGTCATAGGTAGCATTAATGAGGGGGCCAAACATAGAAAATTTCTTGAAAAGGGTTTTCCTCGAAATCTCCCCCTCCTAGGCATTAATTATTGCATCTGACCTGTTTACCACATACTTCCACTTAAATTGGTACCATACTTGCTATTAAGACTTCTTGAAGCCATAAAACACACTGGGACCCATTTAAGAGCTAATGTATCCCGTAAGTTCCCAACAAAACTTGAATTTGTTCTGCCTAGAAAATTCAGATTCTGACTATCAATATGAATCATAGTATATTTCTTACAATAAGACCTTCACCAGAAAGAAAGCTTATATTTTGAAAATATCAAATAGATTCATTAGCAATCTCATATCCCTTGGCAGTATCCTGTTGTATTAATGAGATATATTTAGCAATCTTCAAATGCCAGTTAACAGAAAGATTGGATGGTTCAGTGAAATGACATTAAGCAGGTACCACAGGTAGGCATTGCTCTCATAGACACTGCAATGGCAAAGTCTAATCCAATCCATGTAATCTAAATGCTACAAAATGTTAATCAATCCTAACTGTTGCATTTCTAGCAGATAGACAAGAATGGGCTCGTTCATATTGGTTTTTGGCTTTGGCTTTTGAATAGTAACAGCTTGTAGAGAGAGACACACCCACGTGCGATTTTAACCGATATAAATGAAGTCACTACAATATGTGCTACAATCGACTAGCAGACCCCACCTACAGTGTGTGCTACAATCGACTAGCAGACCCCACCTTGAAAAGACACTACGTTTGAAAGCTAGATACTGTAAAAAAGCCGTTTACTATAGAAAAACAGTTCTTAGAAGCTAATATGAACATGGCCATTTATCGTTAATGGAAGTCAATCAACATCAAAAGAAAAGGAAATCATGAACCCCAATTCTATTCTTTGGGAAGAAAATAGCTGCCGACATGTAGTCCCTGAATAATACAACTAAACTTGTCAAAGTTTGAGACCGCACATAGTATTGAATATTGACTTAAGGTATGGATTAAATCCTTGCCATTCCATGCAGTCCTCCCATTAAAGAAGAAAGTAATCACCTTCCTAGTACTGGAATAGTATTTGTTATCAACCGGACAGATGAGAAACAAATTCTGAGAATGACACTTCACCTAAGTACTTGAGCAGATCTCCAAAGAAGTCGAAAGACAGTCTATCTATAATGCCACACCTACTCATAGAATTATAGACCCCGGTTGCTGTTTCTAACAACCATTCATGATTAGCATCAAGAACACTTTCTATCATGGACAACAAAGTAAGTGACAACTAAAATTTCCATAAACATGACCAAATGACTGGAGAGAAAACACTAACCTTCAATGATCTAATACTGAATTATGGCAATCAAGATCTAGAAAAAAAATGTAACTCTTATCTTCAACAGCCTACCCACTCAAACCACGCTTGCTCTCTTAACATAGAAACATTGCCCACTACGAAGTTAGCTAAAATTAAATTTGCATAATTACAACAAGAAAACGTGAACATTCTCCGAAAAGTCTAAAGATCTAAGACCATTATACTAATCCAGATCCACTAAAGAGGTAACAGAAACCGGGCAACACGCATAAAAAGCATAAACTTTTCCACAATTTTTCAGAACTAACAGGAAAGCAGTGATCTTTCGAAAGATCTCACACAATTCAGCAAGCGGGGAAATTACGCCAAGTGAAGTTTGCGCTACTAACTATGACGGGAGGCCGGAACTGCTCCTTTTGGTTGTGGTGCAGGACGAAGAGCACGAGCCCGACCACGAGGAAGATACCGACGACCCAGCAGATCCATCCCGACAGCCGCCGCCGCGACTGGCGCCGGAACTCCGGTGCCCGCCGCCGCATCTCGCCGCCCCGCGCCCTTCCTCAAAGCCTCTCCTGACCAGGGGCGAACCAATAGCCGCCGCCGCCGCCGCCGTCGCGACGAGATATGAATAGAGACGAGAGAGGTTTGGGATTGGGATGTGAGAATTGCGGATTTGGGGAGGAGGAGGGAGGAGGATAGAAATGTTGACGATGGTCTGCCTCTTGGGCTGAACAATGGGATCCATTCTAGGGTTCATGTGGAAGAAAAAGAAACAGAGACTCCTTGAAGGCCCACATGTCATGCATGTTACTTGGCGCTGGCCACTGCATCGCTCGGCTACCGGGTTCGCTAGTTTAGCCTGGGTGCACGCACGCGTGGACCGTGAGGACCAGCTGCTGACTGTTGGCGCAAGGGAGCAGCGAGCAAGTCGGGGAAAATCAAGGGAAGAAAAGGAAGAGTAGCAACGGGACAAGAGCCGGAAAAAAGTCAAGAGGAGATCGTGGCTTTCTCGCTTCTTGCTTGGGTAACGATTTGGTTTTCTCCATGTTTCTTAATTTAATTAGAGATTAGAGTTGAGATTAGAGAGGAAGTAAAAAGTATTCGTTAGGGAAAAGACTAGTATATCGACTAATCTGCTGTATTGTTCTCCTATAATTTTGGGTATTGTATGAGAGTAATTTAAAAATATCATCTACTAGATAATTGTAGAGAAATTCGATATTTTTGTACAATATTTATTTATGTTGATCAGATAAATAGATTTTAAGCTATGAATTTTGTAGTCCGGCTATCTAGTTAATTTATCATCTTCTAGTACCATATATTAATCTGTAGATTAAAATTACTGGATGGAATATTAGATGATTTATCTACATGAAAGATGTAGATACTTAAGGGTTCTAGAGATCCCATGAACATGATCTTAAATCCAGACAGTTTCCTAGAAATATCTAGATATTTTAGATTCTTTATTCGAAGGAATTTGATGGTGTCAATTGTCATAAATCTAATGGTCACAAGAATTTATATAATCCTTTCAATTCAAAATATACATCATTTGGGAAAGTTGGTTTTGGTTTATAAATATTTATATTTTATTTTTCGGAAGCAATATGTTCGTCAAAGTGCCCATGTTAATTGTTATTCTTAGAGAGAGGTAAATCATAAATAGAGACAACATATGTCAAAAACAAAAATATGTACTACTTCTTTTTCTATGTGCGTGAAAAAACATCATTTAGTATGCTAACATAGAAAATAAGAAAAGAGAAGTGGGTTAAAGTTAATATCTATTTAAAAATAAAGTGCACACTTGTGTTGTCAACTAAAGTTGTAATAGTTTTACTCTAAAAAGTTGTAGTTGTGGTGCCACCAAATAAAGTGTTAGTATTAGGTTATTATTTCAATTTTTTTAGTGTTATTGACTTTCAATAGACTTAGAAATGTGACTTTTATCTTCAGTTTTTATAAACCAATATAAGTATATATTAAAAAATATAACACAATGTAATTAGCGAACGCTCATCCATAAAATCCTAAATCCGCCATTGCTCCTGACAAGTCCAACCTAAGAACCCCACAAACTCGCCGCACCGCTGACGCGCCAAACCCTCCTCCATGGGGCGGAGAGCCCCACAAAGGCGCCACCTTTGCGGCGGATCCGGGGTTCAGACGAATCAAGAACCGATACCCATAACCGCAAGGCGCCCCACAGACGTGGCGAATTCGGCTCCTGCCACGGATCACTCCCGACCAGAGACGACAGCAACCGCTTCAAGAACCGCGGATACTGGGAAGAGCCAAGAACGCCCGCGTAGAGGGGGTTGGTGAGATCTGGCCGGGGCAGGAGACGGAATGCGAGGAGGGGGAGAGGTAGGAGGAAGAGTCGGGATTTAGAGAGAGAGAGAGAAATCTGCGAATGGTGAGAGGGAGGGAGGGAGAGGGAGGGAGAAGAGGGGGATGTAGTTCTTCGCCAGCTGACGTAAAAGGAAAGACAACAAAAAGGTTTAATTCCCCGTCATGCGTCTCCATTTCTCCCCTCCTCTCGACTCCCTCCCAATTCGGGTTTAGAGATGCCAATTCACAACCTGCTATGCAGCCAGCAGAAGCACAGCAACAGCTGTCTGTCATTGTCTAGGTTAATCGCTTCATTTCCGTTCTTAATTAACTTGAGTAAAATTAGCTGTACAGACTATTGACAACTTACGAGTGCATTGTATTAAGGTTGTCTAGTTGTGATGGTTACCGTAAGTTCGATATGGACCAAACGTGCTTCGGAGACTCTGTGATCCGAGGCTGCTAGTCGATGGTTTTATGGTTCTTCTTTCTTTACTGCACTATTGTGTTGCTGTGTTAGAGACGTGTGTAGATTTATGTTGTGTGTACGATTTTTCACATTACAGTGTTTGATTTTTCAAAGTGTTTATATATATATATATATATATATATATATATATATATATATATATATATATATATATATACTTTCATGTTATGACGTTAGATTAACCATGATCTGCTTATAATACCTTTTGAGCCAAGCATGTATGTTTTTTGTTATTGGGTTAATGGTATTACTGCATCCTATTTTCAGAAGGTGTTAAAAATGGTAAAAGGAGGTTAACAAAAGAGAGAATAGAAAGGTACAATATAATGTGAATGCATGATGGAGGTTACAGCTAGCTTAGCTAGCAAAGGTGTATCTTTTTAATACACTTATTAATTGTGCATGATTTAGCAAAGCTGTACCATTTACTTTTGACATATATTTCATTACTTTCCTGGTTTGATTTACCAACTTCAAAGTCTATCATTAAGTGTTGAACAATAGACTAAGGCTTCAATTTTAGTACTACTGTAATAGCTTCCTTGTAGAGAGGGGATGGATTAGTAGTTTCCTTCGAGAGATGAGATTAACTATTAAGATCCGACGCACATGTCATGTTTCAAATGTGGGGAAAACACATATGCCCCTTACTATAGTCCAAAACTACTAGTTATATATTTATGTTAACAGGGTCAATTTCTTATTTGTTACTGTAAATGTTCACTACCCCAGATATGCCATCTCTCAAACACCACATGTTGGTGACACAAGAGATGATATATCTGGGATTTGTGTAGTTTGCAATGGTATGCAAAAAAATTCCCTGTCAATATGATTCCTAGTTGCACTGCGTACACATTGAGTTTCGCCCCCTTGTGAGCATAATCGGTTGCAGTTAATTGTCACATGAATTCGTGATTAGAGCAACTATTTTTTTAAAAAAAAAAGACCATCAAATTTTGCTTCTGAAAGTGAAGAAAAAATGTCAACTATCATCAAGTTCTTAATTGCCGAAATAGAAGGGGAGAATGTTTCGATGCATTAGTAGAAAATTTGAGAATTGTTCTATGTGGATGTTTTCGAAACCAAGAGCAGAAACTCTGTTATTCATTTCAAAATAGAATTATAAACTATCATCCCCAAAGCGAAGATACCACAAACATCAACACAGGCCTCAAGAGAACAAGCCTTGCTTGGGTGGCTAGTGGAGGTAGTTGTACTCTTAGCCTATCTGAGTTTAACCCTCAGGTTTGACTCTACATATTTTATTTAGGATGATTTTCTTTCAGTGGGAGGCGATGTATCCATCGCAAGCGAGACGTCGGTGGTAACTTCATCATTTTTTCATCAAACTCCGCTCGTCCAATCTTTCGTAGGCGTCGTGTATGTGAGTGCATGCGTGTAGTGATGTATGTGTGTGAGCGTCTATATATTGTATTGGATATGTTAACATAAAAAAAACAGGCCTCATGAAGGGAGACACCAACACCAAGGAAGCATCCCCAAGTGAGGAACTTCTACCGAAACACCACAAGTAGACACCTCATCTATGGGGATGCTTTATTAGTTTCTTTTAAAATGATAGCACTCTTATTCTACATTTATGTGCAATCACATCCCAACAAATGCTCTCTCCACTCACAAGAATATTGTTTTGGATACTGATACGTCCCCAAACACAATTTTGATCATTAATTTCTATTGTACTTCATTCATTTTTTTACTTGATATTTTTTACTTTTTACGGTCTTCGAGATACGACTTTGACCGCTATTTTTTATAACTTTACATTAAGATATACAAATAAAATTGTAATATTATAAAAATATTTTTAATGACAAATTTAATGATATAATTTTTGTATAGTCAATCTAGATAGTTTTAAATCTATTGATAGTCAAATTTTAGAAAGTTTGACCGCACGGATTTTAAGAAGTCAAGTAAAAAAGAATAGAGTGAATAATAGATTTATAAAATCTAATAAAATTATATTTTTATGAAAGTTCTTTTCGAGATAAATCTATATGTATCATTCTCATATGTTCAATCTAAATATTAAAAAGATATCGGTAACAAAAGTTTAGAAAGTTTGACTCTACACATCCAAAATGATAATCTTTTGTGATTGAAGCGAGTAAGAAACATTCTCAGTAGTTTGGACATGCAAGGAATTGAAAGCTTTTCTTGATTATGTCTTCGAAAACAAACGAAAAACACATGCAAACATTCAGTCAACAATCCCCTTCGAGTTTTTATTAGAAATGACTGACATCCCAAGAAAACTATAAAAAGATGATCAAACAATAGTTAACTACTCTTTTAATGGGAGAGCCCTCTCCATATTGTAAACCCCAAATGGTCAGCATGTATAATGGTATGATATCAGCTGTCAGTAAAGCTTGGCACATAGGACACGAGATAATGCCGTCTTTCATATAACAGTCGATTGTAACACGAGAAACAATACATATTGTGTCATAGAGAAATTATCTATAGAGATGTAAAATGATAACTCATTATAAGAATTATTTTTAATACCATCTATAAATAGCATGAACATATTATAGACAACAATTGTCTGTACCATTGTACACGCTCACCGATGAGCAAAAGCTCCTCGTCGTCCCCATTTTGACCACTGTTGTTTGGGCTTAGCTACCGACAAGCTATAGTTAATCGTCCGCTGGTTCGGATCCCAATTAACCAACCACAACTCGTTAACCTTCTGGCCGGGCTCTGCAGCACAACCAACCCGAGACTCTGAAAATAATTGGCACGCAGGTCGGACTCGATCGGACCTCTCGTGCAGTCAGGTAATGAACACCCGGGCCTATCTGGTTCAACTGTAATGCATGTACACAATGATTTTTATTACAAGTTCTGTGGTGATAACTAGTCTAATTAGCAGTAGATGATTTGTTGAGCTACAAAGCTTTCTAGAGATCGTTCTACACTAGATCAGCTCAGCTCCTGGGCTCATTACTATTATTGTTCATTCATTCATGCATGCATGGTCATATGGAACTCATTCGTGCAGTGAAAGAAGCTGCCAGCCCCTTCTTGTTTGATCATCTCTTGTTCTGTTCTATTCTATTCTTAATCTTTTGGAGTCAGGATGCGTGGCTTGGCAGACGACAAAAGTAGTGCTGTGTTGTAAGCATGAGATGGATCGCTGCATTGGGCTACAAGTCTGAACATGTGTCTGCTGAGCTGAACAGGATACGTGTTCGGTGCATATTGTCGTCTGTTGTCTGGAGTCTTAACCAAGGAATCAGCAAATGTTGGTCACAATAGTCAACAGCAACTGAAAGCCAGCCAGTGCTTGTTTTGAGGTTATTGATAAGAAACAGCTAGGGCCGGACAAACTCAAGATTTGCTTGATTTTGCTAATTGACAAGAAACTGCTAGGCTATTGATATTGTTTTGGCCAGTTTTTAGGTACCTTAATTCTGGAAAGTAAAAAAAATACTGAAACGTATGTAAAATTATAAACACCCAAGATCTAGCTCTGTAATTTTAGGGCGATCATGAAAATACTGGCCACCTGAAAAAAGTAAAAAAAAAAGAAAGAAATCGCTACACATCTATCATATAAATTCTTTTATGGATTTCAGTCGATTTTATAATCCAAAACTCTGGATGTGATTAAAGATTCGTATGTCTTCACCCCCGTCTTTATCTTCAGTTCCGGCGAACACCGTTGTCCTCGCCTCAACCGAGGATACGAGAGCTACGAATGAGGCGCAACTGAGTTGGAGAATATTGGTGGCGTACGGAAGGAGCAGAGGTCCGGAGGGAGGAAGTGAGTTGAAGATACAGTTAAAAAATTCGACTTATTTATTTAAAACGATACTTGGCTGTGCAGTAGATACAGACCAAAAAAATATATCATGAAGTTTTTAGGGAAAAATGTGTTCCACGGATTATGTGTCGGTTGGGCTACTATTAGAACTTTTAGAATATCACACTAACCAAATAAAAATGAAACAACTATTGGATGATTTGTGACAAGATGTGAAGCCTAAGATTGGTCTGAAACACGACTATATATGTGTCTGTTGTAGCTTGGTCTATCCATGCTAACTTTGGCTTTGCTCAGTTGAGCTGAAAAGCTGTGGTTTATAGCTAAAATTATATTGTAGTGGTTGAAATTTCACTGTAGCTGAAGTTAGCTTATTTAACGTAATTAAATTTAAAAAAATTAAAAATAGAAAAAATATATTAGTTCATCACGAACAACACAAACGAATACGAAAAAAAGAATTAGCAAAAAGCTAAAAAATTTAAAAATTTAGAAAAAAACGAATTTTATAAATAATAAAATATAAATAAAAAATCAGAAACTAAAACCGAAACGAACTGATGCAGCAGGATGTTGGACGGACCTACCTGCAAGATGCCTACCGAACACTTGCCGTTATAGGGCCCCAGCCCCAGCCATCTGAACGAGTTGACTTGACTGGCCATCCAATAATGGAGCACATATGAAAGGGTGTACATGAGATTCCTGGCCTGGGCCAACGAGGTCTTCCTCCGGTTGGTACCTTTCTTCACGCTGTCTCAATCACCAGCCAAAGCAGGGCATTAGCGTTTTCCAAAATCCAAACCACCCTTCTCACTACATACATCGATCTAAAACAGTAGCTATACATGGCCTCTCTCTCACCTCATGTATACAGTCGCTAACTACCAGACGTGGCGTTGCCAAATTAGAGGTCAGACTGTCTAGACTAAGCCAGCCGAGAAATGGAGGCGCACAAGCAAAATTCTAAAGCGAGGGTTAGCGGTTTTTGGTTTTTGCTATAGTATCTAATATTTAAATATTGTATTTTTTTCAAGACGAAATTTACAAGTTAATTGCAGTACATGTTAAAAATCTAACGTCTGTATCAACCAAAATCATAAGCGAGTATCTTTCTCCATAATCTATGTCACAAAAAGCTAAAATTCAAAAATTTTAATTAAAAGTCATAAACCGTAGCCGTGCGAAATACGCCCTCACCGATGATCCAAAACAGCTACGGATTACTCCTCTCCGCTCGCTACCAACCGAACAGGACATGACATTACCTACGGTAGTGTTGTTCAATTGATTCTGAGGTACACTATTATTCAGTAACTGATTCTCGATTTTTTTTTTTTGCCTACCTGTATTCTGAGTGTTATGAATGTCCGGCCCCATCCAATAAGGCCTCAGACGATATGAATGTCCGGCTAAGCGATCTGTCAGCAACGGTAATAGAAGAAACTGTGGGTGGGAGGCGAATCCTTGACCACAATTCTCAACTTCTTTTTGTCTTGTCTTGAAGAAATGGAATCCAATAGGATAGGAGGAGTACATTGACTGATCA
Source organism: Bonia amplexicaulis (assembly GCA_036346245.1). NCBI lineage: Eukaryota > Viridiplantae > Streptophyta > Magnoliopsida > Poales > Poaceae > Bonia > Bonia amplexicaulis. The sequence goes on along the minus strand of CM070752.1, from coordinate 9,325,236 downwards.
CATATCGGTGTTGAAGCTGGACAGAACATAGCCACACAGTTCACCTTCACACTCCAAAGACACGACAGGTTAGACGAATTTTAGTATCAGCCAAGCGTATTTCGGTTGGTAGTTTAGACGTATGAAATGTAGCAAGCACATGGAAAAGCATGCGAATTGGAGGGTTTGGTGAGCGATGCCTGGGGCACAGCTCCACATGCATGTGCATCCGAATTGGGGTTTGTGTGGTTATCAAGCTGAAAAAAAAACCCATGATGATGGTTGCAGAGCTTCTTCTGTTAGGTTGGGAGTTTGCTTCAAGATTAAGGGCCTTGAGAAAGCAGGAAAAAGACTTTATTAAATGAGGAAATGGAAAAGCTTTCATCTTACCAAATAGTAGCACATGCTCCCTACATACTGAGAAGGGGCCAGTATTGCTAAATTTTTTTATTCTTTGTTGTTTTTGTTTGTCCTTTTTGTCCTTTGAGCTGCAAGTATTTGTTGGCTTGTATTGTGTGGCCACAACAAAAGTTCATGCCTTTGTGGACGAAGTGATTCTACATGTCAGTGTGAGCCTGTGAGGTGGACTCTAAGATCCACATATGTAACCAAGTACATGGAGGATCATCTGCAGTTAAAGTTACAACTTCAGTGGAGGAAATGGACACGTTTTGGGTGGTGATCTAATCAAGCAATCAAGTGGTTTGCCATTAAATCAAGGGCTCAAACAAACAGAAGATACATGCTCCCTATTTTTTCTGTTCATTGTTTCAATGTAGAGTGTCCATTTTTTATCTAGTGGCCTTCACGCATCGTAACACAAAAAACATGAACCACTGAACTTTTATTGACTGTAAACTGTAAACCCTAAAAAGTTTGATTTTATTGACTCCGATAGTTTGATTTTACTTGCTAATTCCTAGGATGTTATTTGACCAAAACGAAATATTGAACAAGAAAAAAGAGAGAGGATTCTAGTTTTGTGTATATAGCTAGCTTTTTTGGAAGGCTTGTATACAACTCGAAATAAATAATAAAGCTAAAGTGCTATTTAATGGGCCAAAATATTTATAGAAGGCCTTGCCTTTACAATCTTGAATTTAGTCCACCCAGTTTTGGCCCAACCCAGACCATTTCCTTTTCTTTTCTCAGCAACGTTTATTTTTTTTGAACAAAACAATTCTTTTTTAGGCTAACAATTCTTGATTTCTAGCTTTTTTTAACAAACAATCCTTTTTTAGACTAACAATTCTTGATTTCTAGCTGTGAGAAAAGTCCAAATCCAACGAAGCCTAAAGAGATTGATTTCCCTGTCGCATTTTTCGCATATACACCCAAGTACCCAACGAAGCTCAAATCACTATTGTAGGATTCAGTGAGGCTTTGCATTTAAGCCTTGAAGAGCTACAAAGATACTCGCTCCAATCATAAAAAGAAGTCATTTTGAATTTTGTTCAGTCAAAATTTATAAAATTTAGATATCAATAACTTTTTGAAATATTTAGAATGTTCACATGAAAATGATACATGTATATTTATGTAAAAAGCACTATCATAATATTATAGTTTTTTATGTTTTATAAATATATTATAATTAAAATAAGTGATCAAATTAAAATTTGAAAACCGTGGTAATGTCTAAAAGAACTTTCTTTTATAAATAGAGTGAGTACTAAAAGAGAAGTTCTAGCTCCGCCATTGGTGCCAACATAGCATCATAGGAGCGAAAGATTCATGGTACTGCATTTTGAGGCGCAATACGAAGTGGTACCACTGGAAACTTCAAAGCTCAAACGCTGTAATTAACATTACACGAACCGCAAATTCGCAACCATACACATGGTCAATATCTAAAACCAGAGTCATTTTAAAATGACAGTGCCTTAAACATCTCAGTAGAGCGTCAAGCAACGATCGGCACAGCCACGAGCAGCTTCCATTCGGCCCCGGATGTGCCTCGGGTTGGCCGCGAACATGGCACGGGGGACGCGCTCGCCGCCGAGCCCGGCGCCCTTCATGGTCCGGCAGGTGAGGGCCCAAACGGCGCCGCAGAGGAAGGGCACGGCGAGGAGAGCGAGCACTAGTAGCACGTACACCGCGGCGCCGTGAGCCGTGGTGGGAAGGCTCGGGCCGGAGTCCTCGGCCGAGGACTCTGCTCGTCCTCCACTGGCCACGGCGGCAGCGGCGTCCGGGAGATTCTCACCGGACACGGCACTTGTCGCGACCAGCCGCCCGTAGAGGTCTTGCAAGAGCTTCCAAGCCATGGCTGCGAGGCATCCACCGTGGACCACGCCGTGGCGTCCGGGAGTTTCTCGACGGCCATGGCACCCGCGGCGACCAGCCATCCGTAGAGTTCATGCAAGAGCTTCGTCGCCATTTCCAGCCATGGCTCGGAGGCTTCAGCCGCGGACCCCGCAGCTCTCTTGGCCACCGCCTCGGCGACCGGGAGATTCCCGACGGCCACGGCTCTTGCGGCGACGAGCCAGGCCCACAGGTGGCGCAAGAACCACGCCAAAGACGTCATCGCGGCATCGACCACGGCATCCATTGTCACTGCCGCCGGGAGCATCTCCGTGGCTAATGCCTTGGCGGCGTGCACCGAGCCCGTGACGACGGCCGAGAGGTTGGCGATGGGGATGACCATAATTGGCTTGCTCTGCTGTTGCTGCTGCTGTTTCGTTCTTAGAGTGGAGATGGCAAGACGGGGCTCAGACAGACTCAAAGTCGATCGGTCACACATGCAAGGACGACTGAGGCAGGAAAAAGAAAGATCGAAAAGCAAAAAGGCCGCACCCACTCACTCGGTCACCATACAAAAAGCAAAAGGATGTGACGGCTATTTTTGGATTTAAATTGAATTTCTCGCCATTTTGATGTAATTCGTGCGGCGCTGCCGCCTCCGGCGAAGCCGACCAAGCCCCTGCATGTCCCTTCTTTTTTTCTTAGATTAGCTCCGCTCGATTGGGCTGAAAAACTGTGACTTATAGCTAAAATTACACTTGAGTTGGCTAAAATTACACTGTAACTGAAGGTGGCTTATTTGGCGTAATTAAATTTAAAAAATTTAAAAATAGAAAACATATTAGCTCATCACGGACAGCACGAACGAATACGGAAAAAAAAGAACCGGCAAAAAAGCTAAAACAAAACAAAAGCTTAGAAAATGACAAAATTTATGAATAGTAAAAAATAAACCAGAAGTCAGAAACTTAAGCCGAAATAAGCAGGGCGTAAGTCTGTATGTTGTTGCCGGTACCAAAGGCGTTGGCGCCGGTGGTGCGGGTGGGGTGAGAAAGAGAAGTTCAACAAGATCGAAGGAGAGAAATCAGTTGAATGTTGTACAGATAATGCCACGGTTGGAGTCTAACTAACTACATGATAAGTGGGCTTATAGGAGGTGTTCATATTAAATTTTGCTAATGATTTTTCACTGTATCTTATGGCTAAAAATGAATAACAATAGATGGAAGAGGCAATTTTAAAAAGGAGGGCGCAAGGGGTCAAGGAAAGTAAGGGGAAGATACGTGCGTGTGACGGGAGCAAGAGAAGTGAGGTACGTGATGCACCTATGACCACTACCTTATCCCTGGAGTGAGACGACAGTGAGAGAAGCGGAGAAGCCGTTTTCAGAAGCTGAGTGTTCGTATTGATTTTTGCCTATTCTAAACAGAAGTCACAAGTAAAAATCAATACAAACAGAATCTTATAGACTTTCTAAAATTTGATAGTGTGACCTCTCGATTACAAAGACTTTTTGTTGTTGGGTTTAACGATGATCCGTCAATAGTTTGCATTGTGTGCATTGTGTATATGATTGTATTTAACTGCTTTTGCCGAAAGCTTAATGCAAATTAGTACCATCTCCGTTCTTTTTTAAATATCGTTTTGGAATGAGTGCAGTCAACTGTATAAAATTTTAACCGCTAGTACACAAGATTATTTAGATTTGTTATATGGAAATGTGTAGGATGGGAAACGGCAATAGAGGGGGGTGAATGATGCCTTTTAAATTTTGCCCCCAAAGTATTCGCACGATTTTCTATTCTCCGATAGCTACAAAAGCTATGAAGCAAGAGATTGCGAGAAATAAACTGAAAACAGGGAACTAAAGCAATCACAAACAGTGATCAAAGAAGAACAAAGAGAGACAGCCAACTGAACCTTTTTGAACTGAGATTACTTCCAACCAACAAGCTCCCAGCAGTCGGCACGAAAAGAATCAGAGAGCTAGCAGCTGAAAAACAATTTTTGAGACCCGTTCAAACTCTCTTGACGCAGCGGACAGAGTGTAGTCTGATGGCCGGTCTGACCGGAAATGAAAAACTCGGAAGCCACAGGACATACTTTGATTCAGAAAAGGAAACGACAATTTGATCTATCTGCTGGATCACCAATGGTCTGATTGTTGGTAAAACTGGTTCTGTTCTTGACACTAATGGGTATTCCTTTGTGATATGACCAAAGTTCTGTTTGTGATCAACTGGTTCTGTCCTGAGAAGTCCGAAAAGAGTAAAGCTGCCAATGAAATCTGAAAAGAAATTGTAGACAGCAAAAGAGAAAAGACAAGCTAAAAGCAAAACCGAAAAGAGAAGTATCAGGCGCTCTGCATGGAACCGAAGATAGCAGACTGAAAAGGGAAAAAACCGAAAATGGACTGCACAAACTGAAGTGGCCACGACCAGAAACAGTTCAGAAGCTGCCGGCCGAAACTTGACTGGAAAGCTCACGGGACAAAGAACTAAATGAGCTTTAAAAAGGAAACCAGCAGACTGCCGAAGAGACCCAGAAACCTGAGAAAGTAACTAAAGAAACAGACAAAAACTAAGTGCAGTTCTGACATCAATTTCCGAACAGAGAATTGATTGTCTTCAATTAAAACCGAAATTTGATGCTGCACACCAGCAAGAGTTGCCGAAAACAGCAGTAAATCTGCAGAGAAAAGAGTCACGAAATGCAGTCCAGAAATGCAGAAAACATAGCAGGCAGCTGCTGTCCGTAAGTAAACTGCAGGCTGAAAACTGACTGAAAACCTGCAGTGTTTTTGTTAAAGAAACAGAGGAATCACAGCAACTGAAAGCAGCAATTTGTTTCAGCAAATGCTGCTGTAAACAGCAGAGAAATCAGCAGAGCAAGAAATGCGTATGGCTGCAGAATCGAAAATCTGAATATTTGGTTGACTGCCGAAAACAATATGCACAGCAATTACTGAGAAGGTCCATCCAAGACAAAATGATTGCATAATTGTTGTGGATTTCAGGCCAAAGGAGAAGAACTACAAACTTAATAGCATAGAGACATCACTCAACAAGAGAAATCAACAGGAGACCAAGAATTTGAGATTTTAGCCAAAAACTGAAAAGTTTCAGAGATCATGGAATCATTTTGCATACTGCACTTCTCACGGCAATTTTAACAGAAAGATCATGGAATTCCGGACCGCATGCAACCCAGTTAAAATCAGCCTAGATCAGCAAGTAGATAGTAAAAATTTCAACCAAAATCGAGCTCATCTGGACTACATGCAGCATGATCAAAAATAGCACAAAAGTGACAAAAATCTGACCAACACAACAGACTAGCAGTCTGTTCGCTGCTTCATTCCCAAACTGAGAAGGAGAGAATACTCATCGACTTTGGGCAACTTGTTGCTGTTTGCTGAACAGTAGAAGAAATATAAACCGAAGATACAAACTGCAGCCAACTGAGATTTAGTGCAGTCCAAACCAGCTGGTAAACACAGAGAAAACTGCTATTCGGAATCCTGAGTGAACACATGTAGACCAAAACCAAAACATATGAGATGACCAAAAATCAGATCATAAAACACATCTCAGATAAAGTTCAATCCAATCAAAAAGATACAAAGGAGTCTCGGTACGCATGGACATTAGAACAAGAGGAATGATTACAAGACTTTCAATCCATCCTCTCCCTCTCAATCCTCAAAAACACCAAGAGCCTCACATGCTTCTTGGGAGGAACACACACAAAATGGAGAGCAAATGCACAAAAACCCTCAAGGGGGTATGCAGCTCCCAACACCTATTTATAGCCCTTGGCTAACGGGTCTCCAACCCGTTACGCCGGTTAAACCCTAACGGAGCCGCCTCCCGCTTGTGCAGCCTTGCGAATTTACCGATTCGCTCCTCCTGCACCTTCCGGGAAGCTTCCGCGCTCCTTGTCGTGTACGCATGATCGCACCTGACTCCGACCGACTAGACCTCCGACTCCTCCTGAGTCTAGTCCCGGTCTGTTCCGTCGCACACGACCGCAACTGGTATCCGACCGTCTGAACCTCGACTCCTCCCTGAGTCTAGTCCCGATCAATTCACCGTTGCCCGTCGTGTCCACCTCCGGTAGCTCCAGCTCCGATTCCTCGTCTCTCGGCTCGCAACCACCTCAGCAGCCTCGATCATCTTTGGCATCTCCGACCGTCTGGACCTCAACACCTCCTGTGTCTAGTCCCGGTCCTCCCACGCCTCACCATGACCTAGCTTCGAAGTCCTGCAGCCACACAGACAAGCAAACCGTCACATAGCACCGCACGAAACAGCATAATCATCATTAACCACAATGAAAGGTGCTCACGTATGAAATACCTAAATCGACCGATCGAGAAAGAAAACAAACGTCCTAAGCACTCCCGACCGCAATCGACCAAGTCCGACCGAGCCCGTTGCACCCCGCAACGACATGGTCCGAACCAACCAACTCAAACTCGACTTCCCTAAGCCGATGTCAATTACTCATCATACACATGGGATGACCTCACATGGTCTCTCAAAATGTTATTACTCCCTCCGTTTTGTAATATTTGTTCACAGCTCACAACACATAGACTAAGAAAGGACTAAATGTTATTTAGATTATTTAGAAGGCTTCTTTGCATGGACTATGGGACATGATCAACCAGGATCCCGGCCCAATCCATACGGGAAACTATCACCATGGCAATTTCTTCTGGGCCAACTTCTGAGTGTTTGAATGTGCCCAAAAATCGGAATTTTCCAGCCCGTCCTGGCCAATTCAGATCCATGGGTTTAACAAATTCGCCAAGATCTCTTTCAATTGCAAAATTTTATAGGAAGCGTAGCAATCACTTTAGGCCCTGTTTGGATACGCTTAAAATCCGATTCTGGTAGAATTAAGCGAGAATCCCACCCAAACGCTTTGATTATTTTTCGATTCTTTCAACCGCCGCGGTGGGAAAGATCGGCATTTGCACTGAGAATCCAAAATCCTGTACCGTGAGCCCAAGGGGCCATTTCTTCCACCGCGATGATTATTCAGACTGCAGATTCTTCAGACCGCAACTTATCAGAAAATCCTGATCAAGTTAAAATCGATTCTCAGATAAGCGTATCCAAACAGGGCCTTAGTCCCCAAGGGATCCCTACATGCCAAACAAGGCCAAGCATGGACTAGTAATAACAAAGTCAACGCTTCGTGTGGAATGCGGGAATTAATTTTGCATGATTATAGAGCGGTATACTAGTATAAGTAGTTGAAAGGAGCTGATAACACACATTAGGTTCTAAGCTGGAGCAGCACGTAAATAATGAAAACTAAAACGCCACAGGTAGCAGTTATAAAGCGGGCAGACGCCGCGGCAGGACCAGCAGAACGTAGTATGCTGAAATACAGCTTAGGATTAGCCTCAAATGCCGAGCGAAGGATCATGAGGCCGACGCCACCTGGAGCCTTCATCATGGCCCCGGCCACCGCACCAGCGGGCGAGCAGAAGAATTTGAGGTACAAGACGACCGCGACGGAAATGACGGTGATGACGATCTTAACCTCCGTTCGGATGCTGAAACCCAGGAGCTCCTCCACGCCGGGGATGCTCCGTTGATGATCCGCGGCGCTTGGCGCCGCGCGCTCCGCCAAGCAGGACCCAAAATCGGACAGCGCGGCCACCACTTTGCGCACACTTATCGGGACGACGTCCAAGCAGGTCCCTAGGGCGGCAGCAAGGGCGGTTGAGGCAGAAGGAGCACCGGCACGGAGCAGCTGTACCACCTCCTCCAGCTTTGTCTTCGCCGCAGCGGCTGCGTCGCTGCCGAGCAGGGGCCTCACGAGCTCCACGACGCTGCTGCTGGCGTCCGCGGCGGCGCTCTTTAGGTCCTCGTAGGCCGAGGCTGCGGCCGAAGCGGCTGCGCCGAACAGGCTGGCGTCCGCGGCGGCGCTCTTCACGTCCTCGTAGGCCGAGGCTGCGGCCGAAGCAGCTGCGCCGAACAGGCTGGCGTCCGCGGCGGCGCTCCTCACGTCCTCATAGGCCGAGGCTGCGGCCGAAGCAGCTGCGCCGAATGTTGGTTTCAGCCCAGCTTCAGAGATCACACGCAAATCAGCAATACAGGCTTTTCGGATGATGAACAGTAAAACTTCAGAGAGATTCAGAGACAGGGGGATGCGAGAGTTTTTTTCTCTGTTATTTCTGTTAGCGACTAAAGCGCCAATACATACTAAAAATACAGCATAACTAAATGGGAATCGTTCAACTCACGATCCACAAAAAACGGAAACAAATCATTCTGTGCTAACCGTACATATTTCAAAACAAAAGTCTGCAAAGAAAGAAATGCTAAAAGAAACTTCTGAAGATAATGTTCTGGATGTTGTCACCTGCCTGACTTTTGTCCAGCGCAAAACATACAGGCCAGGGTTATTAACTCACACCGAACAGGCTGGCCACGTATGTCTTTGAGGCCTCCCCCGCTTCGGTGATGGTCGCGAGTGCCGCGGACGCCGCAGCACTCGCAGCTTTCCACTTTACAAAGACGCCCACGAGATTGAAAGCTGAACCTCCCATCGATCGCTTCGCCGAGGGGCTGGGCGGCTCGGCTTGTTGTGTTTGAGTTTACCACGAGGAGGAGATCAAGATGGGAGTGTGCTTTATAGCGCATAAGAAGGGAGTGCAATACGCATGCACGGTGCATAGGAAAAATGCAAGCCTGATGAAGCAGTCATTAAGGGCATCTGCAATGGTCTGAGTCAGCTAGCTATATGCATGTACACATCAGTATATATCCTATGTGGAGGAAAGATAGTATGTAAAAAAAATCGAGCCAGCTCTTCCTTAAGCACTAGTCTATAACGCCAAACGAGGCAGCATCTATAAATTCTGTGTGTGCATGTAAGCATCAAATAGATATCCTTATAGATAGTTCTTTAGAATACTAGCTTTAGTGTGTATTATATAAATGATGTGGAAGTCTTATAGTTAGTTGTTAGCTATAATCATTGTAGATGCCCTAATTAACACTATTATGATTCCAGGGAAAGGGAAACTACGCATATGGATAGTCGTGCTCGTGCAACCGTTGAACGCCCAGTCCCTCGGTCTCGAGGAGAGCAAGGGTTGGAGGCTGGCTGGATGGAGCTTGGAAGTCGTAACGTTTATACAGCGGCAACGCAACATTGGGATCATATCCAAAAGCAATTCAACTTGCTAGATAGTCTTATTCTTTGGGGTATATAAAATGGCATAGATAACTATTACCTATAATAATTTTTATATCATCTATAGACGGCACAAAAGACAACTATTATAAAAGCATGTAAAATGGTAGACAACTGCTGTCTGTAATATCCTCTATAGCATCTATAGACGGTACTAAAGACGGCTCATATAATATGTTGTCTTTTTGTATGTCTTTATAGATAACTTATCTATGACACAATGTGTCTTGTTTGCCGTGTTACAGTCGACTACTGTATAATAGATCGCCTAATTCTCTATGCTCCCTCTCTCTCTTCCACATCATCTTGTATCATACGTGGTAAGATTTATAGATAGCTGACATCATACCATTGTATATAGCCTAATGAGCTATCGTTTTATGTCTGTATAGATAATTTCTCTATATATATAATATGTCTTATTTATTATGTTTTATAGTCTACTGTATGAGAGGTAGTCTAATTCTTTATGTTCCTTCCCTCTCATCGATATTATCTCATATCCTATGTGATAAGACTTACAGATAGCTAGCGTCGTACCATTGTATATGCTCTTAGACTCCAATCACTACTTCCTCTAGTTCCATATGTAAGTACGTTTCAACATGCAAAACTTGCCTTAACTGTGCGATAAATGATGTGAACTCACTCTTTTCTTCTCGTTAACAATGCATAACATGCAAATACTCTCACCAGTATTCATTGATGGAGTACCACATTAGTGCACTAGCTAATAATTTTGGTTAGTTCGATTGAGTGAGTGGGGCTGGGAGTATAAAAAGACTAGGTATGGGAAAAATTAGTAGTTTAATTAGAGTTAGGTTGGAGTAGATATGGGAAATGGAGACACGAAAAAAAAACTCATTTAGTGATGGAATTAAGCAAGGGTAAAATAGGAACAAAAAAAGCAAAAGTGTAAAACTTTGAAACCACCCTTGTTTTTACTGGACCTAACCATCATATTTAAATTTAACCAAAAATTAATTAAGTAACAAATAATATAATTACAACTAACTAAATTACATGAATGATCAAGAGATGGGAGAAAATCTCACAGCATTCGAATACTAAAAGAACATAAAGTGACAAAATTAAATCATAAAACAAGGGTACAACATTTATCAAAATACATCGAACAATATCAAATGCATACAATATGTAATTAATTACACATCAGAGTGGTAAATTAAGCCATTGGTGCCGTAGGGAGTGAGTCTGTGCCGAGTATCTACACTGGAAAACAAACCAAAAATCTAAAGAGAGTTAACTAGAAAATAAGCAGGAGAAAAGAAGATTGTTGTCAAAACCCGTCCGATTTAGAACATCGAGTCATAGCGCTCATCAAGATGACCTCAACAAATTGAGTAAGGTAAATAGCAAAGGGAACAGGACTAAGTTTTTACCTTGGCTCATGGTGGTGACGGCCGAACTATGGATGGCCATCTATGCAAGCCCAGCGGGTTATGTCATGCTCCTAGTGCATGTAGAAGCCCTGAGCCTCATCACGGCTTGCACAACCATGGGACTACATCCACTACAACAAAATAGTACCTAGGAGACGTTTTTCTTTTGACATTTTTATATTTGTCTCTACTAGAAGCCTATGATGTATAAAGACACTTTCTAAGACATTTTACAAGTTGTCTCGGGTTAATACAGTAGTTCCCTATTTTTATCTAATGTATGGCAAAAATTCTCTAATCCACTGCCCTAAAACCCTAATCCCATACCCCTCCCTGCGCCCTTCCCACGCTGCACCGCCCCCTTCCCAGTCTCCTTCCTACGCTGCCCCCTCCCGTTTCTGCAAAAAAGGGTGCTGGGCCATGCTATCCATTTGGCCAGCACATGTTGTAGGACAATGTTGGAGTTCATTGAATTTATCTTAATTTTCTAGTATTTATTCAAATTTCTGCGCATTTGAATTATTACACTACGAAGCACAAGAAGAGCATCAGAATGAGCAAGACCAGGATCGTCAAGACCAGACCACTTGTGAGCAATGTGAGTCAACAATTTGATCATTTTGTTCCTATATTTGAAATGCAAGTTATTTCAATTTAAATTATTAAAATGCATCCTTTAAATTTTATTAAGAAATTTATATTCGCCATAGCTCATAGTTAAATCCCTAGGAATGATTACTTAATTATTCCTACTTCTTGTCCTTGAACTTAAAATCTTGTCACCCTAGGATTAATTATTAACTTACTGGTACTAAGTCCATACATAAAATGCCATGCTTAGTCTTGCGTAGAAACTCGGGGCATTAATTTGCCCTAACATCTATTCAAACATGAACACTAGTTTTGGGCAGTCACTGGTGGACAGTGATTGGTATGTTGTAAACTCGACTATTTTACACTTCCAAAAATCATTAACTTGCTTAAATGTCTAGAAAGATGATAAGAGAGCCTGGTGTTGATGATAGCACGAGAATGGGTGGATTGTGAAAGAACCGCCCAGATAACCCTTAGGACTTCACACTACTACAGAAAGCCTAATAGTAGATGGTAAATCACAGACGGTTTGACAAAACTGTCTGCGATCGACACTAACACAGACGGTTTTAATTTGAACACCGTTTATGTTGATGGCATCGGAGAAAACGAGTGTGACAGACGGTTCTTACCGTTGAACCGTCTGTGATACTTGAGTATCACAGACGATTTTTATTAAAAACCATCTATGATAATCTGGAATTATGACAGACGATTTTTTATTAAAAACCGTCTATGATAAGATAATTATCACAGACGGTTTGTTTTAAAAACCGTCTGTGATGATCTTAGCCATCTGTGATAATTATCTTATCATAGACTAAAAACCGTCTGTGATAATGGTGCTAGACATTTATTGCGCTGCTCAGAACCGCATCTGTCTTTATTTCGATCCAGATCTAGCCGGTGATGTACTCTTTCGCTCAGGAGGCAAGCTAGGCGATTTCAGGCCAATTAATTTGGTGGACGGAGGCAGAGATTGAGCTTTGAAGATTCATACTTTCCTGCTCTAGATATGGTTAGTAATGAAATTTATTTTTCTTTGCATTACAATTTAGGTCTAATTAGTAATTGGTGAGTGTTATTGAAGATGGTTTGCAAAATTGTTGGTTATATAATAGCTGTTGTGTTTATAATATGAATTAAGCTAGCAAAGCCTGAATGCATGTGGTATATATGTAGTAATAATTAATTAATTTAATTTTTAATACTAAGTTGTTATATATATACATAACGTAGGACCGAAGCTGAATGTATGTCGCGAACCGTGTAAGTGAAGAGTACATTAATGGCGTGTCTACTTTTACAAGAGCTACCAAGAAGGATATGCTGAATAAGGGGGTGGAATTTATGTATTATCTATGCACTGACTGCGAGAATTTAAAGATGTTTAAGAATCAAGGGCAAATTGAAGCGCACTTGATTCGAAGGGGTTTCAAAAAGGGTTATACGTGTTGGACCAGTCATGGCGAAGTCAATGATTATATGCTGTCGGATGACATCGCCAGTGAAGTGAATGATATGCCACCGGATGACATCGCCGGTAAGTGAATGACATGCCGTCGGATGATGTCGATTGTGGTTCGGATTCGGACAGGTTGCACGATGACAATCTGGATCAAATGCTTCGAGATGTAGAAGAGAACTATGATGAACATAGATATGTATATGTATATGTATACTTGAATATATGTATACATATATTGGAATTAAATTTAAGTATGTGCTTATACTGCACTATTTACGTATATGCTACATTGTGCTTACTTTTCATATATGAGAAGGCCAACATGTCATCCGCGCATTCTTCAACATTATCGCCGGATGTGTCCGCTCCAAAATCAACACGCAAAGGAAAAGGAGTATCGAAAAAGCTTGAGAGTCGATTTACCATCACAGAGGTCGATAGATCTGGGACCCCTCTCCTTCCTCGCCAAGCAGCGGGCGTATTTCGAAGAACGATCGGAATAGTTGCACGAGAACGAATTAAGATCACATTCGATTCGTGGAAAAGCGTGAGTGAAACTCGGAAACGTGAGCTGTTGACAGAGATTTTTGCATCGTTCGAGATCCCAGAAGAACACCACGACTCTGTGCAACGACATGCCTTGTTAGCGGTATGCAAAGCATGGAAGAACTTCAAGAGCATGCTTGTCAAGCAGTATGTGGAGAAGGATCTAACGCCGTTTGATAAGTACCCATTCTTGGAACCACAATGGGAAGAGTTTAAGGCGACGAAGACGACCGAATCTTTCAGAAGTGCAAGTGTGGCGCACAAGGCCCGCCAGGCAAAAAACATACACCCCACAAACTCGGCACAGCTGGGTATGCGGGTAAAATCCCGCAGTGGAGGCAGGAGGACGAACAGGCAATCCTGCGGGACACCGCCCCACCATTTGCCACGATCCCAGATGAGCGTGCTCGAAATTGGATTATAGCGAGGTCATCTACCACGATGTCGGGGGACATCTCCTTCCGGAACCCTGCAGACCAAAAAGTGTCCCACCGCCTGGTAAGATATTGAACTACGTATATTGTAATTACTCCACAACTTCGTATGAAATGAAATGACATGTCGGGCTCTTGTAGGATACACTGAGTGTCGAATCTTCCCAGGGATCATTCCGGTCAACTAGGGAGAAAGATATACTCTCTGCAGTACTGGGAAACAAGGAGCACCCAGGTCGTATGAGAGGCCTTGGGCTTTATGTTCCTTAGAAACAAGGTTTCTCAGATAACTCCGAATTGTATCAGAGTAGGAAGAGAAACAAAATCGAGCGTGATGCACGGCTACGAGAGGATATCAAGGCATCTCTTAAAAATGAGCTTGCTGATTACGTCAGAGATGAGATGCGAAGATTTAAAGAAGAAAATCAGTAGGCCGTCCCCGCCTCTGCTCCTGTGCTAGCCAGCCCCCCAACCGTTTGAGTAGCTGCGCGTCCAATCCTACGATGGAAAGCGAGGCCAGATTTTCTGTGGACGACATCCTGAAGCCTACGAAGTACAAGCTCCAAGTGAGATATGCCTTCGTTGCCTTGTGCGCTGCTTGGGGCCTGGCATATCCATGTGCTCAAGGGGTCATGGTGCACCGTCAACCTTTAGCGCCAGGCTTCGAAAAAGTGGCAGTGGATGGTGTACACGCCAATTTCGAGGTCGTCCCGCTACCGAAGCCCCCAACGACGAGCTCGTGACTCTAGGGCAAGCTATTAGAACCTTCATCTAGTGGCCCAAAAGCGACATCTGCCTGGAGACTTCTTCATCGGTGGCAGGTCCACAAGGGAAATCTGAACCAGATCAGCTACTTGCACTGGTGCCATCTCCACAAGGCCTATCTCCACCACCTCTACCTGCATCGGTGTCATGTTCACGGGCGCTATTCCTGGTGCAGCAACTTCCACCGGTGCTACCTTTACAGTCGACCTACAGCCGAGGCAGCAAGGGCAAAGCAAACAAGACTGATGATGATATCCCGTACCTACCATTGGCCCGCAAATTTATGCTTGGCGAGACGCTAGTCGACCCGGTAACGGGCCTTCAAACCCTACCAATTATTTGCTTGCAATTACACATCTGGTATATAGAACAATCCAATAAGCCAGAGGGAGAACGACGCTCACGTATCTAGGGGTGGAAACGGATCGGATACGGTCAAATAGTCTCAAATACGAATATGGATTCATGTTTTTAAAACAGATACGGATATGAATTCGAACATTCTCGAATACGAATACGAATCGAATGTCGTAACGAATACGAATTCGAATCGGATATATGCTTAATTCGGTCGAATACGAATATCCTCCTACAAATGTTGTAATCGACCGGTTTTTCCGATTAGCGGTTTTAAATTCAAATTTTGACATTTGAAATTTTCTCAAAATATGATTTCCACAGTTCATATTTCTGTTACCAATGTTTATTCGCACATGTAGCCTATACGGTAGCAATTGTATCCATCGACCAAAACTGTAAACATCACCTCGTTCTGTAATGATCTCAGATTCCTGAAATTCAGGCGCTTTATAGTTTAGTAATGCACGCATCCGACCAGACAAATGGCGTGACATTGGCCACCCAAATGGCGGCAGTAGAAGCGTTCGTCCTACCGGAGTGTACTAGTTGAGGACTTGAGGTCTTGGCTCTTGAGTCTTGAGTACTAGTTGATGAAATCTGGAAATACGGAGTTGAGGAGTTAGTCTTGAGTCTTGAGTACTAGTTGAGCGAAATGAGGAGTGTACTAGTTGAGGTCTTAGCTCTTCCTCTTCTTGAATACGAATGCGAATACGAATACGAATATTCTCGAATACGAATGCGAATACGAATATTCTCAAATACGGATACGAATATTGTCGAATACGAATACGGATATTTTCGAATACGGATTTTTGCTTACCACATTCACATTTTCTTGGATATGAATACTGGATAAAACGAATTATCCGTTACCGTTTTCCACCCCTACAGGTATCACTTCAAATTCGGGAAGGATCATTTACAACACAATATTCAAGATTGTGTCTTCATGATGACCGTTGAGAATTTATTTGATCTTTTTACGCTCAATGCTTTCGACGCCTCACTCATTCGGTGCTGGACGCTGTAAGTGTGTACAATCACAGTCTTCGTTCATGTCATACCGATAAATGTCATATATAATTTGTTGCTTTCGTGTGTGTATATATATAGACACATGGTGACTCAAGCTAGATCATCCAACTCATCGGTTGGTTTCTTGGACCCACACTTGGTCGCTATGCATACCATCAACGAGGATACACCCTTTGTCGAGAGGTACATTGCAGCAGTACTGGTGGCTTACCGTGATAAGAAATATGTACTTATTCCCTACAATCAGGAGTTTCATTGGATTTTAATAGTACTTGTACCAAAATGGAACAAGACAATATACCTTGATTCCCTAAGTAAGAATAAAACGGACTACACAGTTGTCAGCCAAGTAATCGATAGGTAAGTACATTTTCTCCATACATACCTATATTGTACTCTTTCTTTTCTTCCGAATGACTAAGGTCAACTTTTTTGATTCACGTAAGGCGTTCGCGATATACGTTGCAATGGCATGTGTCTCGACGCAAGGGGCCAAAGGCCTGACATATGTTTAAAAATTTAAGGTATTCGCTATTACACATTAATTAATCCTATGCAACAGTTGGTAGTAATGCCTCTTGAATTAACACATTCCATTTTTTACAGTGCCACCAGCAGTCGCCAGGCAACACATGTGGATTCTACGTTTGTCACCATATGAAACTACTCCTCTATTCCTCGAGGATCATCAATTCTAAGGTTTGTCAATCTTCTCAAAATTACTTCATACTTATCAGGTTATATATATACGTACATTGATATTCCTATCGACAGGCTGCATCCATCCTGTCAACTACATTGCAACAGCCCAACCTTTCACAAATTCGAGGAGAGTGCGCGTACTTTTTGCTAGCTAAAGTCATAAACTCAGATGGAGAGTTCCATAACATACAATGATTTTTTATTGCTTGTGCAGCCTGACAAGTTCGTTGATTATGGATCTGTTCCTTTCGCGAGACCTCGATTCCGGAGTGATAGAGCAATAAAAAATGTAATGTTACCATCTAAGTGCAAATGTAATGTAGATCTTTTGTAATTGTGTATTTGTTAATGGATATTTTATTTCATTTCAATTAATTGATTTGCGAAATAGATGTTTTATGTTTGTGAAATGAAATGCGATGTGAATTGGATGTTTTATGCTTGTGAAATGAATTGAGATGTGAATTGGATGTTTTATGTTTGTGAAATAAATTGAGATTTGAATTGTATGTATACATGTACATGTTGATCTGTTTGTTTCAGAGGCTAGCATTTTCTTAGGCTAGCCAATAAACAGAAATAGATTTAGTGGTAGAAAAGAATATCATAGACGGTTTGTAACTAAAAACCGTCTGTAATTATCACCTATCACAGACGGTTTTTACTTATAAATCGTCTGTGATTATCATCTATCACAGACGGTTTTTAGTTACAAACCGTCTGTGATATTTACACCACAGACAGTTTGAAAACCGTCTGTGATAACCTTCGATTATCACTGACCTATAAATTCAGATGGTTCAAAAAACCGTCTGTGATGACGTTTTTGAACCATCTGTAATACGGTTTTCTGTAGTAGTGATTCCGTGTATCAGTCCGACTCGTAGGTGCTCCCTTCACCAAGGTGTTGGGACCAAAGTTTACTAATACAATAGTAAATGCCTCACCAAAGGGTCGTAATCTGCTGAGGTGAGGGTCTATCATGCGGTTCACTTAGCAAACCCAAGTGAGGGCTTGTCTATTCACTAAGCTGGTGCAAGGTTAGAGCTAGGTGACCTAAAAGCTATAAAATAATCACTTCGTCGCATGCCCAAGAAAGCGTGTAATGTCTGATAGAGTATTTGATTATCTTGTGTGGGTAAACCTGTACAACATCTATAGAGTGTCAAAACTATTTAAATAGCCATGCTCGCGGTCATGAGCAAGCTTGGATGAACCTACAAAGGGTATAGTTTTTTCCTTTTCAAAACCGTTTCGCTAAACATATGGGATGGCATATACGTGTCTTCCGTGTGCCATGCCCATGGGTGAGATTTGTGCGATGTTCTCAGCCAAGGAAGGTTGTGAATGGATTTGAGCTAATGTTATGAAAATTATGAAAATGTTATTTTAGTACATGTCTGTTAAATGCTCTTTACAATTCCGTTTTTCAAATTATTACTTATAGATATTGCAAATAAAATTGTTTCATGCTGAAAATAACTTAGCATAGAGTCTCATTCATTGTTAGCCGTGCATATATGTATAATTTTGTGATATACTGTAAGTCTTGCTGAGTACACAATGTACTTAACCTTGCTTAAATTATTGTTGATCAGAGGATGAAGATGGTTATGTCCCCGACTATGCGTATTTCACCCCTAGCTTAGCGAATTTCGACGATGGGTTTTGTATAGGGGTGAAAACGGGTCGGATTTTTCCCGACCGATCCGGTACCGAATCCGACTGGTAGCAAATTCGGTAAATCGGTTTGGTATCCGGTCGGATTCGGTTTCGGATACGGATATGTGTAAACGGATTCGGTAGCGAATTCGGTATAGCTGATATCCGACCGAATAGATTCGGTATTCGGTTACTCGGATAATATCCGAATAAAAACCGAATACATATCCGATTATCCGAGCGCTCGGCCCATCACCAAACCCGCCTCGCTCGCTCGTTCTCGCGATCTCGTCTCGTCAATTCGTCATCTCCTCCACTCCCCACCCGCGTCAACGAAATCCCTAGCTCGCTCCCGCCCCCAAATCCCTCCCCGCCTGTCGATCTCGCCGCCGCCGGCGCTGCAGCCAAAACCCTCCATCCCCCTCGCCAGGGGCAGACCCGCCCTTCGGGCGAGGTCGAGCGGCTACCCGGGCTCCGTCGCCAGTCGGACCCCCTCCCCCCTCCTCCAGAGCCAGCATCACCACGTCAGGTGACCGAGCGTGCGTCTAGCATCCTGGAGTGGAGTCGGCGGGGGCGGGGGTTCAGTGCGCGGCGGCCGTGCTCCGGCGGCGTGGGCGCCCCGCGCAGCCGGCGCCGCCTCCTGGGTCGGTGTACCTCAGCCACCTCGTGTTCGAGCGGCTCTAGCCGGCCATGCGCGACGACGCCACACCCTCCTCGACCTCCACCTCCGCTCTCTCCTCCACTTCATGGCGTCGCAGCATGGTGGGTGCTCTAGTTCTTGCGATTAGCATGTTTCTTGGTTCTTTTTGCGGGAAAGGTCAGTTCTTCGCCGCTTCTTGGGGGAGATTTTGGGTTCTTGTGTGGTTCTTGGCTGCTTCTTCCGTTGCCTTTTCTGGTTCTTTAGGCCTTGCAATGCACTTATATACTGGATTAGGCGAAATATTCGGGGAGTTGCGGGATCCTTTTGGTGTTTTGCTCTGATTTATCACGGGAGGGATGAACAGTGTGTTCTTGTTTCGTGAGCTAGTGTTCTTGATGTGAGTTTTAGCACAAAAAAGTTTGGTTCTTGATTTCTAGTTTTTCCTCCTTTCGGTCACAGACGATGCGTTCCAGTCAGTTGCCTTGCGGCAATTCCTTCTGCTATGCTCGTGATTAGATTTACTCCTGTCTACTAATGTGTTGGCCGTCTTTTAAGCAACAAACTGTTACATACCTCTGCTTTGCCAAACAAAGAACATATTGTTTGTAAGTAAATCTCTTTGAGATTCCAAAGGAAAAAAACTAGCTTTTGGATGACAAATCGTATGCTTGATGAGGGCTTCGATTGTAAATTCAGTCAGTAAATATCTGTTTTTCAATTTCACTGTTAAATCAATCTGAGAATGCTCCAAAAAATTAGAATACTTGTGGTAGGGAAACATGTTCGACAGGAGGAACCAACTTGTTAGATCAGACCTGAGGACTTTCCCCTGCAACATGTTCACATCTAGATTAGCTTACTTTACTACTTTGCCTATTTATGCTTTTACCAGATTTTACTTATCTGCTCTTATCAACAATCATGTTAAAATAATATTTGTCTTGGTATTGTGTAGTTAATGACATCACATTATCAAAATTCTGGGGAGCTATGGATGCCTTGTGTCAACAAGAGGCTGATTCAATCAGGTTCCACTTTGAAATCTTATTTGTTCATGGCTTCCCGTTGTCAGGCTTTTGCGCATGTCTTCTCCTCTAGATTGATGGCTTTTGCACTAAAGCTAGACAATAGTATTGGAAGAGGGGCAACTGCATACGATGCAACCTTACTGTATCAACCCATGATAATCTTTCACAGATTATATTGGCCTAACTATGTCTGTTTTGGATATTTAGAGGCTTCTTCAATGCTTCTTTGCAGGTTCAATTAGAGCCCACAACCTCATGGGGTATACTTCGAAGGGATATCTATGGACCTTCCAAGTACACTGGGCTTTTGCAAGCAACTAAAGATATTCTTCGAGATGAAGGTTTGCCGGTATCTGCTTTTCTTTCAGCATTTCTGAGCTTATGCCATATTCAGGAAAGAACCTGTAAATTTACTGTTGGTCATGGACTTGCATGCCTATGTGACGTGCTCAACTAAATCTCAGCTTTAATATCTAGTTGTTAGGTTGGTTCTGTGAAAAAAAGCATATCTAAAGTTCTAAACAAGCATTTTTAGTTGTTAATTCTACTAACTTTATCCGCCTATATTACCCGTTTCCGAGCCGAATCCGTTATATATCCGTCCCGACGGTACCATATTCGAAACTCCGAATATTCCGAATCCGTATTCGTATCCGGTCTTACCGTATTCGACTCCGAATCCGGAGAAAAAATATGGGTTAGGATACGGTTTAAGCAATATCCGTCCGAATCCGATCCGTTTTCACCCCTAGTTTTGTAGGGCCTAATCACCAGTCGGTTGCCTATGGCTATGGTTGCATACCACTGGATTGATGCTTCTGTCTAGTCATTTGTCTTTCACTGTAATTTACTCTTGACTCTGGTATTGTCTTAGCCAGTCGGACACAAGTTGTAGAACCTTATTGTATTCACCCCTTTGTCATAAATTAAATACATTCGAAGTGTATGGATGTGATGTCAATGTTGTGAATATGTGTAATAGCTACTGATCATGAGACTAGTACTGGAGAACACATGCGGTGGCCCATGCCTCTGGGTCCCCACAAAACTAACATGGCAGCACAATTAGTTATCGACAGAAGTCTGTTGGCTAAATACCACTATCGCTGAATGATTTAGCAACAATGCTTGTATCGTCCAATGAAGTTCTTGTGGCCAATTCAATTGGCGACAGGGGTTCCACATCATCCTATCGCTAATTTATTTGATGGTAGAAGCCTGTTGCTAAATGAATTAATGACGGAGTATTATTCTTGCAATTTTTTGGTGGATATTTATTTTTGTTATATTAATAAAATAACAGGTTATTTCAAAAAAATCTGGTCGAAAATGTGCCTGTGTACCTAGAGTTGGACAAATTATCTTGATTGCAAATTACGGGCCTTCGTTGCTACCGATAAACTTATAGTAATGCCTAGATGATCACATGGTGTTAGAACTGAAATGCAATTCTGCAGGGACAGCCATAGGCACGTCACCCTGCATGGTCATGCAACCAAATGGGAAGAAATTTTTTTAGCCGGAGACAGCACCGGGCACGGGGCTCGGCAGGCCACTCTCAGCACACACCAGCAGCTTCCGAGTATTGGACGTACGCCCACCAAAAAGGGCAGATTACCAGATAGAAACGGAATACAAATGTTTGCTACGCCACAGAAAGAACTGTGTGTGTATATGTGTATATATACACTATACAAATTCACAGACACAGAGTAGACAGAGGATGCTGTTTTGATCGCAGTATCACATTCGCACGTTGCAGCATGGATGTCAACGCTTCTTTCGTATTACCTCTCTTCTTTTCTACTCCATGTTTTTTATTTTTTACAGCCTCCAACATATGATTTTATTTGTTACTTTTTATAAATTTTTAATAAGATATATTAATGAAAATTATAATATTATAAAAGTATTTTACCGATAAATCTAATAATATAATTTACATGTAACCAATGTAGATAGTTTTGAATCTAGCGGTGGAAGGGAGCAGAAAAAAGTGCCATCTAAACCTTGAAAACGGGGGCCTTATCAGTAGAATTGCAGAACTCTAGTGCTTCTTGCGCTTGTTATGTTTGTGAGTTTAACTACGAAACATATATTCCTCTGTCAGCGAAAAAAAGGTGCTATTGCGGGAAAACATGTGGTGAAATCATTTTTATATATGTAATCTAGATAGTTTTAAGTCTATTGGCGACCAAACTTTAGAAGTTTGATATCACATATTCTAGAAAGTTAAGTAAAAAAAGAACAGATGAAGTATTATTTTAGAGCTCTTTTACTGCATGCTCTATTCAATATGGAGAGTCCATTTTTTATCCAATGCTTAAATTAATTAGGATTTAATTATACTACACCTCGCGATATGAGAAATAGAAGTATCCTAAGTGGGTAGAATTGTAGTTGTCCACGTGGGGATCGCATAACACAACTCACAAGAGTAATATTTTCAACTCAAGTTGGCTTAATAATAGGAATACTCTCGGAGTGTGCTGCGCTGAAGAAAAGTCTATCATGCCCTTGAAAATTTCAACCTCTTACTAATAGTAGAATGTATCATAAAATTTTCCTAATTTTATTACATTTTCTAGATGGGGATGCCAGTTCGATCGCGATATCACATTCGCACATTGAAATATGGATGTCCACGCCTTCTTTGGTAGTAAAAATGACCTGCTGAAACATGAAAACTAGGGCCTTCAGTAGAATTACAGAATTCGAGGTGCATGTTTTGAAATTTTAAATATTAAAATCTGAGTTTTGAAATTATGAAATCCAAAATTTTAAACTTTCAAAATTCGAATTTATAAAATTTAAATTCTCAAAATTTGAATTTCTAAACTCTAGAATTCAAGATTTCAAATTTTAAGATTAAAAATTTCAAAAGATTGGATTTTGGCAATCTAAGCTTGAAATTTTGAATATTCAAATTGATATTTTTGGTTTCAAAATTTGTATTTTGAAAAATGATTTTTTAATTCCATAATTCAAATATTAAAATAAATAATAATTTGTATTTTGAATTGTGAGAGTTCAAATTGGACTGTGATGAATTAAAACAAAAGATAAAATGCGCAACAACAAAGATTCCTTTCCCTCACTAATCTAAGATAGACACTCTTTTATATTGGAAATAGATTCCTAGAAATGGTAGTAATCTGTTTTCCAAAATAATCATGTATTCGTAGTTCAGATTACTTGTTATTTTACCAAACAAGGTAATCTCATATAATTACTAAAGGATTCTTGGTAATCATAAGAGGATTTTGCCGACCAAACGCACCCTAAGTGATATACATCAAGTTCTTGCTTTCATACATGTTCCTTTTGTGATTTGGAACAACCCAAACATTTTCAAAATAAAATTTTCATGTAAACTTCTCAAAAAATTCCTTTTTTCGAGCTCTGCTTTGTTTTTTTTGGAATTTATTTCAATATCTTTAATTTGGAAATCAATTTTCTTCTTTTTTCCCCCAAAATCTTCCTTTCCTTGAAACCAAGCCGAATTTTCACTTTCCTTTTCTGGAAACCCACTTCCCCCTTGAGCCCACGGTCTGCTCCCTTTCTACTTTCGAGCTAGCGCCCTTGCCGGCTTGGCCTCAGTTGCCTCCCCTGCTCTGCTCACGCTCCAGCCCACTCCAGTTCATACCACATAGCGTCGTAGTTGCTCAGTCCGCGCTCCAGCCACGCCACAACGCCTATAGCTCGCACTCCAGCCCAAGCCGTGTCATGCCCAGCTAGACTCTGTTGAGGAACTGTCGCTGACGACTAGTCCGATCGATTCCTTTGCTTAATATGAAACGAGATCAATCATAGAAGACAGAATAATAGATTGAAAACACACAGAGAGGTAGAGAGAACTCCTGGTCTTTCTTTATTGCTTTCGGATTCATATGTACAAAATCTGCTGGTATAACTCTCTATTTATAGTCTACTGGTGAGGTGCTCATCATGGACCAAGGCTTCAGACCCAGGCTCTTAACAGACTCAACCAGTCCATGGGCTCTTGCGCCCCAGCTCACTATGTCCACCTCCTGCCAGAGTGCTTGTGTCGGATGCAAATCAACATGCCAACCATGTCCTACCATCCATCGCCGTTGTCTTCCTACATGTCTGCCGCCTAGCTGCCATCATCATTGTGTCACAAAACGTCTGAGTTCGCGCAACTTTTGGCTACTACATGCTACCGCACACGTCGCCACAATCCATGACCACCGCGCCATGCAAGGATCAACGGCCACGACCATGCCGTTCCCGGCTATAAAAGCCAACGAGGTCATTCCTTCCAACATGTGGCACCTCCTCTTCCTCCCTCAACCTTCCTTCTTCCCCAAACACCATCGCCGGTGCCATTTCCGCGAGGTGAACTCCATCCCCTGTTTCCCCCTTTTCAACAATTCTTCAAAATTCGCTATCCTCGCTCGATTTCCTCCCAAATTGATCTCTTCTATAGCTTCCACACCCCACTTAGAACCCCGTGATCCCCTCCTTCCATCTTATCCGACGCCGAAAGCTCTTTGCCTTATGTTCCCACACCAGTGCCACTGCCCCCGGACGTCATCCTGCCGCCACTATCCATATCTGACCTCGCCACCCACGTCACCACCTCCACCTGATTAAACCTAGGATTTAGGAATTTTATATAAACAATCACATGTAGGTAGGATAATATTGTCAATGGAATAATTGTTAGGCACTATCATAGTGATTCGTTCTACATACAATGATAGCTGATGTCAAGGACATGGTTTAGTAAATGTTGCCTCGTCTGAAGCATATAAGGACTAAACTCTTGCGAAGAAAACATAATTTCCGCCCATCCGTAGGAGTGGTTACTCGACTTAATTTAACTACCAGATTAATTTTATTAGTGGGGTAGGTTTGGTATTGGTATGAGACCATAGATCAGCCTATGCCACAGAATGACATCTAGGAACAGTGGACCAGCTCAAGTTGTATTGTCCTCAAAATCAGGACATTTGAAAATGTGTAAAATTTTAAACTTTTGGCTTGCATCTTAATATCATTTGATTTATCCTGGCTTTTTACTTAGGTTCCAAAGAAATAAAAATCATCAAAATAAAATTTAGAAGAACAAGTGTAATTGATGACACTAAACTGAATTAGAATTTGAATCTAAAAAGATGACATAGGAAAATTCAGTTAAACCCATAAGAGGAAATTGGAGTTTAACTCCAGGTATGAAAATCAAAAGATCAATTTTTGAAATCCCAAAATGTGAGCAAGCTCCAACATTGAACTCAACTTAAAAACTTGAAAATTTTATAATTTAAAATGTCATCCCAAAGTAATAATTGGAGCTTGAAAAGAAAAACTGAAATTTATAATGCAAATTAGAATCATCCTCAAATTTAAATAGGATTCAAAATTGGCCGTCTTGAATTGAAACCTAAGTTCAAAACTTAAATTCAAATTTGAGATTTGAAGTAAAATCAAAAATTGGAAATCAAAACTTTGGGCTTGGCTCATTTAGCCCATGGCCCACCCACTCAGGTTCGGATCAACTTGGTGTCTTACCCCACACACTTGTACGTTTTTAATGAGAAAGCGTGTGTCTACACTCTATGATATACTAGATAAATTTAGAATTTAACAACCTCTGTTCTAGATCTAACGTGTGTTTTAGTAGAACGCATACATATATGTGTGATGTGTAGTGTAAGTGTGGTCCGTATTAGTGTGTGTTAGGGTGTGTTCTACGTGGTAATTAAAAAAAAGCAGAACCACTTCAATCATCTCGTCCTATGACTGTCTTCTCACTCCATTCCCAATCTGCATCGCCCAGACGAAATAGTGACGCCGACATCAGGACTAGCTCGGAGCAAAGGCTCGTTGAGGCACGGCGTTTCTCTACTGCAGCGGTGGGCGGCAGCAGCGACGCCGACCGCTGTAAGTCGGCCTCGATTGTCCGCTGCTTGACGGTGGCGCAAGTGAGCGCCTGGCAACGACTCCCTCTGGATTTGTCGGCGTGCCAGGCCCGGGCCAGCATGGCACGATAGCAGCCCGGAGGCGAGTCGACACGGCCAATTGCGGTCGGCAGCCCACTTGGCCCGTGCCACCCCAATTCCCAGGTCTAATCGGATCCGATTAAACCGCTCCATATTCGGGAGTCGTGTACAACCCTTGACACGCAATAGGAGCAGATATCACTACTACAGAAAACAATATTATAAACGGTTCAAAAACATCATCACAGACGGTTTTCTGAACCGTCTGAATTTATAGGTCAGTAACAATCGAAGGTTATCACAGACGGTTTTTAAACTGTTTGTGGTGTAAATATCACAGACGGTTTGTAACTAAAAAATGTCTGTGGTAGCTGATAATCACAAACGGTTTGTAACTAAAAATCGTCTGTGATTATCAGCTATCACAGACGGTTTGTAACTAAAAACAGTCTGTGATTATCAGCTATCACAGACCGTTTTTAGTTACAAACCGTCTGTGATATTCTTTTCTACCCGTAAATCTATTTCTGTTTATTGGCTAGCCTCAGGAAATGCTAGCCATGCCCTCTGAAACAAGCAGATCAACATGTACATATATATATACAATTCACATCTCAATTCATTTCACAAACATAAAACATCCAATTCACATCTCAATTCATTTCACAAGCATAAAACATCCAATTCACATCGCACTTTATTTCATAAACATAAAACATCTATTTCGCAAATCAGTTAATTGAAATGAAATAAAATATCCATTAACAAATACACAATTACAAAAGATTTACATTGCATTTGCACTTAGATGGTAACATTGCATTTTTTATTGCTCTATCACTCCGGAATCGAGGTCTCATGAAATGAACAGATCCATAATCAATGAACTCGTTAGGCTGCACAAGCAATACTTGGATGGTGCGGTATAAGCATATACTTAAATTTAATTCTAATATATGTATACATATATTCAAGTATACATATACATATCTATGTTCATTAGCAACATACATATACATATACATATACATATACATAACAGTAAGATTTAACAACAATAAGATTTATGAAACAACAACAATATATGTATATATTCAAGTATACATGTGCATATCTATGTTCATTAGCAACATACATATACATATACATATACATATACATATACATATACATATACATATACATATACATATACATATACATATACATATACATATACATATACATACACATATACATATCATATACATAACAGTAAGATTTAACAACAATAAGATTTAAGAAACAACAACAATATATGTACACATATATTCAAGTATACATGCACATATCTATGTTCATTAGCAACATATATATAAATATACATATACATTCCCAGGGCTTTGCTAAGTAAAAGCATTATTTTCAAGTGCCTGTTCTTTCCTAGATATACAACATTGCTTACAACAATAACACAAATGGACATCTCAACTGTATCTAAATAACCAAAATTGAAGATGGACTCACCGAGGGGATTCTGGCGATGTTAGAGGAGCTCGAGCGTGGACGGAGGCGGCCAACGGGTTCGAGCGTCGACGGAGGCCGACGGCGACGGGCTCAAGGGGACGGAGGCGGCCGACGACGGGCCCGAGGGAGGAGGAGGGCAATGGGCTCGAGGGACGGCGGCGGGCTCGGGGCTCGACGGAGGTGCCCAGCGTTGGACTCGGGAGACGGCGACGGCCTAGGGGGACGGCGACGGGCTCGGGGGGACGGAGGCGGCCGGCGACGGGCTCTGGGGACGGCGGCGGCGACGGGCTCGATTGGGAGAGCGACTAAGTCTCTGTACTTGGTTGGTATTGCTAATAACTGCAGTGTACGCGCAAAACCCTAGCGGAGGGTTATATATAAAGGTTTATCACAGACGGTTCTATTTAAGAGCCGTCTATGATATCAATATCACAGACGGTTTTGAACTTAGAACCGTCTGTGATAAGCCTTGCCCCCCACAGTAGTTATTAATATCGAGACGATTTGTAATACTGAACCATCTATGATATTAATAGCAGAGACGGTTTGGAATACGAACTGTCTGTGACACTTAAATGTTCGCGCGTCCACTGTTAATATTTCGATGCAAGCGGCCCTTAAACTTCCACACCATTCTAGTTTTATATGCAACACGGTGTACAATTCCTTGATACCACAAACAGAATCTCTTCTAAATTGTCCTCTTTCTCATCTTCTTCACCATATTTCTGAATAATAGCATTTAAAATTCTTTTGGTCTCCTTCATCTCATCTATCCATCATGAGTTGTTCGGCCGTAACCTTACACATGCGTCCAACAATTTACGTCTGGAGTAGCTCCTCCGCTCACGCCCTGCTCTCCTTCCTCGACTCGCTTCCATCCGTCAGCTGGACCTCATCATCCACCGTCGACGGAGGTGTCTCATTGCCACTTAGGAGAGGGAAACCGCCCTTAGCCTTGTTCTTCTCTACAATGTGCACAAAGCGGAGGAAACTCTTGCGACAGTGCAGAGACACATGGATAACCTTGCCGATCAAGTAGAATCGGCCGATTCTGAGGAAGCTTATCATGGCATCCTCTTTGAGATTATGGGCCATGCTAAAGATTTGCCTAGGCTAGAGGAGGAAGTGGAGAGGGCAAGGACAATCTTCACAGCATTCGAGAACTCAGCGACTGATCCTCCAACTCCAAAAGTCAATGAAGAAGCATATGAAGCCTAAAAGATTAAAATTTAGGAATCTCTTTTTTTTGGACTTTTGTAATAAATTTGCCTTGAATTTGACTCACATCTCAGTATAGCAAAGACAAGTATGCAAAAGTTACGCCTGTTTTACTGAAAGTGTCTCAAAATTGACTCAGACGGAAATTATGAAATTTTAGGGGATTGGAAGGCGGGAAATATATCACAGACGGTTGTCTATGGAAACTTCATTATCACAGACGGTTCTTGTCTAGAACCGTCTGTGATACGTCATAGACGGTTCTAGATAAGAACCATCTGTGATAATGAAGTTTTCACAGACGGTTCGTATATGAAACCGTCTGTGAAAATATCACAGACAGTTATTCCAGCAACCGTCTGTGATGTAAACGTCCAATTTAGCCTCTTTTATAGTAGTATATCAATCTACATAATAAACATCATCTGGATGTTTTCTTCCCAACTATCATCCATATTTGTGATCATTGAATTAGAGATCCAACGACCATGAATTCTCCCCCACCACCTCCAAAAAAAAATCACCCCTCCTCCAAAAAAACAGGGGGCCATTAGATATCTAATCCAACGGTCTCAAATCTGGATGATTATTAGAAACAAAACATTCGGGTGATGTCTAGACACACTTTTAAAGGGACTGTCTATGCAACAATCAACTGATTTCAACCCCACAAATCAGTCGAATCCTGGAGTGTATGATGGAAATCCAATGGTTACTGTCTCCTGTAATACCCTGGAATGATTTTATTGTTTATTTATTTATATAATACAGGGGCGTAGAGAGAAAGATTAAAATAATTTTTGTTTAGGGGGTTTTCTGAAAATTTAAGACAACCTGGGCCTAGGCCTTGGCCTGTGGGTTTTCTTGGCCCAAGAGGGAGGGAGGCCACCTCTTAAAACCGTAGGCAGCCCCACCCTGCGCCTCCACCCTGCGCCTCCATCCAGCCAGCCGCCGCCTCAGCTCATTGTCGCGCCGCCTCTGCCGCGCCGCGTGCCCGCCTGCCGCCGCCGCCGCCGCCGCAGCCGCCGCCGCTTGCCGCGTTGCCGCGCCGTGCCGCCGCCGCCGTGGTGCCGCTGCTCTCGGTGCCGCGTCGTCGTCCTCCGCTGCGCTACATCGTCGCCAGAGTTCCGCGCCACCGCCGCCGCCGTCGTCTCGCTCCCGGTGCGCCGTCACCGACGTTCGTCGTTGTACCGCGTGAATCCGGAGGAAGGAGAGGAGGAGATCGCGGACGTGTTCGTCGTCGTTCGTCGTCGTGTTCGCCGTGGTTCGTCGTCGTGTTCGCCGACGTGTTCGCCCTCGTGTCGCCAAGGGTAACTCCGTTGGTCCTCTAGATGAGTTTTTAATCAAGTTGGATTTCGTCAGTTTTCTGGACCGCCGTGACAGTTGGGGTAATCGGCTGTTCTGGGTTAGATCCGTCAGGATTCAGGTCTGGACCTCTTCTAGAAAATTGTAGAGGACTTAATTATCTTTCCAGGGAGTGCTAGAACGCGTTATTCCGAGTTGTGTAGCAAAAGTTATGAATTTTCTAGTGCTGCTGTTCTGCAGATCGGAGTAGTTTTGGACAGATTTTAGTAGATCGGTTTGTGCGACGGGAAATCGGGCGAATCATAAATTCTTCATGTTAGGAAAGTTTTAGATAATTTTCTTAGATTTCCAGAAAGGTCAAGAAGTCCGGATTCCGAGTTTCTGGGCGAAAGTTATGCCTGTTTTAGTGCGCTGTCCAGAGAGTCCGACGTGAATTTGGATGCTTTAGAAAAGGGTTTGGATCGGTTAGTAAATGGCCGAATCAGAGAGTCTCCCCAACTAAGTTTTTGTAGATAATTTAATTATCTTTACATAGAGTCCAAGAACGCTTAATTGGAGTTACGTACTAAAAGTTATGATTTTTGGAAGTCGGCTGTCTGTGGTTGGGCAGATTTGGCCGAGGGGAGTTGGGGATTTAATTGAGATAAATTGTTGGGTTAATTGGGGTTGCTGTTATTTTATATCTAGAAACCCGCTACTGTCATGTTAGTAATTATTAATTAAATATTCAGGAGGAGAGCGGATTCCGGGGGTTGTGCCTTCTACGCGTTCTTCATTTTCTCGCGGTTGAGGCAAGTATAACCTTGCTATGATTAATCTGTGTGATTGAGTGATTTGGATGATATGAGTGGTGTTTGAGTTATGAATACTTTACTTATGAATTTGAGTAATGTTCTGAGTTGTTAATGCTATTTATGTTCTGTTTACATTATGGCATTTATGAGATTTGTTGATGCGTAGTATGGTGAATGCATGTTATCTTGTTGATACATTCACATATATGCATCATATTGAGAATTGTTGAAGTCTTGGTCATGTGGTGATCAAGATCGAGGTCCCCACACTTGCGGAGTGTGGGCACTGGTCCCTGCACTGAGGTGCAGGCATGGGTGTGCATTGACGGATGCACACCCGCGTCACGGGTAAAATGCGAAAGAGATGAGAAAGAGGAGCTTTTGATCATAATGCATAGCATGAATTTCATATGTAATATGTTTAACTTGAGAGTTAATGTTCATGCTTGCATTTGATACAGTTATACTTGCTGAGTCGTTGGACTCACTCTTGTTGTTGTTTGTCTATTTTAGGTACCAATGTGAGATCGGCATACATGGGGACATGAATGGCTAGTTCGATTCACGTGCACAATTCCTTCATTAAGAAATAAAGACACCATGATAATCTTGTTGGCTTGATAGCTTAATTGGTTCGATTTATATTTCATCGATTAAATGTAATAAAGACTTAGTACCTTTTGATATTATCTTCCGCTCATTATTTAGAACTTGTGCTATTCATGCTTGTCGGGCTCGTTATTTCGTTAATAAACAAAGGAGGTCATGCCGAAATTTCTAGGTAATTTATATTAGTTGTTGATATATTGTGGATAGTTAGTAGCATTTCGTGCCTATGTTAGGTGGGGTGTTACTGCTTGGTATCGAGCGGTCAGAGGTCCGTGGTAGTGAAAAATATTAAATTTGACACACCGTGCACGTAGATGGGGATGGGTTTTGCATCGCATCCGTATCATTGTCGCTGATTTTGATTATTAATTGTGTGTTATGTGTGACTCTATATTTATTTATATTATATAGAGATGGCAAGGGTAGAGGTCGTGGTCGTGGTCGTGGCGGCAGAGCCGGACGAAGCCGTGTGCCCCGCCAGCTGAATGCAATCACGCCAGAGAGGCCATCCGGTGGGATCGAGGAAGAGGTTGCTTCACGGTTCAAGGAAACCGTCTCCACCCCGCACCCGTGAGCCGCGCTGCGGTCATTCCCGCGCCTTGCGGCGGTGGGTGTGATGGGTCTACATCGATGGAATGCGTTGAGGTTGGATACTTTCGATGGACTAGGGACGCTTGATTGATGTTGCTAACGGTTGCGCCACACAGAGAGACATCTAGAGGTGTTGGGGCTACCATCCGAGCAAGCGAGCTCGGTTTGTGGCCTTTCGGTTGAAGGGCGGCGGATCTCGGTGGGAAGGAGTCCTGTCGGCTAGATCCGCGCCTTAGGGCCGCGACTTGGGAGGTGTTCTCGGGCGCGCTTCAGAAGAGGTTCTATCCTAACTCATTTGTGGAGAGGATGGAGGTTTCATTGAACGATTACAAGCGTGGCAAGATGTCGTTGTCGAGTACGAGGTGGGATTCCACAACATAATCCGCCTTGCACTTTGTGGCTACCAATGAGGTGGAGAAGGCCAAGAGGTTCCGCAGAGGACTTAGGCAGGAGTTTCGACAAGTATTGGGAGCTTTGGAGCTCCGTGACTTTAGCTCCCTGTGGAGCAAGCGAGAGGCATGGAGTTAGAGATGCGGCTTGGGAGGGCTGCATGGGACCGGTGGTCATGCGGCTCCCGAGGGTGCAGAGTAGCCGGAGGAAGAGTTTTGGCAGTGGTGGGTCGGCTACCGAAGCCGGTTCACAAGAAGTTCAAGGGTCGCAAATTCTTTCAAGTCTAAGTTCAACAAGTCCCGTGCGTCTTCCACTTTTCGTCCTTCACCGGTGTTCGATGGTACGTCCGGTCCGGGTCAGGGGATGAAATGTTTCAAGTGTGGTGAGGGACATCGTGCGGCAGAGTGTGTTTGGTCGGGAGCTTGTCGCCATTGTGGTCTGGAGGGCCACAAGGCAATGGTCTATAAGCGTAATCCCGCCAAAGATCATCAAGTGGGAGCCGCTTCAGTACTCGATCGGCGCCAGCCTTCTTTCCGGGGTCAGCAGATGCTAGCAATGCCTCTACTCGAACTTGGGCCCGACCCGCCTCACTACCCTTCGCTGGAGGATGCCTCCAGGTACTTTTGGCCGCCTCCTCCTGCGGCGTTGTTTCCAGCGATGGCGCCTTGAGCTCCTCCTGCGGTGGCGGCCCGCCATACCCGGTGTCATGGCGCCCGGCACTCAGCGTCGATCGCCTCGCCTTGCCGACTCACGAGCCGCAGTCGTCCCGATGTGGTGACAGTGCGCTTTTGGTGGACTCGGTGGAGGCTTATGTTCTGCTTGATTCCGAGCTACTTTCTCTTTGCTTCCATAGAGTTTGCTAGTCGGGCCAAGTTGAGTTTGCGCCTATAGCTCACTGCTTTTGGTTCATTCACGGTGGAATTCTTTCTAGTTCCACACCGTCCGGGTTGTACGATTACCATAGATGGAGAGCATTTTGTTGCTAATCGATGGTTATGAGGATGGAGCCGTTTGATGTTATTTTGGGAATGGATTGGTTGCATAGTTACCGTCTTTGTCATATCTTGTTTTTGGAAGACAAGAACTTTGCAATCGCCGTCGAGCCAAGAGTTAGTGTTTGGTAGTGCACCCTCCGTACACCCAAGGTGTTGGCTAGTCTTTTCCGGTAGTAGAGCAAGAAGAGTGGATTTCTTTTATCCCTTGTGGAAAAGCCAAATTCCTCTTTGATTGCAGAGCGATTCGTGGTCCGGGAATTGTGGATGTTTTTCCAGCAGAGTTGCTGGGGATGCCACCTCCGCGTCGTGGAGTTCGAATTGACTTGGTGCCGGAGCATGACCGGTTTCTATAACTCCGCACTGCTTTGGCTCGACCATTCCAAGAAGAGTTAAAGAAGCAATTGGATGATCCAAGGCAAAGGATCTTATCCGTCCGAGTGTGTCTCCGTGGGAGCACCAGGTGTTATTTGTCAAGAAGAAAGATGGGAGTTGGCGATGTGTATTGATTACCGTGCTCTCAATCGCTTAACCATCAAGAATAAGTATCCTTTACCCGTATCGAGGATTTGTTTGATCGGTTGAGGGAGCTAAGGTATTTTCAAAGATTGATCTCCGATCGGGTACAATCAAATTCTGTCCGAGAGGAGGACATTGAGAAACGCGTTCTCCACGAGGTATGGGCATTTTGAATTTAAAGTTATGTCTTTTGACTAACAAATGCCCCCGCCGCTTTCATGGAGACAATGAACAGGATGTTACATGAATATTTGGACGACTTTGTGGTCGTATTCATTGATGATATCTTGATTTATTCCAAGAGCGAAGCGCATCATGAGCAAGATCGAGACAAGTGTTGGCAACACTAAGAGAGCTTAAGTTTTATGCGAAGCTCAAGAAGTGTGAGTTCTGGGTGACCCAGGTGGGGTTCTTGGGTCACATCATCAGCGATAAAGGAGTCTCTGTGGATCCAAGTAAAGTTTCTTCAGTGGTGGATTGGGAGAGGCCGACCAATGTCAAGGAGGTGAGGAGCTTCCTCGGATTGGCAGGTTATTATCGGCGCTTTGTGCAAGATTTCTCCATCATCGCCAAGCCCTTGTCGAAGCTTACTCGGAAGGACATGAGGTTTCGGTGGGACGATGATTGTGAGCGCAGCTGGATTTTGAAGGAAAAGTCGGTGACCGCCTGTTCTCACCGCTCGAGCCGAAGCGATTCACGCTTTTCTCGATGCATCAAGAGTTGGGTGGGTTGTGTGCTTACGCAAGATGGTAAGGTTTTGGCTTACGATCGAGGCAAATGAAAAAGCATGAATGTAATTACCCTACCCATGATTTAGAGTCGGTGCAGCTTGTATTTGCATTGAAGCTTTGAGGCACTATCATGACGGTGAGACTTGTGACGTGTTTACCGATCACAAGAGTCTCAAGTACATCTTTACCCGTAGGATCTGAATTTGAGGCGCGCAGATGGTTAGAGTTGATCAAGGATTATGATCTAACCATTCAAGATCATCCGGTAAGGCCAATGTGGTGGCCGATGCTCGAGTCGCAAGGCGACGCTACCCCGGATTGTTTGATTGCTGATTTTGATCGTATGGGGATATCTTTCTGCTATGCGGGTACGGCCCGAGTGGAGACCCAGTTGATCTTAGAGTCAGCTATACCAGAGCGAGTGCGGGAGGCACAACAGTCTGATCAGTTGCTTCAGAGGGTTATGAAACGGTTGGAGATGGGAAAAGAAGGGGATTTCAGCTTGGATATGTCAGGTGCATTGCGCTTTAAAGGGCGTTTATGCGTGCCGCAGAAAGCGGGGGTTAAGGATGACATTTTGAGAGAAGCTCATCGCACCGTATACTGCTCATCCGGAGAGACTAAGATGTATCGTGATTTGAAGCGCATTTCGTGGAAAAGGATGAAGGTGGATATAGCCAATTATGTGGCCTCGTGGTATTTGTCGCAAGTGAAAGTCGAACATAAGAGGCCACCGGATATTGCGACCATTGGAGGTTCCTCAATGGCCGTGGATGATATTTCTATGGATTTTGTGGTCGCGTTGCCTCGGTCGCCGAGAGGCAAGGACGCAATTTGGGTTGTTGTGGATCGGTTCAGTAAGTCCGCGCACTTCATTCCTATCCGTACAACCAACTCAAATGAGTGATCCGCTCCTATTTTTGTTCGGAAATTGTGAGGTGCATGGTGTGCCTAAGACCATAATTTCCGACAGAGATGCCAAGTTTGTTTCAAGTTTTGGGAGAGTTTGCAGAGTGCTTTGGGCACTCGACTGCTTGAGCACGACTTTCCACCCGCAGATCGATGGACAATCGAGCGGACTATCCAAACTTTGGAGGACATGTTGAGATCTTGTGTCTTTGCCTTGGAAGGGTAGTTGGGAGGATCAATTACCTCGCGAGTTTGCCTATAATAACAGCTTATCACTCTAGTATCAAAGCAGCCCATTTGAAGTGTTGTATGGTCAGAGTGCAGTCGCCTTTGCTTTGGAAGCGGTGGGCGAAAGCGCCTTAGGACCGGATTGGGTCCGAAGACCGTTGAGAGAGTGGCTTTGGTAAGACAGAATTTGTTGGTCGCCTGTAGTAGATGTAAGAGTTATGCTGATGTGAGAAGGAAGGACTTGGAGTTTGCGGTGGGAGATCAGGTGCTCTTGAGAGTATCTCCTACCAAGGGTGTGGTGAGGTTCGGTACCAAAGGGAAGCTTAGCCCTAGGTACGTTGGGCCTTTCACCATATTAGCGGATTGGGAAATTGGCTTACCGCTTGATCTTCCCGAGGCTATGCGCTGAGTGCATAACGTGTTTCACGTGTCCATGTTGAGGAAGTACTTGCGAGACCCGTAAGTTCACATCGAGCTAGAACCTTTGATTATTGAGCAAGATCCGTCCTTTGAGTCCAAGCCGGTGCGGATTCGGAAAGGTCGAAAAAGTGTTGAGAAACAAGACTTTGTCTTTGTATGTCAAGGTGCTTTGGTCGCAGCAGACCGAGAGGGAGGCAACTTGGGAGTTGGAGTCTCGCATGCGCGAGCAGTACCCGGCGTTGTTCACGTCAGGTGCGTGTTTATTGCTAGTTGGTTGAATTTATTTCTTTTTTTTTGTTGCAGTTAGAATTCGGGGTCGAATTCTGTTTAAGGTGGGTAGAATGTAATACCCTGGAATGATTTTATTGTTTATTTATTTATATAATAGAGGGGCGTAGAGAGAAAGATTAAAATAATTTTTGTTTAGGGGTTTTCGAAAATTTAAGACAACACGGCCTAGGCCTTGGCCTGTGGGTTTTTCTTGGCCCAAGAGGGAGGGAGGCCACCTCTTAAAACCCTAGGCAGCCCCCACCCTGCGCCTCCACCCCTGCGCCCATCCAGCCAGCCCCCGCCTCTGCCGCGCGCCTCTGCCGCCCGCCGTCCGCGCCGCCGCCGCCGCCGCCGCACCGCCGCCGCCGCCGCGCGTTGCCGCTGCGTGCCGCCCGCCGCCGTGGTGCCGCTGCTCTCGGTGCCACGTCGTCGTCCTCTGTTGCGCTACATCGTCGCCAGAGTTCCGCGCCACCGCTGCCCGTCGTCGTCTCGCTCCCCGGTGCGCCGTCACCGACGTTCGTCGTTGTACCGCGTGAATCCGGAGGAAGGAGAGGAGGAGATCGCGGGCGTGTTCGTCGTCGTTCGTCATCGTGTTCGTCGTCGTTCGTCGTCGTGTTCGTCGACGTGTTCGTCCTCGTGTCGTCAAGGGTAACTCCGTTGGTCCTCTAGATGAGTTTTTAATCAAGTTGGATTTCGTCAGTTTTCTGGACCGCCGTGACAGTTGGGGTAATCGGCTGTTCTGGGTTAGATCCGTCAGGATTCAGGTCTGGACCTCTTCTAGAAAATTGTAGAGGACTTAATTATCTTTCCAGGGAGTTCTAGAACGCGTTATTCCGAGTTGTGTAGCAAAAGTTATGAATTT
Organism: Bonia amplexicaulis; assembly: GCA_036346245.1. Taxonomy (NCBI): domain Eukaryota; kingdom Viridiplantae; phylum Streptophyta; class Magnoliopsida; order Poales; family Poaceae; genus Bonia; species Bonia amplexicaulis. The sequence goes on along the minus strand of CM070752.1, from coordinate 9,287,848 downwards.
TCTAGTGCTGCTGTTCTGCAGATCGGAGTAGTTTTGGACAGATTTTAGTAGATCGGTTTGTGCGACGGGAAATCGGGCGAATCATAAATTCTTCATGTTAGGAAAGTTTTAGATAATTTTCTTAGATTTCCAGAAAGGTCAAGAAGTCCGGATTCCGAGTTTCTGGGCGAAAGTTATGCCTGTTTTAGTGCGCTGTCCAGAGAGTCCGACGTGAATTTGGATGCTTTAGAAAAGGGTTTGGATCGGTTAGTAAATGGCCGAATCAGAGAGTCTCCCCAACTAAGTTTTTGTAGATAATTTAATTATCTTTACATAGAGTCCAAGAACGCTTAATTGGAGTTACGTACTGAAAGTTATGATTTTTGGAAGTCGGTTGTCTGTGGTTGGGCAGATTTGGCCGAGGGGAGTTGGGGATTTAATTGAGATAAATTGTTGGGTTAATTGGGGTTGCTGTTATTTTATATCTAGAAATCCGCTACTGTCATGTTAGTAATTATTAATTAAATATTCAGGAGGAGAGCGGATTCGGGGTTGTGCCTTCTACGCGTTCTTCATTTTCTCGCTGTTGAGGCAAGTATAACCTTGCTATGATTAATCTGTGTGATTGAGTGATTTGGATGATATGAGTGGTGTTTGAGTTATGAATGCTTTACTTATGAATTTGAGTAATGTTCGAGTTGTTAATGCTATTTATGTTCTGCTTACATTATGGCATTTATGAGATTTGTTGATGCGTAGTATGGTGAATGCATGTTATCTTGTTGATACATTCACATATATGCATCATATTGAGAATTGTTGAAGTCTTGGTCATGTGGTGATCAAGATCGAGGTCCCCACACTTGCGGAGTGTGGGCACTGGTCCCTGCACTGAGGGTGCAGGCATGGGTGTGCATTGACGGATGCACACCGCATTCACCCAGAAATGCGAAAGAGATGAGAAAGAGGAGTTTTGATCATAATGCATAGCATGAATTTCATATGTAATATGTTTAACTTGAGAGTTAATGTTCATGCTTGCATTTGATACTGATTATACTTGCCGAGTCGTTGGACTCACTCTTGTTGTTGTTTGTCTATTTTAGGTACCAATGTGAGATCGGCATACATGGGGACATGAATGGCTAGTTTAGATTCACGTGCACAATTCCTTCATTAAGAAATAAAGACAATCATGATAATCTTGTTGGCTTGATAGCTTAATTGGTTCGATTTATATTTCATCGATTAAATGTAATAAAGACTTAGTACCTTTTGATATTATCTTTCCGTTCATTATTTAGAACTTGTGCTATTCATGCTTGTCGGAACTGTTATTTCATTAATAAACAAAGGAGGTCATGCCGAAATTTCTAGGTAATTTATATTAGTTGTTGATATATTGTTGATAGTTAGTAGCATTTCAGGCCTATGTTAGGCTGGGGTGTTACATCTCCCTCCTTCTCCCACGTATAAGCAGCGAACCCAGCTGCCCCGTGGTAACCATCAAATCCATCTGCCCCCGAGGAAACCTAGCATCGCCACCTCCTAAGGCCTCCTCGTTTCTCGCAGGAGCAGCTCCACGCGCCTCTCCCTAGGGCTGTGCATTTTTCAACCGAACCGAAAAAACCGAACCGAACCGGTCAACTCGGTTTGACCGGTTTTTGATATTCGGTTCGGTTTTCAAATTTTGAATTTTTTTGGTATTCGGTTTTTTCGGGAAAAACCGGCTAAAAACCGAAAATACCGAAATGCACATCTTGAATCTCACCGGATCAACTCCCGACTCTTGGCAATTTCACCACTTTGTGTCAATGGGCAAGGCAAAGCGGTAGGTTGCATGCGGCCGGGCAAGGAGATGGGCCCCACACGCGTGGATTCCAGGCGGGTAGACATGCAGGCATGCATGCCGAAAGGCATGCAGCAGAAGGCGGTGTATATACTCTTGTACATACATATATGTTGTACGTACAGGTAAGTATACTACTAAAAGGAATAATAAAATGTGAATAATAGCCCATGCATTCATATAATCATATGCAGCAAGAATACTCTTCCGATGAGTGTTTCTAAAGTTCTAATTCTATTGCCAGTAGTATATGTATTATCGCTCACTCGCCTCGCTAGTCGCTATATCGCTTGTAATTAGCGTCAACTTTGGTAAATATGGTATTTACCGATACCGCATCAAATAAATTGGGATTTACCGATACCGAACCGTACTTCTAAAAATACCGTATATTACCGAACTACAAAAACCGTATTTACCGTATATACCGAACCGATTAAACCGAAAAAACCGATTGCACAGTCCTACCTCCCCCAGCCACCCCTCCTCCACCACCTACGGCCAGCGACGCCCCCACCACCTCGTGGCGCCACCCCCTACTCCTCTCTGTCGTGCTGCCCCTACCCAACCTAGAAGCTCGTACCTTTCACTACCACCGTCCTTCGACCAGGGGCAGAACTACAATACAAGGCCAGGTTCAATTGACACCGATGCTCTTCAGTCTAGCCCATATATCCTTCCTATTATTTCAGCAAATGAACCCATTGGAATTTTATTGTGAACCCAACCCAGTCAGCAGACAGCCATATGCAGTAGCCCATTCAACCAGCAGGCAGCAGCCCACTTTGCCCAACACTTCAACAGCCCACCCACTTCACCACTTCACCCTGCACAAGGGGGGGACTAAGCTACCCAAGCCCACTTCGGCCAGCCAATGTACACAAGGGAAACCAACAGGCAACAGCCAAGGAGATGACCAAGTCACAGACGCACTCACGCACAGCCATGTAGTCTTTTGTCTTCCTCTTGATTCATCATTCATCCCCTCCCATCTTCCTCTTGATTCATCCCCTCATGATTTCTTTTAATCGCGTTGAGTCACTAAGCCAGCAAGACTATAAGGTGCATTCCCTCCCGTCTTCCTCTTGATTCTTGAATTCCTCTTAGGGATTGATACTTTGATTGATGTCTTAGGGTTTGATGATTTGGTTGATATTTTTAGGAATTCAGTGTTTGGTTGATTTCTTAAATTTTTATGATCGATTGGAGGTGGGTGGTTACTGGTTAGGTGCAGGAGGCACAAGGAAATTGTTCTAAGTTCTAAATTTATTATCTTCTTTGTAGTTTAGCACAATGTCAGGTAATTAGGTAAATAAATCAGTGAAATTGATAATTTCTCTTGTATATTTGGTATCTACTTAACTACTTTAGTGTTTAATATTTCCCCTAATTTGATAGGTAGTAAAAGTATAATGGAATGGTTTTTGAAAAGAAAAATACCATCACCTAGTGACACTGAGGGTCCCGAAGGAGGGACTTCAAGAAGAAGTGATGAAGATGCATTAAACATTAATCGTACTACTTATCCTTATTTGCGAGTGTTGCCAACAGAGGTAAATTTGGATGAGCTTCCTTATGATCCAGCTAATAGAAAGAGAATATCAACTTACATAGGCCAAAAGCTACAAGATGAGATAAGGCAAAAGTATTTGAGTAGAGGTCCTTACAGACCACAGCCTAGTTTCCATTATCCACAGAAGAGTATATCAGGCTATTTACGTCGGTTTAATCCTAAATGGTTCACTAAATATGACCAGTTAGAGTACAGTGAGAAGGTTGATAAAGTTTTTTGTTTATATTGCTACTTATTTAGAGATTGCGTTGAAGGCCAAGGTGGAAATGATGCATTTGTAATAGAGGGTTTTTCTGCCTAGAATAAGTCAAGCAGACTTCGAGATCATGTGGGCCAGTGTAGTAGTTTTCATAACACGGCAGTTAAAAGATGTAACAATTTTCTTAAACAAGCACAATCAGTTGCGATTGCTCTAAACAAGCAAAGTAAAGTCACTAAAGAGGAGCATAATATTTGATTGAATACTACCATAAATGCTGCTCGATACTTGTTGCATCAAGGTTTAGCTTTTCATGGCCACGATAAATCAAAAGAGTCTAAAAATAGGGAAAATTTTCTATAGTCGGTAAATCTTTTGGCAAAGCAAAATGAAAAACTAAAGAAGGTTGTGCTAAGAAATGCTCCTGGAAATAATACAATGGTGTCTCCAGCCATTCAAAAGGATGTTGTTAATTATTTTACTAAGGTAATAAAGGTTTCCTTTATTATTTTTGTTTTAGATATGATGGCCACTCTTAAATTACTTTAAATAAATGGTGTTTATTGTTTTCTACATATCATAGTGAAATTTATTATTGAAGAAATTGGTGGTGATGTTTTCTGTTTATTGGTTGATGAGTCTGCTGATGTTTCCGGCAAGGAACAAATGGCTGTGGTTTTGCGGTACCTCGACAAGTTCGGAGTAATCAAAGAAAGACTTATTGGTGTGGTTCATGTGAAAGAGACATCACCTTCATGTCTAAAATATAATATTGATTATCTATTTGGAAAGTATGGATTGAGCTTAAAACAAGTTAGAGGTCAGGGTTACGACAGAGCAAGCAACATGAAAGGTGAGTTCAATGGGTTGAGAGCTTTGATTATGAGAGAGAATAGCTCAGCATTTTATATCCATTGCTTTGCTCACCAACTTCAGTTAGTCATTGTGGCAGTATCTAAAAAGAATGATGATATTAGCGACTTCTTTGAAATGATATCTCTTCTACTTAATGTGGCTGGAGCTTCTTGCAAATGTAAAGATATGATTCAAGTTAGTCAACAGGAGAGAGTAAGGAAATCCATAGGTAGTGGATATCTTAGTAGTGGAACAGGTTTGAATCAGGAGCAATCTCTTCAAAGAGCTGGAGATACTCATTAGAGTTCTCACTATAAAACCCTTAAGAGCATAAACAATTTGTTCTCGTCTATTATTGAAGTGCTCCAATATGTTGAAAAGGATGGCCCAAATGATGGGAAGAAACGTCAAGCCCGTGGTATTCTAGATTATCTCAAGGATTTTGACTTTGTGTTTCATTTGCACTTGATGTTGCTTATCTTAGGACATGCAAATGCTCTATCATTATCTTTACAAAGGAAAGATCAAGACATCTTGGGGGCCATGTTAGAGGTGAAATCAACCAAGTAGAAATTTCAGCAAATTAGAGATGATGGCTGGGAATCTCTGTTGGAGACAACATACTCTTTTTGTGAAGAGCATGGTATTCCTAGTTGGATACCAAAGAAGAGTATATAGATCGACAAAAACCAAGACAAAAAACCAACTGCACTAACTATCAACACTACAAATACGATTGCTTGAATCTTGTTATTGACTTGCAGCTTATAGAGTTCAATGACCGTTTCAATGAGGTAAACTCTAATTTGCTTACCCAAATGGCTGCTTTGGGTCCCAATGATTCTTTTTCATACTTTCAAATTTGAGAGTTGAATAGAGTTGGCTAAGTCCTATCCTCATGATTTTGATTCAATGCAATTGAAGGATCTTGGTCATGAGCTTCCTATTTACATTGATAATGTGCGAGTAGATGAAAGATTTGAGAAATTGAGCACTATTTCTAAACTTGCTAAGCTGATGGTGGATACAAACAAACATCTTGCTTTTCCCTTGGTCTATAAGCTCCTCAAGCTAGTACTAGTTCTACCTATAGCAACTACATCGATGGAGAAGTGTTTTTCGGCAATAAAAATTGTCAAGACAGTACTACGTAATCGTATTGGTGGTCAATTTATGAATGATTGTATCGTTTGCTTCGTGGAGCAAGACTTTGTAGCTACAATACCAAATGATGTTGTCATAAATCAATTTCTGATGATGAAAGAGCGTAAAGAGCAACTATAAGAGGTAACCACTTTTGTAAAGATATTTTATTTTGTTATGATATATTGTCATTAACGTACTGTCTCTTTATACATGTTAGTTTAAGACAAGCTATCAGTGCTGTGAGTTTTTATCGACCCCGATGACCTTTTATCCTAGGTCTGCCCCTGCCTCCGACACTGCCCACCACCCTCCTACCTCGACCGTCGCCCCCACCGCCAGGCCACCGCCCCTCGGCCTCCCTCTAATGGTGAACCCTAGATGCGAGGAGTGGGATTCTCCCCTCGAGCTCGCCGGTGAGGAGGAAGAAGAGGTCGCTGGAGAGGAGGAAGGAGTCATCGGAGAAGAAGGTGGAGGTGACGATGTATAAATCTTCACGTACATTCAAAGGTGAGAAATCTAATTAATTTTAGAATAATCTTCACGTACATTCAAAGGTGAGAAATCTAATTAATTTGTTTCTAAAAATTATACGGGTGTTGTATAGCACTTCCGCTAATTAAATTTCATAGGTATGAACTGTGAAATCTCGTCGGTGCAGAAATTGAGGACAGCGGAGAGGACAGGTCGCCTTTGGTACTGCGACTGCGACGCCTAAGCTTTCGGCGAGCCAATGAACGAATCGCCTTTAATTTGTCCCTATTTTTCTTTCCTTACTTTTCCACCTCGTGGTGTCGATTGTTGAGAATGACCTGTGCCGTGATCCCATCCGGATGGTACTCCGCAGAAGTAAGCTTCGCCAATGGAGTCGCAAAGCAAAATTTTCCCACCACACCACAGTGCTCCCAAAAGCGTTAAGCAAGAATTGCAGAACCACAAGCCATGCCCCCCTCACCCATCACCAAATTCACCGCCGTCGTAACCGACGTGATGAAGGCCGCAAGAGACGCGGCCGTTGACAAGCTCCCGGCGGCAGCGGACGTGGTGAAGTCAGCTGCGCTCGCGGCAAAGGGCACGGCCGTTGACAAGCTGCCGGCCGCCGCGGACTCGGTGAAGGCAGCTGCCCTCGCGGTAAAGGACACTGCCATGAAGAAGCTACCGGCGGCTGCGGACGCGGTGACTTCGCACGCCACGGCCGTCGACAAATTCCTTGCCGATGCCTCCGCCGTGGCCAGCGGTACAGCGCAATCCATGGCCAAATCCTCCAAGCCATGGCTGGCCATGGCGCTGCACTTCTTGCAATACAACTTCGTTCGCGTGGTCAAAGAACACGCCATAGCTGTGTGGAAATTCCAGATCGCCACCGCCGCTGCCGGCAGCGAAACAGCGCGAGCCGTCTTCGAAGCCTCCAAGCCATGGCTGGCCCGGTTCTTGCGAGAAGACTTCGCGCGGTGGGTCAAACTACAAGCCGTAGAGGCGTGGAAAATCCTGGCCGCCGCCGCCGCCTTCACCGGGGAGGGAGTGCAAGCCTTGCGCGAAAACTCGAAGGTTTTTCTCACCATGGCGCTGCGGTACATGGACCGCCATCGCGTCGCGGTGGGCACGGTGCTAGCGCTCTGGTGCGGACGGGGCGCTCTGGTACATGGACCGGCCGCTCGGGCGTTGGCGTTCGAGACCATGAAGGCCCCCGGGCTGGCGGGCTTGCGCATCCCTCGCGTCGTGTTCGAGGCCAGCCCGAGGCTTTACTTCGCCACGGTCCGGACTGGGCGGATCGTGTGCTGCGGCGCCGCGTGGGCTGTTGGGGTGCTGCCCACGCCGGTGCTCATCGGTGCCGGCGTTTGCGGGGCGTATCTGATTGCCAAGAGGTTGTACAAAAGAGAAGGATACTAATTGTAATCTCGTTTCTTGCCACTTGATGAAGTCACCCAGCAATTTTTTTAACAAAGCTTTGCTCAAAAGATCAACATCGTCATGAGTTATGGCCTGCCATGTCCTTGCTTCGGAGAAGAAAACAATGGTAACAAGGGCATCTCCAATGCACCCATGTAGGATGTGTCTAAATTCTAAAAGCATGCCACATCTAATTCTGTTTTGTTCTAGGTACAACAGAGATGAAAAGAAGAGGGTGGAGTCCGTATCATGCATGACATACAACCTCCTCGTGCAAACTTAAGGGGATGGAGTTGTATCTCCACCACATGGTTTGTGGTGATTTAGAGAGTAAATTTCAGAAACCAAAGGGCGAAGGCACGGAAGATCGCCGAGGTGGAAGGTGTGACGCCCCTTCGAGGCCGAAGTCAAGCCGGATTGTAGCCCGCATCGCTCTGGCCCCAAAGGCGCAGCTGGACCTCTCCATGGAGGTCCAAGCCACCGGTGAGACCGCGGTTTCCTAGGAGGCCAACCCTTCTGAGTACTCGTGAGGAAGTGGAGAAGGAGTTGGAGAACCTCCGAAGGTAATTGAGGGAATCGTAGGCTGAGGCTCTACGGTCCAAAGTCGAAGCTCTTCAAACGGGAGAACTTTAGGCACAACTTGAGAGTGCACGAGCTGAGGCAAGACCCCTGCCGCTCATGGAAGCTCAGGAAGCCGAGGAACTAATGAACCAGCTGGAGGAAGCACGAGCGTCGGCACGGGGGACTACACACCCTGGAGTGCCCGAGGTCGAAGCTCTACGGGCCAAGCTGGTCGAAGCCCACGCCCGAGCGAACTTGCCATCCTCGTTCAGAGTCCAAAACATCAACAATTTCAGCGCACAACTCAACCAAGTGTGGAGGGAGGCCCTTGCCTTGGCCAGAGGCGCGGGGGCGAACCACGGCCACCTAGGGGCTGGGCTGCCCCAGAATGGCCAAGTGCAGGATCCCATGCCCAACTCCACACTAGACTTCCTACATGCCCCCAGCCTCAAGGGGCTCCTGCCCACAAGGTCACTGGTCGTGTTGACTATTCCAACCGACTGAGCCTGAGCTTGTAAGCCACATTGGATGTCGGAGGTCACAAAGCACTCAAGGCTCCAACCCTATGGAGTTTGTCCGTGTATATGAAATTGCCATAGCGGCAGAGGGAGGGGGCGAAGTCATCATGACAAAGAGCTTGCCCTTGGACCTCTCAGGAGTCACTTAGTCCTGGTACTTCTCCCTCCTGCCATGCTCGGTATACTTGTGAGAGTAGCTTCGAGAGAAATTGACCAAGCACTTATAAGGGAGCTGGAACAAGCCGGTGATGTTCTTCGACCTGCATGCGCTCAAACAAATGCTGAGTGAGTCCATCAATGACTTCATGTGCCATTTTGTCCATATCCACTGGTAGTCCAAGGCATCCTCGACATGAGCGCCATCGTGGCCACACGCTAGGCTCTCCATAAGGGGGAGTTAGCTGACAAGTTGGACCAAAAGAAGTCGAAGACTATGGCGGAGCTAGACCTCGGCTGCCGAGAGGCGGTAGCACCGCCACCGGCCCGTGTACCACGTTAAACCCGAAGCTGCTTAGCCGCATCAGGATCAGCGCAATGACTGTCATGATGACTGCCGCGATGACCACTGTGGGTGCGAGCATGAGGGCAGTTGATGTGGATCAAACCTCGAAACAAGATTAAATCCTTAGTTGGCCTGATCTTTCGCAGTGGAACAACATAAACAGGTAGCAATCTAGCGAACTGATCTATAGTAGATGGACTCGCTAGATAAATTGCATGCCCCAAGAATGGAGTTCTTGATCTCGCGCAACAAGAAGTAACCCCTAAAGGACCTTCAACAACTTGGTGATTTTTGATAAGCTCTCACCAAACTCGATAATAGGGGATAGACCCTAACAAGCCATCATGGATAATTCTCTCTTGGAGACAAACTCAAAATTCAACTCTGAAGATACGTGGTGCATACAATAGGCTATATATAGCCGACTCAAAACCTTAGGCCAAAGGGCCACACGCACGCCCTAATAATTGGACTCTGACTCAACATCCTACTCTTAACAGTCTAACTTAAACTCATGAACTAACACAACCCTTTTACATCTTGGGTTCAAAAATAAAATGGAAATAGATAACATTAGGAATAAAGGAACTAGATCAACTATGTTTAGAACCACTAGAAATACCATGATGCGCCGTCTTGATATGTTGACACATTTCGCTAGTGGCCCCCACCCTAAAGCACGTAAAGAAAGAAGAGCTCGTAGAGAAACAAACGTGCATGGCCTTGGCTTCCTGCATGCGCAAGGAAATAAGAAGACCAGCTCTTGCTTCCTGATTTCTAGGGATTTCTTTCGTTTAGTTCCTTCTTTATCTCCAAGATAATTAATCATGTAGTACAAGAACTCCTAACCTCCTAGGATTAGCATGCACGTAAGAACAGGGAACTGAGTTGGTTTCCTTTGGTCGAACCACCACCCAGCAGATAACATGCTTGTGCCATACTAGCTTGTGCATGCAAAAAAGCAACAGTCGAGTCTTTCCTTTCTTTATTTCTCTCTATGCGAGGCGTAGCATGCAGGATATTTTCCTGATTTGGCCCAAATGGATGCGTGCCCAACTCCTCACGTACCATACATTCAGCACTAAGCATAGCATTGACCTGATCAAAGGAAACATTTGATGCGGTATTAGTGTTTTGGGCCGCATCAGCAGTTGAATTCGGGAAAAGCAACGCCCGCATCGCGGCAACAATGCCCCGATCACGACAACAATCGTCATCGATGCACAACAGCACAACCCACCTCTTGTCCCAGTGGCAGCGGTAACTGCCCCAGCCACTCCTCTTCGACTCAAGGTGGCAGGACAAGCCATTAACCCACCGCGTCGCATGGTGCATACAATCACCAGTGAAAATGAACACACCTTCATATCGAAGAGGCAACATTGTGCCTACACCCACCAAGTACACCACATCGACACAACCCTCCCGACTGAGATCCCATCGTGGGTCAACACACCTATCACGTTTGGCCCTAAAGATGCAATTGGAGTCAGCCTCGCATATCATGGCACTTTGGTGATCTCTATCTTCATTGCCAGGTGTGAAGTATGGCGTGTGTTCGTGGACGGGGGAAGTTCTATGGGCATTATGTTCACCTCTACATTCAACAAGCTTAGAGTCTCATAATCATTTCTGTCAGAGCCTAGTGTCCCATTTCTCAGTTTGGGTGGTGCACCAGTCCCAGCTCTCAACAGGATCGAGCTAATTGTGGGGTTCAGGGCCAGGGGCAGCACTCGAAGCGAGAGTGTGGTCTTCGACATTGTCGGTATCCTGTACCAGTACAATATGATCTTGGGTAGAGTGGCCCTCAATTGCTTTAGGGCAGTGCCCCACCATGCCTACCTTTGCATGAAGCTACTCGGCCCTGAAGGGGTTACCACCGTGTGTGGGGACCATGATCTCTCAAGGAATATAGATGAGACATAGAAGTGGCAATTCGATACGTGCACTCTGTCACCCTAGAAGTCATGGGGTTGAGTTGGGATTCGGGGCCCTTCCATTAGCAAGTGGATCACTAAGCTGATGCCCAATGGGGAAACAAGGGTTGAGCCCCTCTCAAAAGCTAATCCCATCAAGACAGTGCTGCTTGGTGTGGACCTCGACCCAGCGATGGCAGAGGCTATACTAGCAATCTTGTGGGCAAACCACAATATCTTTGCTTGGGGGCCCAAAAACCTTCCTAGTGTCCCAAGGAAGATCATTGAGCACCGGCTCTCCATGAGGCTTGATGCCAAGCCCATCAAGCACAAGATTCAAAAATATCAAGTGAATTCCAGGTTGTGGCAAGATAGGAGGTTGAGAAACTTCAGAACATCGGAGTAATCTTGGAGGTGGTGCACCCCGAATGACTGGCCAACCCAGTTCTTGTTGAGAAGTCCAACGGATAGTGGTGCATGTGCATGGACTGTACCAATCTGAATCGAGCATGTTCGAAGGACAACTTCCTACTCCTCAGGATTGACAAGCTAGTCGATGCTACTTCAGAGTGTGGGCTCATGAGCTTCCTTGATGCTTACTCAGGGTACCACCAGGTGTGGATGACCAAGGAGGACGAGGAAAATACCAGCTTCATCACACCCTTTGGGATGTTCTGCTACGTCTGGATGGCATTCGGGCTGAAGAACATAGGCACCACCTTCGCCAGAGTTGTTTACAAGGCACTTACTCTTTAGATTGGCCGCAACATGGAAGCCTACATCGATGACATCGTTGTCAAGAGCGTCTTCGCCTGGGCAAACGTGGCTAACCTCCAAGAGACCTTCGACAACCTATGTCAGGCCGGTATGAAGCTCAACCGAGGGAAGTCTGTCTTTGGGGTGCAAGCCAGAAAGTTGTTGGGCTTCCTAGTATCAAAGTGTAGGACCGAGGTGAACCCTGCAAAGATCCAGGTCGTCCTTGACATGAAGCCCTTGTGACCATAGGATGGGTAATGATCTAGTGATTCAATATTAGTTGTCACATGGTGTCAGACCCAGATTTTGCAATCCGGAATCCTCTGTGATTCCACCGCACTATTTCCTAGATCATTAGATAGTGCTCACAGATACAGAAATGAATATAAATACATACCATACGGAAGCATAAATATAATAATAAACTTACACATGGGCCGATTAGGCCGAAATCAATAAATTGCAGTAGCGAAAAACGAAGCAACAGGGGAAACCCTCAGGACGTGCCCACAGGCAACCAACTGGAGGTTCGTGACCTAGCCCTCGACATCTTTATCTTCTTTGCCATCATGACCAAGAGTATTGCTGAAGCGTAGTGATCTGATTCCTGATTCTGGATTTATTGTAAGAGCGAGTGTGAGCACGCTAACCACCGTGCTCCGCAAGCCAATACACAGGATGTAAATAAATAATATGCAGGGCTAATCAAAAGAGAGACTCGGGTTGTTTTATTTGCCAGATATTGCTTTTAGCATTATTCTTATTATTTAATCATGGTGTTATTATTGCTGTCTAAAACTCCGAACAGCGAGTGTGGAGTCAACTGTGGTTAATGGTAGTGATCGGGGCTAGGCTCATGGTGCAGTCGAGGCCTGGAATGATCAAGGATGCCAGGTGAAACGGTGAGCTCAAGCATGGCACGAGAAAGACAGTAATGTTGAAGGCGAGTTCAAAAGGGGGATGGCGCCAGGTGGCTTGCACGGGCCAAGTGAGCCGTAGTTCCGTGGAACTGGGACGGGAGAGAATTAGTAGCACATGACAAGCAACTGGTGTACCTACACATGGTAAGCATGGCATTTTCTTGCAAAGGATGGTGATGACCGGGTCAACAAAGGGGCATTTCGTTATGTTGACCAAACTAACGGAAACCATCTTGGATCAAAACTGTGATGCATGGACGATGCATTGGAGAGTGGTTTAGGTCAAGATGGAGCCAGTTTGATTAAGGCGGATCAAGGCTAAGGATTTAGTGGATGCACACTTATACGCTTTGAAAAGCGTGCATAAGTGAACTTGAGTGAGTAAAACCCGTGTGTGTCAGGTTAACGGTTCCCCCATTGTAATAGTAGATAGGATCAATTTTGGAAGTAGGTGGCTGGTTGCTCACCTATAAAAGGGGTGGGGATGGAGACAGGTAGGGTTAATCACCCCACTCCTCTCTCATGTGCTTTCTTGTTTAGGGTTAGGGTTTTGAGAGTGGAGCACATGGTGTGCTCTATGTCCTCGAAGGTGGAGTGGTTGTAAACTCAACCTTCTCAAGAGAGTAATACATCAATATTTGCATATTTCTTTGGATCCATTTTGATTTGGTTGTTTTGCTCTTGATTTACTCTTGATTTGGCCACAAAGTGCGATTTCTTGATCCAAGGGTTTTTGAGTCAATTTCGTTGGTGTTCTAGCTTCGTATGACATATGGGAATATATGTAGACTCATCTTGGTCATCATCCTCCCACAAGCTAGTTATATTCAGCAATTTTGATTTTGACTCGGTTTTGATGTAACCTCCCAACAAACTGAAAAATGTCTTATCTTTGGCCATGATTTTTATGATCGTTTGTAGGAATAAGTTTACAATACACTAGGGATGATCTCTACAAAGTTTAGCATCATTTGGATCTATGGATCGAAAGGTCCATATGTTTTCATTTTGAATCTAAACTAAAATAATCGATGCTGCTCTCTGTTTGGAACATCGATCGACTTTACGACCACGTTGGTTTTGACCACAGTCAAGTTTCAGATTGCATCGTGTCTCTTTCGACCATGTTCAGTCTTCCGAGCACTTCGCGTTTTTGTGTTTTTGTTTTGATTCTGAATTGAAACAGACAACGTTGTTCTCCGTCTGGAACATCGACCAGCTTTACGACCATATTGGTTTCGACCATGGTCAAATTCCAGACTGTGTCGCACTGGTTTCGACCATGTTCACTCTTCCGACCGCTTTGCTTTTTCCTATCGCATGGGATTTTCTATCGCTCACGGATTCTCGATTTCACTGGTTGGTTTTTGAGTTGAATCGATCATACTGGTAGTAGATCACTCATTGGCTTTCGACCATGTTGGTTATTTGACCACTTATTGGCTTACGACCACGTTGGTTATGATCACGTTGATCACTTCGGTTGCTGACTTGTTACGACCACATTGGTTGTTGGACCACTCGTTACCTTACGACCACATTGATCACTTTGGTTGCTGACTGGTTACGACCACATTGGTTGTTTGACCACTCGTTGGTGTTCGACCACGTTGTTTACGACTATGTTGGTTTCGACTACATCCATTTTTGATCATGTTGGTTTTGGTCTTAGTGGTTATCGACTACGATGATTTTCGTTCGGTAGTCGATTTTCGACCACGGTGATCTTCCGACTGGCAGTTGAATTTCGACCACATTGTCAACATTGCGACCACATTGTGTTTCTTCGACCACGTTGTCAGCATTTCGACCACACTGTGTTTCTTGCCGACCAGTTGTGTTAGTCTCTGTTTCTTCGGTTTTTCTAGTGGGACTTCAACCTTACTCTTCATAGCTTTGTAGTTATCGAAGAAAAGAAAAAAGTGAATATTTAGGAAAAATTTTTTATAGAGACTATTCACCCTCTCTGTTATCTATCTGGTCCTACAGACAGTGTTAGGGAGGAGCGGCTAATGTTTTTAGTACGATCAGACTTCTACCTCCACTGAAGAATACATACGTTAGATTGCATGCAACTAATATTCATAAAAAAATTTAGATTTATCACATAGAAATGATATTGGGTAGTAGATTCATCATCAAAAGTAATTTTGTATTATTATTTATTATTTTTTGCTACCACATAATTAGAAAATGCAATTGACAATAATTGAAGGGATCATCAAAACTAGCTAAAACTAAAACTGAGCAAATGACCTCTCTCTCTCTCTCGCTAGGGGCCCCCAAATGATCTTGATTCCTGAGCACGATAGAGATTAGCCTCAAAAATGGTTTTGAGTAAATTGCGAAGCAAAGCAGATTTTTGGGTCCAATGTATTGAACTGATCATCATAGGGCATCTCGTGAGCCGCGCGGCATGCAATGCACCCACCTGTTGATCTACTCGAGGGATCGGGCATATTTACGCCGGATGCAAGCACGAGTTCCCAAGCGACGACGGAGCGTTAGTAATTCATAGGGGATGCCTAGATCAGTCCATGCATCTCCTAGCCTACGCGCTCACTACGTACGTATAAATCACCCTCCAGAGCTGCCTTTCCAATTCACTCAAGAGTAGTTGCAGTCTCCGTCAACACATTAACAGAAGGCAAAACCAAACAATGGGCGGCTCCGTTAGCAAGGTTGCGGCGGCAGCAGCGGTGGCAGGGGCGGCGATGGCTGCGGTGGCACGGGCGGCGGTGGCGGGGGCGGTGATGCCTGCGGTGGCGGGGGCGGCGATGGTTGCGGTGGCAGGGGCGGCTGCAGATTGGTCTTACCCTTCCAACGATGATTTTGGTGCGGGCAGTGTTAAGTAATCTGGACTTGTTCATGTGTTATTTAGTTTCTCATCGTTTCCTACACTGTTGTGTTTCATGGTTGTTTTGTCAGTTGAGTCCAACGCTCAGAATGTGGGCACGTTAGAATAAGTCAAGCATGTGCAACTGCCCATGCATAGGTTGTTATTCTCCCGTCCGTGGCGCGCGGTACGTTGGCACAATTCAGTTGCATAACGTGATGCTCGGAACGGACGTAGACCAAGTATTGTGTTGAGTTCTATTTAAGTTGAATACAAACCCAAATGCAAGCATTAGTTGCTGCAGGAAAATACATCCTCCGAGTTGAGAATATACATTGAGTTTTTACAACTGCTAGTTTGATCTTTTGTCATTACAGGAAAAAGAGGACACTGTCGTCTGGCGGAACATTTGGTATCAGAGCGGACCGCACCTGGGTCGAGCCTCGGGACTGACTTGAGCGCAATGACGCGTCGTCAGTCATCTTCACCGCCGCGGAGGTTTCGGGGGGAAACTACACCGCCATCAGGGAGCGGTAGCAGCGGAGGCAGCACTGATCGTGGCTTGGTGGTTCACCGGGTCACCAAGGAGATCAGCAGCAGCGGCTCCTTCCCAACTTTGACAAAGACGAACTACTACGACTGGGCGGCACTTATGAGAGTCATGCTGCAGGCAAGGGGCTTGTGGATGGCCGTGAGCGTCGGCACCACCGATTTCATTGAAGACCGGATGGCACTCGAGGTAATCGCGAAGTCAGTACCAGTAGAGATGATAGGGACGGTCGCTAGCAAGGCCACCGCCAAGGCTGCGTGGGATTCCATCAGGATAATGCACGTTGGAGTCAAGCGCGTGCGAAAAGCAAGGGCAAACACCCTTCGTCGGGAATTTGACGCCCTCAAATTTTGCGACGGGGAAACCGTGGATGAATTCGGCATCCGCATCAACGGAATTGCGCACCAGCTCACAGTTCTTGGAGAGGATTGCTTCGACAAGGAGGTGATCCGCAAATTTCTCCAGGCGCTCCCACCGAGGTTCGAATAAATAGCTCTGTCAATCGAGACCTTGCTCGACCTCAGTGAGCTCACCGTGGAAGAACTAGTCGGACGACTCAAGGCGGCGGAGGAACATCACAACCTCGGCGGCGGCGGGGCGTCCCTGGCAAGATTGAACCTCACGGAGGAGGAGTTGATCCGCGGGTAACATCGCGTTTACAATTCTCCGGGGAAGGATCTCAGGAGCGCGGGAAGAGACTCGCGTCAAGCTACATGAGGAGCCGCGGCCGCGGTCGTGGTAGAGAAGGAGGAGGAAGAGGCGGTTTCAGGCCACCGAAGACAGGAGGGGGAACAGCTCTAGCGGGACCTCTATTACCGGCGACCAGTGTCGGTACTGTGGGAAGGCGGGCCACTGGGCTCGTGAGTGTCGTAAGAAAAGGAGGGACGAGCAGGCCCACATAACCCAAGTGGAAGAGGATAAGGAGACAACTTTACTCCTGTCCGAAGCATCGGTAAAAGTTACGTTCCCCACTCCGAGAGCTTTGTCCGAAGATTCAACCCCGCTGGCGATTTGCTCGGTGCCTCCAACCAAAAATCGCGATCCATCGGCGGATCCTCCATCACCACCCACAGATCCGACCCCACCAGCCAGATCCTCCACTCTTCATCTCGAGGAGGATCGACTCTTCGTGCAGCTTGGCGACAAGAAGGAAGGGGACTGTGCCCGGTGGATTCTTGATACAGGCGCCACCAACCATATGACTGGCGAGCGCTCGACCTTCACCAAGCTCGACACCGCCGTCCGTGGATCCGTCCGATTTAGGGATGGGTCCATGGCTGGAATCGAAGGTTGCGGCACAGTGCTCTTCACGTGCAAAAATGGGGAGCACAGGGCCCTCACCGGGGTGTACCACATCCCACGACTCACGGCAAATATCGTGAGTCTGGGCCAGCTCGATGAAGATGGTTACCAGGTCTCGATCAAGGAAGGCGTGCTGAGGATCTGGGACCCGGACAATCAACTACTGGCCAAGGTGCAGCGTTTTGTAAATCATCTCTATATTCTGAAGCTAAACATAGGGAAACCAGTGTGTTTAGCGGTACAGGGCACGAACACGGCTTGGCGCTGGCACGCAAGATACGGTCATCTCAACTTTCGAGGGCTTCGGAGGCTAGCACAAGGGCAGATGGTGCGAGGGTTACCACAGATTGATCATGTGGATCAAATTTGCAAAAGTTGCCTCGCCGGGAAGCAGCGTCGCCTAGCGTTCCCGAGTGAAGCGAAGTATCGTGCAGAGCACAAACTGGAGCTGATACATGGAGACATATGCGGTCCGGTGACACCGCCGACACCAAGTGGTAACAAGTTGTTCCTTTTACTCGTTGATGACCTGAGTCGCTTTATGTGGCTCATTCTGCTCGAGTCCAAGGATCAAGCAGGCGCTGCAATAATACGGTTCCAGGCTGGAGTTGAAGCACAGGCAGGTCGAAAACTTGGGACGCTGCGCACCGACCGTGGTGGGGAATTCACATCCCGGGAATTCAGCGACTACTGCGCCAGACAAGGCATCCAAAGGCATCTGACAGCACCTTACACACCACAACAGAACGGTGTGGTGGAAAGAAGAAATCAGACCGTGATGGGAATGGCTAGAAGCATGATGAAGGCCATGTCGCTACCAGGCTGGTTCTGGGGGGAGGCAGTGACAACAACAGTGTTCATCTTGAACCGTGCTCCCACTCAAAGTGTTGAAGGGAAGACACCATTTGAAGTTTGGTATGGTCATAAATCCCCTATACATTTTCTTCGTACATTTGGTTGTGTAGCACATGTTAAGACGGTCGGCAGACACCTTGCCAAACTGGATGACCGGAGCACACCTATGGTGTTTGTTGGTTATGAGCAAGGATCGAAGGCCTACCGATTCTACAATCCAGTCACGAAGCGGGTTCATGTCTCCCGGGATGCAGTGTTCGAGGAAGATCGTCCCTGGGACTGGGGCGCCGACAAGGGAGCCGGGCCAGATGACGACACCGAGCCCTTCAGCGTTGAATATGTCACGTTACCCAGGGAGCACAGCAGCACTATGGTTCCAGAAGGGACAATACCAGCCTCACCAACGTCATCATCGGCAATGCCCGTCAGAGAGACTGAAGCAGGGATTGAGTTCACGTCACCACCCTCCGGAGAACTTGACCTAGATGCTGATCATGGTGATGCTCCACTTCGTTTCCGTACCATGGACAACGTCCTTGGCACGGCGACACCTCCGAGTCTAGCTGAGCGAGAGTTGGCTGAGGAACTTCTGGTGGCAATAGGAGATGAACCTGCTACTGTTGAAGAAGCAAAGCAAAGCAAGGAGTGGCGAATGGCAATGCTAGAGGAGATGGCTTCCATTGAAGAAAACAAGACATGGTCCTTGGTGGATCTCCCACCAGGACATCGTTCTATCGGCTTGAAGTGGGTTTTCAAGCTGAAGCGTGATGAGCATGGCGCTGTCGTGAAGCACAAGGCCAGACTCGTCGCCAAGGGTTATGTACAAAGGCCGGGAATTGACTACGAAGAAGTGTTTGCACCGGTTGCAAGGATAGAGTCAGTACGTACGGTACTGGCAGTACCAGCAAATTATGGTTGGTCTGTACATCACATGGACGTCAAAACATCATTTCTCAATGGTGAACTAGAAGAGGAGGTCTACATCGGGCAACCTCCAGGCTTCATTGCTGCTAGCCATGAGCAGAAGGTACTCAAGTTACACAAGGCACTTTATGGGCTGCGACAGGCTCCGCGGGCATGGAATGCCAAACTTGATGCAACTTGGGTGGACTCGGCTTCATCAGGAGTAAGTACGAGCATGGCTTGTACACACGAGGAGTAAATCACTCACGATTGGTGGTGGGAGTTTATGTCGACGACCTGGTGATCACGGGGGAGTCTGGTGATGAGATCAACGCCTTCAAGCTGGAGATGAAGACACTCTTCCGGATGAGCGACCTGGGAATTCTGTCCTACTACCTTGGTATTGAAGTGAGACAGGGGCGTCGAGGGATCGAACTGTGCCAGAGTGCTTATGCCTTGAAGCTACTCGATAAGGCAGGAATGGGAAACTGCAACGGCTGCTCGACGCCAATGGAGATAAGACTGAAGTTGTCGAAATAAAGTTCTTCGCCGAGGGTTGATACAACCTTGTACCGTAGTCTTATTGGCAGTCTGCGGTACCTGCTGCATACTCGGCCTGATCTCACATTTGCCGTGGGATATTTAAGTCGGTTCATGGAAGAACCAAAACAGGAGCACATGGCCGCAATGAAGCACTTGCTCCGGTATGTCGCAGGCACGATTGATTATGGACTGGCATACTCCAGGAGTGACTCCGATCTCAAGCTAATCGGATATAGTGACAGCGATATGGCAGGTGATGTGGATGATCGCAAGAGTACGTCAGGCATCATATTTTTCCTTGGTGACAATCCTGTAACATGGCAGTAACAGAAACAGCGAGTGGTTGCATTATCGTCATGTGAAGCAGAATATATCGCGAGAGCTGCAGCGGCATGTCAGGCAGTATGGCTTCGGCGACTGCTCAGTGATATTCTCGGGATCAAGGTGTCTCCACCACTACTCAAGATGGACAATATGTCAGCTATTGCCCTCAGCAAAAATCTCGTACTGCATGAAAGGAGTAAGCACATCGACACAATTTCATTTCATTAGAGAATGTGTCGACAGCGGGGACATTAGTCTGGATTTTGTCAGAACAGATGAACAGCTAGCAGATATTTTAACAAAGCCTCTTGGGAGGAATAAGTTCTAGGAGCTGCGTGATCAAGTCGGCCTCATCAAGCTAAAATGAACTGTGCCAAGATTAGGGGGAGATTGTTAAGTAATCCAGACTTGTTCATGTGTTATTTAGTTTCTCATCGTTTCCTACACTGTTGTGTTTCATGGTTGTTTTGTCAGTTGAGTCCAACGCTCAGAATGTGGGCACGTTAGAATAAGTCAAGCATGTGCAACTGCCCATGCATAGGTTGTTATTCTCCCGTCCGTGGCGCGCGGTACATTGGCATAATTCAGTTGCATAACGTGACGCTCGGAACGGACGTAGACCAAGTATTGTGTTGAGTTCTATTTAAGTTGAATACAAACCCAAATGCAAGCATTAGTTGCTGCAGGAAAATACATCCTCCGAGTTGAGAATATACATTGAGTTTTTACAACTGCTAGTTTGATCTTTTGTCATTACAGGAAAAAGAGGACACCGTAAATCTGCGGAACATTTGGTATCGAGCGGACCGCACTGGTCGAGCCTCGGGACCGACTTGAGCACAATGACGCGTCGTCGGTCATCTTCACCGCCGCGGAGGTTTCGGGGGGAAACTACACCGCCATCAGGGAGCGGTAGCAGCGGAGGCGGAACAGGCAGTACACCGTCGTCCGCCGCCTTCCACCAGGGTAACAAGGCAGCGCGTGAGGCTGCTGATGCAGTACTTGAGGCCATCACCAAGACACAGGAGGCCGCGGCATGCTACACGTACGCGTTATTCCGCTCGGCAGCCTCGGCCGCCGCCGAGGCCTACGGGGCGGTCAAGCGCGCCGCTGCCAAGGCCTACAGGGCGGTCAAGCGCGCCGCCGCAGACGTTAGACGCTGCGTCGTCGAGCTGATCCAGCGCTGTTATGGCAGTGCGGCGGCCATGTCGGCCAAGATGAAGCTGGACGGTGTGAATGAACCCATCGGCGCAGGCGAGGTTTCTGTTGGAACTCATCTTGTTATTGATTTATAGTGTTGAGTACTCATATGTTTGACTACTGTATGGTCATGTATTGAGTACTATTGTTATGCATCAAGTACTCATATTGAAGTCGAGGCATCCAAATACACGTAGAAGTCAGAGCGTTTGATTACGTGGTGAAGTCGGAGTGATGGTTACTGTAGCACGACCAGTGACGGACCCAGAGAATTTGATGAGCCTGGGCGAAGAACTGTAGTAGATGCTAGTAACATGTTGTCATTACAAGCATGCCGATCGAGCACTCCATGCATGAACTAATATACAGTAATTAGATTCATTCATTCATGACTTGGGCAGGGAAAGCTTAGCAATCTAGTTCTTGCTTCATTCTATCCGCTTCGCAGTGGTCGAACTCGGCCGCCTAACATTCAAGAAGTTGAGCCGGCGGGGCCAGTCGCCGGCCCTGGGTCCGCCCCTGAGCACGACCAGTTGCTATATTAGCAGTTGTATTCAAATTCACTAGTCTTACATGTAGTCAGTTAGTGGAGCGTTTCTTAAGGGTTATGAGCATAAGAATAGGCCATGTTATATCCAGACGTGGAATGCCATATACATGGGGATCATGGTCGAAGTGTCAAGCATTTTGTTAGTCTATGTGCTTCTAACATGAGACTATAAATAAGAAGAGAAAATAGAAAAACTATATGGCATTATGTAGCACCAAATTCTTGTGTGTCTTGAGTTGATCGAAAGTTGCTGCGACTACAGAGTATATGTGTCTGATCCATGGGCTGTGCCAATATTTGGTATCCAAGCCTTAGTGATTTCTATGTGTTGGAGAAGATGCTGAAGGAGGAATGACTGTGTCTTCATCCGCAGTGCGAAGTCTACTACAAGTTGATCTATCCACATCACTCGTGGTGAAGAGGGAGAGCGCTGTGACATTATCGTACTTGCACGAACTACACAATTTGGACGATGAAGATGCGTGTCACTCTTCAGGCGCAGAACATGTAGGAAGCAGTGGAGCCTAGTGCCATGGAGTACTAGAAGGATCGGATGGCATTGTACACCATCTACCAGGCCGTGCCAGAGGATGTTATGTCTTCCATCGTCGAGAAAGACATGGCGAAATCAGCATGCGAGGCAATCAAGACGACGCACATGGGGCACGAGGCATGCACGAGGACAAGCTGCAAACCCTCGAGAGGGAGTTCGAGGGGCTGAAGATGAAGGAAAGGGAGACAATTGAAGACTTCGCCGGTTGGCTGATGTCTGTTGTCACTAGCATACATGTGTTGGGCGACACCAGGATGGATAAAATTGTCGTTGTTCACAGGTTTCTTTGTGCTGCCCTGGCGCGCTGCATGCATCTCGCCACCTCCATCGAGTAGTGCATGTACTTGAAGACTCTCACCATAGAAGACCTCGTTGGGCCGTACAAAGCCTATGACAAACACGTCTGAATCAGTTTCGGTGGCGATGCAAAGGAGAGCGAGCATTTGTTGCTCAAATGCGCACAATGGGAGACCCTCACCAAAGAGAAGAAGAATGGAAAAGGGTCAGGCAGTAGCGCAACGAAGAACATGACAGTGACAACGATCGGATCAAAGTTGGTGGCGGTCGCAGTGATCGTCATGATGACGACGAGGACAACAGTGACTCTGACACGAGTGAGCGCAAATTCAACAGGAAGAAGGTAAAATGTTGCAACTGTGGCATACACGCGTATTTTGCCAGTGAGTGCCACAAGTTGAGGAAGGAAGAAGTGCATTTCGTTGTGGCGAATGAAGAACTGGTGCTACTCTAAAGTTCGGGAGGAGGTACTAAAAAATAATGATAACAAGATTAGGGGTTGATTGTTGGAACAAGTCTTGTTGTTGATAGTAGTCGCTGTCGAGTACTCGTGTGTTCGAGTACTGTGTAGTTATGTGTCGAGTACTCATGTATTTTGAGTACTCGTGTTGAAGTTAGAGCATCCAAGTACGTGTAGAAGTCGGAGTGTTTGAGTACATGTTGATGTCAGAGTGACGGTTACTGTAGCACGACCAATTGCTGTAGTAGCAATCGTATTCGGATCCACTAGTCTTGCATGTTGTCGTCTAGTGGAGCATTTTTTAAGGGTTGTGAGCATAAGAGTAGGCCACGTTCTATTTGACCGCTCACTGTCGTGAGATCTAATCCACCTGCAATCACTAGCGCTATTCAAGAAAATCAAGAACTAGATTGATTCAAGACTATCTTTATTGCAGGTTCTCCGTGGATTTACAAAGTACCCTCACAAGCACTGTTAAAAGCCTTCTCGACGAAAGCCCTCACAAACCGACACAAGCTTTCTCCTCAAAAGCCCTCTCCAAAACCACATGTTAACCCTTAGTCTCTCCCTACTTTTATAGGCTAACATCCCAAATCGTGTTCACCTCAAACACGGACACATAATTCTATCTCTTTCGAAATCAAGGGACCCTAAATCTTTCCGAACATGGGTTTTACACAATCTCTATCTCTTCCGAGTTATGGACTCCATCCACAACTCCTAATACAACATGTTACAAAGCCTCCAGGAGTACACCTCCTGTATCTCTATCACGCATCATCACCTTCCGTGTTGAAGCTTCCAGGATGGCACCTCCTGTAGCTTCTCTACACATCATCACCTTTAATCTTCATGTGCTCCAACCTGAGCCTGACCACCTCACGTGACATCCTCCACCGCTTGGACCTCATACTTCCCCATCCTAGTCCCAATCCTCGTTGTCACCGACTGTGATCGTCTCCACGCCAACCTGCACATGCAAAGACCAAAGAATGTTTTCCACGGGCACAATTTCTTCCCAACTTTATCGACATTAGTCTACACACTCAAACCACACCTTTAATCACCCATCAACATCAATCGGATCACACATTCTATCGTTTTCCAGAAATCAACTTCTAACAACTCATTACGACCGCTATGACTGCCATGCACAGGCCGATCGAGTCGCTATCTTAACGAGTGCTCGAAAACCAAAAGTACCTGGCAAATCAGAACACTCGCAAATCACAAGCATTGTAGCGCTCCCAGTCTATGACTACCGACCATCAACCAGTCACTGCACCTTTGAGTACCGACTACCGATCGCAATTTGTCAAAGACAACCAATCGCTAAGTCTACGATTATCGATCATAAAGTCCACAGCTACCCATCACCGACTAGGCACTGTACCAACAACTACCGAGTATTGTACACCAACTGTAGACTACCGAGTACTGACCTGACACTATAGCATAGACTGGTTACTATCACTTCCAATCGTTCCTGTAGCATACGATTGGTTCCTAGTTGAAAGTCGAAACGCCGTAGTCAATTTGCCGTGGTCGACACCTACCGACCAGACCAGCAACAAGAGCACATCGACCAGAACTTTTACAAATGCAAATTTAATGAAATTCAAATGTCAATTATTCATCATCACTAAATACTCAACCACCACATGGTCTAATAATTTCTCCCTTGATGAATACATTGACAGCACCTCAAAAACTCATGAATGAGAAAATTTGCGAAAAGAAAAATTCAAAGCCGCAGACCACAATAGAAAGAGCTGCAAACAACATCAGTCAAAAGAGCTGGCTGCAAAGAACTGTAGACCACAGTAGAAAGCTCAGAATACTCCGAAAACTCTCCCTCAACACAAGAGAGCAATTTTTTAATTTTGCAATTTTTTCAATTTATCCTCCTCCCTAGACTCACGGAAAATTCTCACCTTTCTTCTAATTTCTCCCCCTTTGGTAGTGAAATCATCAAGTTCCCTAGAGAGAGGATAATTCTAACTAGGAGCAATGAGAGTAAACATCCAGAAGCTTTGTAGATTATCTAAGGCACTTCGCATTGAGCTAAGAATATACACAAGACATCTTTTTGAGTAGAGCTTCCTAGATCATATAAAATTATATACCATATAGCAAGTCAAAACATGTCTTTAGCATAATTAAAGCAAATTGAATTAATGACAGGCATATCGACCATGACCAAACCGATCTATAAGGAGCACAAAGAGATATCACACCGAAAAGAGTAAGCTTAAAAGTGAAGCAAACTTTAAATCTAGGCGAGCTAGCAGTCTCATATAGCAACATATTGCTTCACGCTCAATTTATAAGCATGTGGTATACTCGTAGCATACTTCTTTTCATGATGCCATCTTTGTAGGAATCTTCTTTTAAATTGTGGCATGCTTGAAGCATACTTTTTTTTATTTGAGCACGTTTTGTGCTTTTTCTTTTGTTTAACCATGACATGCTTGAAGCATACATCTTTTCAATCTTCTCTTTCTCATTTTTTATTTATATCATAGCATGCCAACTCGAGTGAACATAAAAATATTGCCATATGAAACATATGACCTCATGACCAAGATTTAAAAGATGACCCACAATCAAACTAATCCTTGTCGATGAACATTACAAGGTGCTATCTACAATCAATCTATTTGAAGTCTTCAGCCATGTCATGTTTTAGTTGAAGTATAGAAAATTGATTACAACATGTTATTGTTGGTGATATGCCCTAGAGGCAACATGGAGATGTTGAATATATCACATACTATGTTTATGATACATTACTTTGTTCCTTGAAATAGACATTATCATTATTGATCAATAAGTATGTGACTTATTCATGAGACTCTTAATGCCAAAATATTGCTATTTCTAAATGATCCCTGATTATATTTCATATGAGGAACAAATATGATTCAAAGATTAGCATATGTATTGATTGATGATCATGTCTCATGGATCATGGTATGGAGATACCAAATCAATAATATGGACATGTGTTAGTGAACATATGTTGGATAGACCCGCCATGAGACACCGCAGAGATTCCATGTGTCATCGGTTGGTCTCAAGTAGTGTTTATGTGGAATCCTTAGACTTGAGATCATCATGGTTCCCAAGATGCGTAGTAGCTTACTTTGGGACTACTAAACACCGCTCAGAATCGGGTAGTCATAAAAGTAGTCTTTGGGTTTGCCATGAAACATGTAGTGGGATATGAATGATCAAGATAGAATTTGCCCTCCTTATGGGAGAGATATCTCGGCCCCTCGATGTAATGGATTATGAAAGTGCATGGCCATGCCAAGGTGATTGAGGAGTCAATCACGAGTTTATAATCCATCACGGAATCGAGAGAGTGATTGAGCTATTAAGAGGATGACACAGGTCTCGCCTTGAGCTTAATCTAAATCGTGAGGCAAAGGGATTAGTACATGAGAACATTACGAGTTCACCGATATGATCTTTACGTATACTTGGGGTTAATATGTCTTACTAGAGGCCGCTATTAACGTGGTGACCGGAAGGTGTTTCGGGTCACGACCAAGTATACGTGAACCTCTGTCGCACACTTAACGGGTTGGAACACTAATTCGAATGTGATTCGGATATGGGCTCAATTCGGATAGAGATCCGGATAGACTCCTATTGGGCCTCGGTCCACGAGGCCCAAGTGAGGAGGTCTATATATATGGAGGCGAGGGGCTGAGGGGATGCATCTGATAATCCCGAGCTAAACCTTGGCCGCCACCTCCTGAGCCAAACCCTAGCTGCTCGCGAGTGCTGGTACACTCGCGATCGGCGTTCCGCCCGGACGTGTGGATACCGGTGGAGGCGCCGCTCGTTGCGGCGTTGATCGGCATCAATCTGATTGGATCGCTCGTGGTGTGGTTGATCGCGTGGAGGAGACGATCGGTTCGGGACGATCGACTACTTCCACTACTACCTCGACGCGCATGGTTGGATCGGCTTCTCCAACTCTTCTTCCGCTGCGCTGCGCGTCTAGTGGTAACGATCCATGATCCCTCCTTAAGCATGATGTCCTTGTGTGCGCGGTAGAAAAATTTTGTTTTCTGCTCTCGTAGCCTACGCGCGATCCATTAATTATGACTATGACTACAAAGTAAATCAGTAAATATGATACAGACAGCTCTACTACTCATTTTTCTAATGACAAGGACTTGATGTATTATTTAATAAGTATAATAAACAAAGTTTCCGAAGCATTTAAACACCAAACTCCCCCTTAGAATAATCCCATAGGATGCAACACACCCAACTCACTTCGCAACAGAGCAAAATGGGAAGAATCAAGAGGTTTGGTGAAAATATCAGCAACTTGAGAATCATAATCAATGGAATGCAAGACAACATCTCCCTTTTCCACATGGCCTCTAAGAAAATGATAGTGAATATCAATGTGTTTGGTTCTTGAATGTTGCATAGGATTTTTAGCAATACTAATCACACTAGTGTTATCACAGAAAAGTGGAACACTATCCAATTCTAAGCCAAAATCCTTAAGGGTAGCTGTCATCTAAAGCAATTGAGAGCAACAAGAAGCAGCAGCTACATATTCAGTCTCAACAGTGGAAAGAGCAACAGACACCTGTTTCCTAGAAGCCCATGAGACAAGAAATATGCCTAAAAAGTGACATGTACCAGAAGTACTCTTCCTATCAATTCTACAACTCCAAAATCCGCATCTGAGTAAGTTCTACGGGTAAGACATGAGAAAGAAGAGTACCACCATAAGCCAAATTTCAAAGTTGACTGAAGATACCTGAAAATCCATTTTACCGCTTGACGATGTGAAGCACGTGGGGAAGCTTGAAAGCAAGCACACAAACACATAGCAAAGTATATGTCTAGCCTTGAAGTGGTGAGATACAAAAGAGAGCCAATTATGCTTTTGTATTTCTTTTGATCAACAAGCTCTCTATCTTCACCAGGATCCAACACAACTGTAGATCCCATAGGTGTGGAAATTGGTATGACTGTCCCCATGTCAAAGAGACAAAGTAGATCCTTGGTGTACTTAGTTTGATGAACAAAAGTACCCAACTTTGATTGCTTGATCTAAAAGCCTAGGAAGAATGTGAGCTCTCGCATCATGCTCATCTTGAATTCTCTGCTTATAGTATCTGAAAACTTGGAAATAAGAGCATAAGAGAAACCACCAAAAATGATATCATCCACATAAATCTGAACGAGTAAAAGATTATTGCCATGCTTGAGAGTAAACAAAGTCTTATCTATCTTGCCCTTTTGAAAGTTATTTTTTAGCAAATATGATTTAAACCTATCATACAATTCTCTGGGTGTTTGTTTTAGACTATATAAAGCTTTGGACAATTTGTAGACATAATCAGAAAACTTAGGATTCTCAAAACTAGGTGTTGTCTAACATAAACTTCCTCCTCAATAAAACCATTAGGAAATATCACTTTTCGTATCCATTTGATATAGTATAAAAACCTTTGATACAACAAATGCTAACAAAATTCTAATAGCTTCTAATTGAACAACAGGAGTAAATGTTTCACCAAAATCAAGACCTTCTCTTGGGTGAATCCTTGAGCCACAAGTCTACCCTTTTTTCAAACAACAACACCATCCTCACTTTGTTTATTCTTAGATACCCATTTAGTTCCAATAACATTATGACCATGAGGAGGTAAAACCAAAGACCAGCCTTTATTGCGCTCAAAGTATTATAATTCCTCATGCATGGCATTAATCCAGACTCATTAGATAAAATGTGATTTACATCTTGGGGTTCAAAAGAGGAGACAAAAGCAGAATGAACATATGAGGCATTGGAGTCATACCTGCTACGAAGAACTCTCTCATTTAACTCACCGATCATTTGTTCAGGGGTGACTTCATTGAATATATAGAGGAGCCTGTGAAGTGGTCGTAGGAGTGATCTTAGATGTAATCGAAGAGGTTGTAGTGGTCGTAATTGCCTCTACCTCATGACTGGTCGTAGGAGTGATCGTAGAGGTGGTCATAGGAGTGATCTAGTGTGACTCAGGAACTCCCTATGGTCGTCGTTGGAGTCATAAAAGATATCCTTGAGTACGTCATTTACCTATATACCTGTATTGTCAGGTCTAGTGCCAGGATTAGCCTCATCAAAAGTGACCTCGCAAGTCTCAACAATTTTATTAGTTTCTAAGTTGACACACGATAGTCTCGAGTGTGAACGGCATATCAAAGAAAGATGCCATCTGAGGATCTAGATTCAAATTTATCAAGATTGCCATATTTAAGTATGAAGCATCAACATCCAAACACCCTCAAGTGAGAAACATTAGGAGAATGATCAAACCGAAGCTCATAGGAGGTCTTATGCAGTTTAGCGCAAGAATACTCTATTCGAAATATAACAGACAATCAAAATAGCTTTAGCTCAATACTTCCTAAGAATAGCGTATTCATTTAACATTGTTCTAGCCATATCGATCAAAATTCTATTCTTATGTTCCACTACACGAGTAGAATAAGCATACGAGGCATTGGAGCCGGTCTTGCTGCCCGAGGGTTTGGAGGAGCAAAGGGGATAAGGGGAGACTGCGTCCAGATCTGAACCGCCGAGCCCAGCCGAAGCCTTATATCTCCCCCCTCTAACTCTTACATGTGGGCCCCACTAAAACCTTTTCCCTTTATTTTCTTTAAACCGAAAACGAGGAAATTCCCAAAATAGCCCAACACCTTATCCCGGTGGCCGCCGCCACAGACGATTGCAGCTGGCCACCACTTTCAGCCACCGGCGACGCCACCTCCCCCTCCCGATTAGTCCCTCCACTGCCCCGCCACCTCGCGAGGGATCGGCACTGACAGCGGCGGCGAGGCTTGCGGGAGCGGCGGCTGTACCGGAGCTTGCAGCGCGCATGCATGAGCTGACTGTTAAGAAGTATATCTCTGATTGCTATTTTGCACTGACCAAGGAGGGTTCAGTTGGGTCAGATCTGATGAGGCGCGGCATAGCCGCAGAGGAGGCTAGCCATCGGTACTTTTAAAGAGATGCAATGTTTCCCTTTTTTTTTGTTACGGTTTTTCACCTATGAATTGACATTATCCAGGATTGAAGCAAGCATGGAGCGTAGCCAGTGAACAAGATTGTGGACTCCGTGGCTAAGAAGGCCTACTACAAGGTATTCACTGATGCATGCATGGTTAATTAGATGCAAACCTCACCTATTGCTTTCATACTCCTGTTCAATTCGTTAGATTTCAAATGTGTAGAGCCCATTTGATGTGCCACTAGAAATATGTGTTTCTAAATCAGGGTTTATTTGTTGTTCCATCAGTTAGAAAGTGCGTTGACATTGATCTGATCTGATCTATTCGTTAGTATAGTTTACTATTGGATTTCATGGGGCTGGCAAAGGCCGCGCACAACCAGCGCTCCAGCAGTGCACTTCTGCTGTAGAGGGGTGACGACGCGGCCCTGCCATTAGTGCCGCAGTGCATCGTCTTTGGTTTGGAGGGTTGGAAGCTAGCCTTCTACTGGGTTCCTTATGTTCCATCTCTGATTCGCATGGTTATGTGATTATAATTCTTCTCCTTTCATTTCACAATTAATATGTGTGCGAAGCTAGGCAACTTAAAGGAGGAGGAGCTAAATAGTACAGGTCCATGTAAAGGCAGTTGAGGCCTCTGACCATCTGCAGGTATACAATTCAAATATTTAGCTTTAGTGAATAATTTGATCGTTGATTGTGCATGCCAATCTGGAAGATTCAAAAGCTGTTACAGTGAGTTTTGCTCGTTTGATTCTCCAAAATTCTTACGCTAACTTGCTGGGTTATGCATTTCCGAATGTTGACAATTTGACCAGCACAATCTAGCTTTGGTGTTTCCTGTCCACAGAGCAAGTAGCATCAAAGACCTAGATACACTACCATCTTGGCATTAGTTCCTCATTCAGTTGGGCTGGATTATTCTAATTACATGTTAACGAATGTGGCTTGGAATGACACCTAATTGAGATTCGATAGTGAAGGTTAACCCTAAATTATGAAGGTTGTGACTATTCTTGTAACTCCTTATGTTTCATTGATCATGTTGGAAAGTATCAGCTTGTGCAATTTTGCGTCTGGTTGTTCGTGAGTCAGATTGTGTTTGACCATGGCACAGAGGAAGAATGTAATTGGTATCTGTATTCTGCACTCTGCAGCAGTTAACAAGTAAAATGATCATTCTCCCTCTGCAGGATGAAAATATGATTTGTTGCTTTGATACCTCATGAGTTTTGGTTTGAAGCATCAATATTTCTCATATAACATTATTTCTGAGACAAATCCATAGTAAAATAAGTAAACTGTAGTTTTCGTCACGTTCCATCTATCCTAGATTTTAAGGTTAATTCTGTGATGTTGTGTCTACATGAAATCTGTTTGTTATGAATTGAAACACCTCACCTTTGCATCCCTGAGAATTTCTTAACAGGTCAATTCATGCATAGTAGCTATAGTATAAAAATGATGCTGCCTATTGTTACCTTAATAAATTATTTGAATCGATGTTTTCTGAAAGTATATGCTCTACTAATGCATTTGCACACTGCCAACTTTTGTCAGCCCATGTACTTATTGCATATATGTTATAGATTTGGATGTTTCAGTTGTTCTTCCTTCTAAACATAACGGATCTAATTGTACACTTGCATGCAGCAAAAATAAGGCAATGATATTTGATTACTTAGATTTTGCTCACACTTTATTATGGAAGTGCTGTATAACGCTTGCAAAGGTTGTATCAGGAATTCAGTTTATTACTTCGATTGAAATCAATAATTAATATATGCTTTCATGATGCAGTACTTTAGCATAAAAAGGTAACGGGTTCCGCTTGTGCACGACATGCTGCAAGTATTTGGACTTGCAAAAGATGCAGGATCCAAGTTTGATTGAATGTTGTAATAAGAAGCATCCTTGATGGCAGTAATATTTGCGATGTCTTAAAGCTCTAAAATTGTTTTAGAACACAGTAGGTCAATTTTATATCACTAACAGATGCTTTTCGCGTCTTTCAAGTTCGATTGAAGTTTGCCGACTAGTACTGCTAAACAACTCACAAAAAACTAGTACAACATTTATCCTATAATCTAGTCTTCCACCCTATAATCTAGTCTTCCACCCTTTCTCCTATGACCGATAAAAACAAAAGAAATTCTAGTCTACATATACCTTTTTTTTGAGCCACTTTGATCTTCATGTAACTCTTAGCATGCATCTCATCATCATTTTAGGGACTAAACCCTTTAAACAGTCAGCAAACATGTTAGTGCAATATTCACATAAATTTATTAATTACCAAAATCATTTTTAGGGGCCAAGATGCTTTCAATGTTGTTGTAAAATCCACCGTACATGCAATCACTGGCACTCTACGAGCAAAACAAGAACCAGGTTGATTCAAAGCTTATATTTATTGCAGGATCTCTGTGGATTTACAAAGTGCCCTCACAAGCACCCCTAAAAACCTTCTCGATGAAAGCCCCCTCAAAACCACAATAAAACTTTCTCAAAAGCTACAGTTAGCCTTTAGCCTCTTTCTACTTTTATAGGCTAACATCTCAACCATGTCCGACTCAAACACAGAAACAAAACTCTATCTCTTTCTCAAATCAAGGGACCTAAAACTCTTCTTAATACAAGTTTTTATTCAAATCTTTATCTCTTCCAACTTATGGACTCTATCCATAACTCTTTCAATCTTCGTAGTTATGGACTCCATCCACAACTCCTAACTCACCATGTGACAAAGCCTCCAGGATCACACCTTCCGTATCTTCATCACGCATCATCATCGCTCATGTCGATGCCTCTTGGACCGCACCGCCCGTAACTTCTCTACGAATCACCACCTTTGATCTTCACATACTCCAGCGTGACCCCGACCACCTCGCATGTCATCTTCAACTGCTTGGACCTCAGATTTTTCCATCCTAGTCCCGGTCCTCCTCGTCACCGATCATGACCGCCTCCATGCCAACCTGCACATCAAAGATCAAAGAACATTTTTCCGGCACAAGTTCTCCACAACTTGACCGTCATCAGCGCACACACACATACCCCTTGTCTATCCATAGACAAGAACCAGACCATCCACGAATACCACCCAAGTCGTCCACAACCACACTTTATATCGCTATCTAGTAATCAGCCTCAGACCACTTATTACAACCGCTAACTCAACGAGTACTTGAAAACAACATGTACTCGGGAATTATCATCGCTCCGCTCAAAACACATGAGAATAACAA
Organism: Bonia amplexicaulis; assembly: GCA_036346245.1. Classification (NCBI taxonomy): domain Eukaryota; kingdom Viridiplantae; phylum Streptophyta; class Magnoliopsida; order Poales; family Poaceae; genus Bonia; species Bonia amplexicaulis. Next base: position 9,254,529 of record CM070752.1, on the reverse strand, counting down.
GCATCGCTACCAACCACAGAATCACCGACAACTGCAACCAAGTACCCACCTAGTACTATAGCACCGACCAAGTTGAGAAAACCACGACTATAAAGCCTTCGATTACCAACCAGCAAAGTCTACAACTATCGATTACTGAGTCCTTTCGACTACGAGTACCGAGTCCTTCCGACTACAAGTACCGAGTCCTTTCGAGTACTGTTGACCAATCACCACCAGCCAAACATGCCGCTGGCCTAACACGAATACTCGAAGTACATGAAAATCACTAGAGTTGAAGCACTCGTACCGACCATGAAGTCTAGAGTATAGATAATGAAGCCTACAACAACCGATCGCGAAAGCCTAAGACAATGACAACAGACTACAAAGTCTACGACTATCGATCATAAAGTTTTATACTATCGAGTACCAATCAGTAAAAACTATGACTATTGAGTACCGACTAAGTACTATAGCTACAACCATGAAAACGTACTATAGCTACGACCATGAGAAAGTACTTTAGCTACGACCATGAGAAAGTACTGTAGCTACGACCATAAAAAAGTGTTGTAGCTATGATTATCAAAAAGTACTTTAGCTATGACCATCGAAAAGTATTATAGCTACAACCATCGAAGAGTACTGTAACTTACTATTTTCGACTGGGTATAGTCGTTCTATCATAGTCGACGTTTCGTGGTTGAAATCGGATGTGGTCAAAGTTGGACGTGGTTGAAGTCTGCCGTGATCGAAATCTACGGTGGTCAACTTACCGCGTGCAAAAGTTGTCGTTTGGGCCTACCGATCGAACCAGCCATCACATGGCCGATTGAGCTACAATTCATGGTCGAAACCATACGTGGTCGTTTTGCTATCCTGAAAACTCAAATACATAAGCACATCAACCAAACCTTTCACAAGTACAAATTTCAATAAAACCAAATATTAATTATTTATCATCAACAATATATACGACCGTCACATGGTCTCATAGTGTGTTTGGGAGGGTGTTTGGGAGGGGATCGATGGTTTCTGGGAGAAGGAATCTGTTCGATGCATGTGTTCAATTCGTTTGCATTTGGTTCAGCACCACATCCTAGGCAAGGAAGATGACAAGTCGCACATGTGTCAAATGTGTCCATATCAACAAATGGGACCGTTATGAGGCTGTGGGACTGACCAGTGGGCCTAGAATATTAGTGTCGTTGCATTCAACGGACATGTAGTTTTGTGAAACATTTGATTGAAGTAAGTGCAGTTATATGATATATGTCCTTAAAAGTATGGTTCGATGATACTTTTGCCTATCTTAGTGCGGTTTTACGAAATTTACCCCTAAGCTAAATAAATGAGAGCCAATAAGAGCCATGAGTGCATGTGGGTTGTCCGGCCCTGAAAGTGGAACATGGTGCTTAGGAAGGTTTGCTATAAAATTCTTTGGTCCGACCGGGTGCTTTTGTCTAACCTAGATGACTCGTGGTTTTCAATGATAGGATGAACACCTCTCCTCCCTTGCTCTAAATAGATGCAACTATATGACAAATTATTGGGTGGGTTTTTTTGAGCTGATGGCTTATGACTTATGATTTAAATATTTAAATTCAGACTGTTCGCGAGAAACAGTACGCAGAAAAAATAGTCACATACGATTTTGGCTGGTACGGCTAAACTCAGTACATTTTTATTATAATTTTTTTATTGACCCATCTTGAAAAAACTCACCGTTTAAAAACTAATTATTGTAGATAGTATAAGTGTAAGCCAACTTTAAACCGAAAAGAACCCGGCCATTATTTTACTAAGTAGTCTATGATCCATAAGATAGTTTCGTTCTTGCTTCCTTATGTGCTTCTTTGCCCAATACTTTTTAGAACTATATAGATAGACCTCTACACTGCTTCCTATAAATAAAACAAACATCATATTGTTGATGTATTCAGATTATTAGTCTTTATTTTTAGCATCTAAAAAACAAGTTTATAGGAAACACATATCAACTTGCGTTTAGATATGTCAATGTTTAATTGTATGACTGCATGAAGAGTTTGAGAAAAGATTACGGGCCTATTTGGTTCATGTACAAATGTTGCCAAAGTTTGCCACATTTTTTTTGCAAAACCCGCCTAAAGTTAGGTCATCAAATTTAGTACCACACGTTGATCAGCAAAAAGAAATCTTGCCTACTTTTTTGAGACACTAATGTGTGGGACCGAGTGGCGAAAAGGAATTTTGCTACAAGTATAGCTATGGACTAATTAAACAGACGTCTAAATTAGTCAAACTTATCTAGCTCAGTGTGGTAATACTGGGCTACGAACCAAATAAATCCTATTTGTCTTTATCTCTTGTATACCTTCTTTTCATATTTGCTGTGACTTTAGCCATCCATTAAGATAAATAGTACGATAAAATTTTTCTATATATAGTGTGGGACAATTTTTTTGGATCTAATTGTATTTAATTATATTTAATACATCATTCCTTTTAAACAATATAAGGTATGATTATTCTATTATATTATCTATTGTTGTTTTGAGGTAAAAAATAATTTGCCTCTTCTTTTTAGTTTCTAAAAACTGTTTTTTCGGTTTTCTATAGAAACTAACTTTTAAACGAAATGTCTTTTCAAGACAGGGTCTACAAAGTAATTGTAGTATACACTGCAGCGACTTCATTTATATCGGTCAAAACCGCACATGAGTTTCTGTTACTTCGTACTCTCTCATGAACAGTTCAAAAGTTATAAGTCACAGTCGAAAGACATAAATCGAAACCAAGGAGAATAGAACAATTATATGTATGGTAGCATGCTAGTAATATATTCTACCTCGGCAGTAAACTCTTCTCTAGCCTATGGCCACCAAATTTAGATATCAAAATGGAGAAATAAACAAAAATTGTTCCACCCTAAACTCCGATTCTCTCCAAATTGGAAAAAGAAGAACAAATATACATAAAGCAACGTCACATCTGATTATACGCTCTATCCATACCATCAGTAAAGGAAGGAAAGAAAGACAGAAAAATGAGGAAGTATAGAAGCGGCGGATCTCGAGGCCCCTGGCTTGAAGATCGCGGCGACGCGGCGGCGCTGGAAGAGAGGAGGCGTGGAGTGGAGAGGATGCAAATCACGGAGGCAGAGGAGCCGGCGTGAAGTGGATGTAGGTTTCTTTTTCTATAAATCAAAATTAATAGAACAATATTTTAGAACAAATTTTTTCAAACAACTTTTTTAGTCTAAAATTATATACACCATTTATATCGGTATCTCTATCATCTACTTACTATTTAAAAACATAAATAAAAATCATTAACTACAGTAAAAAAACTATTAACTACAAAGAAAAAACCGTAAAGTAGAGGTGACCCAAAACACCTCCTTGCATAAACTGGGCCGGGCTGAGCAGCTACGCTCGATTCCTGCGTTCCCATGGAGCCAGGCCCCGAATGGGGTCTTGCATCGGGCCAGCCTGGCTCGGAGGAAAGAAAGGCAACCAAACAAGCGCAACCTGCATCCCGATGGTTTGGGGTTGCGCAGGCAACCAATCACATATCCTAAGCTGAGCCTACGGTAGAACAGATATTTTCTGAAAAGTTCTTGTAAAAATTTGGGAAAATTCCCCAATTTCAATACATGGCCTAGTTAAGCTCGGACAATTGGAGTTTAGCTATACGGTAATATGTACAAAAGAGAGAGCCAAAAAATCTTCTCTGACGAGATAACAGCTGATCGATGGGACACCAAATCAAATGAATGCCTCATGCACACATTTTTATCCAAACACTCGTGGCATGCACATACTGTCTGGAACTCTGGATCACCTCCATTGCAAGATATTTGATCTATGTCACCGTCTGATCTGATCTTACCAAGACCATGATCCCCTTCTTCTCTTTCCTCAACCCAAGGTCTCATGCATGGCTTGCGTCTTACATCCTGGCACACTGACTGCGACAATTTGATTGATCGCAACAGTTTTGCTGAAACCGAAAGAGCATCAAAAGAACCAGGCATGTGTGTCATCTGTCGGCTGCATTTCGCATCAGAGTACAAACACAGCAGATGATGTACGTGTGCGTCTCCTGAACCAACGGCTAGTCGCCCGGGCTTGTGGTGCTGATTTGAGCTCAGCCCAGAGCACAGTGGTGCTAGTACTTTGTGCTGCTAATTAATTTGTGTCAACTTCTGCCACTGTGTCTGCCAGAGCAGTAGCAATCGCCGGTTCTGAGCTACTCATATGAGGATAAAATCGATCAATAGTTATGTAGAAAAAGGATATCACTTGAGGGAACATCTTAACTAGTATTGTGGGTTTTCCTATGGGTGTAGTGCTGCCCCATCCAATCATCCCGCCTCCCGCCGTAAAACCTAGCTTCATTGTCGCCATTCTATCGTGGATTGCTTCCCACCGTAAAACCTAGCTTCATTGTCGCCACCACATAGTCCACATTCTCGTAGGTCTTGCTCAGCGCTAGCCTCTGTTCCCACGGCTGGTGACGCTCAACGCTGGGCAGCCCTGCGATGGGTGGCGAAGGCGGGACAGTGACAGATCTAAGGAGTCAAGTTAGGGTTTTGGGTGGCAGTGGTGGATCCGTTGGCAGTGAACCGCCAGAGACGGGAAAGAATGTGGGGCGCAACGAGGAGGTGGTGGGTTGCATTGACAGCTACTACAAGAGGCAGAAGTATAGGGACGCCGGTGAGCCGCCAACGTTAGGGTGGCTTGCTCACTCGGCAGCAGGTGGGGAATTGGGGTTTGGATTGAAGGTGGATTGAGCCTCACAAGATTTTGATCCAACATGTGGCCTACGATTTGGAGAAGTTATAACATTCTGTCTTAGGGATTGATAAATATTATCTGGATGTTTTCTTTCTAACTATTATTCAGATTTGTGACCGTTGGATTAGAGATCCAACGGCTATGAATTCTCTCCGCCCCCTCCAAAAAAAATAATCTCTCCTAAAAAAAGAGCCGTTGGATCTCTAATCCAACGGTCCGAAATTTAGATAATTATTAGAAAGAAAATATTCGGATGACTTTATGAGAAAGCAAGATTCACATGCTGGTGGAGTGGAGTAGACACGGCCAATCGGGCACCGCAATGATTAGCCGGAAACAAAGGATGGGATTTTCTAGTTTTCTACTCCAACCTCATTCATTAGAACCCATTCGTTTCTTGATACGTGACATTGGATGTACTAGGGCTGCTGTGCAGCCTCCCCAGCCCCTTTCTGCCATTGAATCCATCACCACACGATCAGCGAATTTTTTAAAATAATATATTTTTATTAATATTATATAAATACATCATCACTTAAAAATTTTGTAAACAAGCTACTATTGTCATTCCAAATGGTGATATAACTCTATCACCATTTGAAATGACAATAATCCTACATGCAATCCCGCATGGCAGTCTTTGGGTCTCTATCGCTAAACGAATTGACGACAGAGGGCCTGTTGTCACTCATCAACTCAGCTGGTGATGGAGGTTTTGTCATCAACTCAAATGGTGACAAAGGCCCTATCGCCAATTGAAATAGCGACAGAGTGATCCTTAAGCTGCATTTTTGAATTTTTAAATGAAAAATGTATTATTTAAAAAATTCTTGCATTTTTTGTTTTAGTAGTTTTGAAATAATAGCCAACTATCAAAGAGAGAATTTGAATAATGCGTCTCAGGTTGTATTAATGATTTTTATTTAAATAAAACATTCCAAGCCCGATATAACATTTCATAATAAAAGTGCGAATTACACGGCACGTAGCTCCAGTAAGAGAGGGCATCCAGAGAGTGTGGATTCTCTGCAGTCCTCCGACACCCGTCACAAAGCCCATGGTATGTGGCAGCCAATACGGCTGGGCCCCAGTGTGCTATGGGATGTCGTGCAACTCTGTGTCCACTATTTGCTTGGCGTACTGGATCATATGCTTGTCCACACTATCCCCATAGGATGACCAGAACATGACCTAACGAAAGAACCAAAGCAGGTACACCTCCAAGTGCCACCTCACAACATAATCCCCTACATCGGGGGCCATACTCTCTGGCTTAAAATTAACAATATGTAATGGTTAGGAATAGCACTTTGAAGAACAACTAGTATAGTAACTCGAAATAGTACATACGTAAGACTAGGTAACCCAATTCTACGTAGGACGATGGATGCTGGTGCTCCCTGTAACCGACGTTAGTTGGTGGCACCCCCTGAAACCTGGCAAGCATCTGAGGGCTCCAGTCCGGATCTACATCCTCTAGCACCATCGTGTTCCCTATGCAAGGTAGACCAACGAGGTACGAAACGTCCTCAAGCATCAATGCCATCTCCCTGCACGGAAGGTGGAACATGTGTGTCTTGGGTCGCCAACGGTCAACAAGCGTTGTGAGAAGGCACCTGTCGTATGGGAACCTCCTAGATGCACCGTGCCTCTCGTAGGCATCAACGATTGTGGCCTCCACCATCCTAGCAAGGGGTAGTAGTCTGGAGGCCCTCAACCTATGTACAGACCATTGGAAAAATGTTAGTACAATCGAAGAAGATGTAACATGTGCCAAACAAAAGTTTACCCGACTCACATACCTCGGAATACAATGAGGGTCGATCCTCCATGCCCTCATGCGGGTGCGCAATAGCAATGAAGCAAGTCAATGGGTGCCTTGTCATGCTGAGGTAAGGCAATTGCCAAATGTCTAAAGTACGTGGCATCGATGGTCGAGTTGAGCAGCTCATAATGCCACTTCGCAGCTATTGAATCATCCCCCATACCTGCTGAAAAAACCAAAGGATGTTATTATGACATAAAGTAATATATCACAAGGTAAACATACAAGTAAAGTAACAAAGTAACATGACATAAGGTAAATCTGTAATTAAAGTAACATAACATAAGGTAAAATGTATAAGTAAAGTAGCATAACACAAAGTAAATATGCAAGTAAAGCCATCACAAGTGGGCATGGTCTATGCAACAGACAGGGCATGTTGCATGTGCAGGAACAACTGTGCTCTTCAAGTGTATACTCATGAACAATTGGCTCATGGTTCGTCCCGCAACGACTTTTGGCCTTGCACAGTACCTCGAAACGAAGCTCCCTCATGCCCATTTTGAATGCTCTATGCATCTTCCCCTTCTTACTCTTCTCTTTTATGTAGCTTTTCTCCAAGTCATGGTTCAATCTGTGAATTGGTTCTTGAGCTCTTTATTTTCCTCTACAAGGTTAGTATTGCAATGCATATAGGAAGTAGAAACATCTATTTTTGAGCAACAAGGCATATCAATTAAATCCTCACATGAGATGGATACATTAACTTTAGATGAAATCCATAATCTACCCTTTTTGATAATTCATGACAATCTCAAGAAATAATGAGATAAAATATTATTTTTCGAGTATACAATATGTACACAACAATTGTATACTCTAAGATAAGCTTTTTAAGCAAAGATTACTTATCTGATTGTCATTTACCATTCAACCATTAACATATAATGGATGAACTAGATGATAACCCGATTGTGAGTATATATGAACTACACAAGCTATATATACTCAAAGGGTATGTTGCAAGGTAAAAATCCTTAATATGTGGAAAGATGAACATGGATCAATACTAATGAAACCACAAAATATAGAGTGAACTGCCCCTAAATGTGTGCATACAAGAATGTGTAATGGAGACATATGCACATATTCATGTTTGATTATTTGGTGAAGTTCAATCTATATTTTGGATCCGAGGAATGCAAGAAATAAGAATGTGATATAGAATGCATACCTCTTATGGTTTTCACCTTTTCACTCAAATGAAACTAGGTAATATCATAATCAACAAACAAGTCAGTCTCATAATTAGATTTGTCACTATCACCAAAACCAATTTAATGGAGCTTGAACTTACATCCTCTGCATGTACTAGGCATGTAAAGACCCACAAACCAGTCCAAGGCCGCGTAATTGTGACTCGAGGACCAACAGCATTCCAATGTTGTACTTCCAAAACTTGGGAGGCTCACTAATCTTCTTTGATTGGGCCTTAGCATCTTTCTTGAGATACATCTTCGACGTCGTCTCCACGGGAGCCGATGCGATGGCCTTCTGAAGCGGATCTAGAGGTAGAGTCATAGAGGGTTCTATTTGACAAGCATAGTCGTGTGGAGATCACGACACGGAAGGGTCTAGGGCGATGTCCCTCTTGGACCACTGAACGAATGTGTGGATGGCATTCCCTAGTATCATGATCTCTTTGTTTGGGGGCTTCTCTAGCGGGACGACCCTAAAAACATTATTAATCTTGCCTACCTTGACCTTCGCAAAACTAGTTCCTAACTGGGCACCATGCACTAGAGTCCTTGGCAGGCATGGATATACCAACCCTGCATAGCGTCAACGAGAATGGAGCCAACAAGTCTAACTCTGAGGATGCACAGCGTGGGCTCCTACATAACGATATACGATGAGCTAAGGCGTCCACCAGGTTTATCTGTGTATCATTCCAGAGAGGTACATTACTTAAATGTCATCGATAGGTAAGTAGGTGTCGCTATGTTCATAAAGTGACGTGGACGCACAACTACTCTGATGTTGAAAGAGACTAGCTACCGCAATAACGGGGGTGGGTTGCAACTGGTTGCCGACTTCTCTAAGTTATTCTCTCAATGAATCTATCTCTCATCAAAGTGAGGCAGTTATCTTGTCTCGAAGTAAGGCAGATAACTCCCCCTAAAGTTGTACATGAAGCTCTTATTTTAACTGTTACTCACGCTCGCCTTTGGATCTCTTCCTACTCCTATACGCCTCGGAGTCATTTGGGAATCCACGTCTCCAAGATACGTAAATCCCTAGGCCTCATGTGTGACATGGGGTGCTCCTTGTTTCCCAGGGCCGTGGGTAGTATATCCCCCTCCCCGACTGCTTCAAAGGAGTGCTGGGAAGATTTGGTAGTCAATGTTTGCAAAAAGAGGTAATCATGTTATTTTAGACCGCTGAAGTTATGGATCTATTAACAATTAGGTAGTTTAACATACCTTACAAGGCGTTGGGACACTTCCTCGTATGTAGGGTTTTTGAAAGAGGAGACGCCTGAAAGCGTGGTTTATGACCTCACTCTTAACCAGTTTCGGGCGCGCTCGTTTGTGATCCTCGCAAATGACGAGGAGGCCTCCGATCAGATTGCGACCTTGTCTTCCATCCTTTATTGCAGGATTTTACCCACGTACCCAGTGGTGCCGAGTCTGTGGGGGTGAGTGTTTGGTGCTTAGAGAGCCTTGTGCGCCACACATTGCTGTAAAAATTTGGTCGTCGTCTTCATCTACACAAAGGCCTCCTATGTTTCCGACGACATGAAAGGATACCTCTTAAAGGTCTTTCACGCTTTCACATTGCGAGGAACACCTGCCGTCACACAAGTCCCTGGACTTCTACTAGGATCTCAAACTAGTTTAAAATTTCCACCCATAGTTGTTTTTTTCTCTACGTCTATCAAAGACTTCCAGTTCGCTATGGTGATGAGGACCCGTTCCATTCCAAGTATCCCGTAGATAGTCTGGAATGCTATCGCTGCTTTCTTCAATTGCAGAGTGACCCCATCTAAACAGACCACTGTGATGGTCATTCTGCCTTTAGGCCTTTTTTATATTCCTCTGTCATGCTTAGTTACCTCAGTCTTCGGAGTGTCAGACCAATTCAGTGACGTCGATGATAACGACGATGATTGTGTGGACGTCATCCCTCTTACAAGAAAAAAACTAATTACAGTGAGCTGTGAGCATAAGCATTGGTACATGGTTGATTTTACGTACTTTAATGTTCTTAATGTAGTTGTTAGGAAAAAGAACATTTGACGATGTATATTATTGCTGCAAGGTCTCTTTGTAATAATCTAGTATGAAGCTAATGACACACACTAGTGTCTCTGGTTCTATGAAGTTGATCATGGCCGGAGTCTCTTCCTCCTCATCACGTTGTGTGTTGGGCTTAGTTGCTGTCTTATGCGTAAAAGAATCTTTGAGCTGCCGCACCCTTCATTTATATGGAATGAAAACAAATAAAGGGCACGGTAGCCCAAAGGTTATTTTACATCTATGACAGCAACCAAGCCCAACAAGTACAATGATGGGGAGGAAGAGACAACAGCCATGACTTACACCGTGAAACCTGACACACTAGAGTGTGTGATTTGCTTCATACCCTTTGAAGGTCTCTTTTGCATATATTATTGCTACAAGGTCTCTTTGGAATACTAGTATGCTACTCCAAATAGATCTTGTAGCAATAACATGACCCTCCCTTAATGTTGTCTCTAAGAACTCTAACTCACTTAGAAACATCAGCTCCAACAATTTATCTCTAAAATCATTATCTAGCTATTTTTTATTATTCTCACCACAACTTCTATCCTCATACACCAAAACTTCCCTAGCCATGCCTTATAATGTACGTAACCCTATATATTATAACTGTAAAACACTAAAACACAGTAGAAGGTATTTTCAAAGAATCAAGTGGTACATCTAATGATGAGAAGCAACTCATCGATCAGCTCAGAAAACACCTACAGAGCCAATGGTACACACAAAGACAACTAGTTATCTCTTTCGTTCTCTCACATATCACACTTGTTTGATATCTTCATATCAACTTCCTAGTACAAACTTTCGATATTAGCACTTTCTAGCTATTTGTCTATTGCGTTACAAGAAGTTTTATTTGTTGTTAACCAAATAATGAACAATGCTAATAATCCAACAAACAATGTCTTCTGTTGTATTTTTAAGATTGTGTGCTTCATAATTGAATGATGCTTTCAAGGTAGCATAGGAAAATCATTCACAACATAGAAAAACTAAACAATCCAAAAATTACATTAGAAAAATAATCCAAAAATTAACAAGCATCACTAATCAAATCATAAACTCGTAATAGGGCGACTGCTGATTCGGCTGGTGAGTGAGTCAGGATGCTCATGTTGGTATTTCTCAAGAACTGCAAGATGAACAATAAAGCATCGTACACTTGGGTTTCAAAGGGCATGAAGCAAATTTACTTCATACCCTTTGAAGCCCAAGTGCACAGTGTTGTATTGTTCCTCTTGTATAACTACTACTCTAACTCACAGTGCTTCATGCCCTTTTTTACTTGATTAACGAGTTTCCAGAGTCCCTTCCATTAGTCCAAACCCTACATCGTAATCCTAGGACATAGACAAACTATTCATGACTAACAATATAGATCAGATGCTACGCAATGCACAAGGTTTTCATCCATTCTTAAACTGCTGAAATTAAAGTCAAGCAATGGTTTCTTAGTGTCCTCCATCAAACCCTTGAATTTACTAAACTCTCTCTCACTATAGTTCTCGTCTACATTGCGTAGCATCTGATCTAGATTGTCATCGTATGACCTATCCTCACAAAAGTACAATCCACAACCGGCATAACGTTGTCTCCCTCGATGCTGTTATAACTACCTTCCTATCTAATCTTCTCTTCACCGTGACTGGTCTAACATGTATACCCTTTTTTAAAACTCCTACAAATCAAATGAGTTTCGATCTGCGCTGAGTTGGTAAACATCTTCAGATTATCGCAATCAATGTATGGACAGTACATATATTTCATCCCCTTCTGTAACATATCCTGCTCGGTCGCTCTTCTAAAAGCAGACACGCCATCAATGTACTCTTTACTCATATGGTTCTCAACGTATAACCAGTTTTGGTCCATCTACACTACGCATGTAACAAATTAGTGTCAAATTAGATTATTAATGCTACTATAACTAGCTAGCCTAATACTTACATGTAATTATCATTCACCTTAACAAATTATCCATCTAAAGTAGCTATGTACTATATATATATATATATATATATATATAAATATATATATATATAGGACGCTGAAATGGGGCACCATGATTTCAAATGTATCAATTCTATCTAAATTTGGGTATTTTTTTTGAAACTATCAGGTTTAGGGTATATATTCATCTATAACAATTCAGATGAAACATATAAGTTTGAAAAAATGTACTCAAATTCAAAGTTTTGAACGAATTTATATCACATACTTTGATGATTTGTATATGTAATCAGCATATACCTACAATCAAACTATCATAAAAATAAGGCAACTACAATTCGAATTTCAGTTCAAGCTTGTTTGAACTAGTTAGTAAACTAGTTAAACTTGACATCCAAAAAAATTTAAAATTTTTCGCACATGATACATATCTATTTTAGACTATGGTGCCTGGGCACGAAAGAGCACTCGTTATTTTTACTATATATATATATATATATTAAGCAAGAATATATTGAAGTAAACTAGGTGTAGTGACCCATTCTTAAATCTAGCTATCATCTCTTTTTATTACAAAGCACATAATTAGAAGCAAATACCAACATCAAATCACCAAGAACAAATTGATCTATAGGCGGTATGCTTTCACCAAACTCTCCAAAAGCCGGCAACCTCCTTCAAAGTAGCACAATGAAGACAAATATATCAGAACTAGCCTGGCTAGGTATTTAATAACACGGCATATCACAGAGATGTCCAACCACGAACCGTCTGTGATAAGTAATTATCATAGATGGATCTCATTCAGAACTGTCTCTAAATTATTATACACGGTTCATAATAAGAATATTCTATGGTAATGTATTACCACGTACGGTTCATATTAATAACCGTCTATGAATACACATCACATACGGTTCTAAAGTAGAACCGTCTGTGATAAATAAAGATGGTTCTAAATGCATTCTCATATACATAAATACAAATTCACATATATATAACACATTCTCATATACATAAATGCAAATTAAGTAATGCTTCAGGAGTAAATATGTATTACTTAGTTATTTTTTACGGGTCAGTATTGCCGCCATGTCATTATATCGAATTTGTTTACAAATATAGAAGACAGTAAATACAAATTCAACTACTTGTATTTACATATGGCCAAAAAGTGTAGCTAGTCGCTTCTTACAAAAGATTAAACAAAAGTAGAAACCTAACTGCTTTGAAGTTTTTCTAATGGCGGAGGTAGCATGCTATCTCCGTCTTTAAAACTTCATAAGTGACGTGGTCAGCATCGAACAGTTTAGGATCATCAGTGAACGAAGCCTGAAACGCATTCACCCGCTGACATGCTCATTTGAGTATCTCTTGAAGGCCCTCCGACTGAGCAATCAAGTCGAATTGAGCCTATAAGCTCTCTTCCCTTGCTCGAGGGGTCTCGGCAAGGTTGACTCGGTTTCCTGCCGCCTCGAATAAGAAATCCAAGTGACACCAAGCCTCCTAGAGATGTGCAATGTCATTGTGGAGGACCACATCGATGGCGAGGTTAGCTCGCTAGAAGTGGGAGACCAATCGGAAGACACGGTGGAGGAGGATGTCAAGACGGCGGAAGGTGGTTGTCAACTTCTCTAGCAAATACTCAGACATATGAGGGAAAATACTATTGGCACAATGTCCTTCTGTAGCATCCACCAACGTATGACCGGTGGGGTGCTCGTACAGGATGGCCATCAATGCCAGCGACAAGGAAGAGGTCGGAGCCATTTGTTTGTGCTTGAGAGTAGATAGGCGATGTGGGGATTCATCTTCGGTGCATGGAAGACAATCATTTTATACAACAAGGAATAAATTCGGCGCGTGAGATGAAGAGATGCATCAGAAAGCTGAAACTATTGAAGAGATGTACGCATCGGGGAGACAAAGCGCCAACATATCATAGACACTTCCAACCACAAATCGTCTATGATACGTGATTATCACGATGGTTCATATTAATAATCGTCTGTGAACTATCATAGACGGTTCTAATTGAAACCATCTGTGATATCTGAAATTATTACAAACTATTCCTGTTAATAACTGTCTGTGAAATATCACAGACGATTCTAATTAAAAACCACATGTGACGTCTGAAATTATCACAAACATTTCTTGTTAATAACTGTATGTGAAGTATCACAGATGGTTAATTATTAATAAGAACTGTCTGTGATAGTTGCGTATCACAGATGGTAGACGGTCACGCTTTGTAAAACCATCTGTGATAATTTTAGCACAGATTGTTCACATGAACCATCTGTGATGAGGCATCCAGAATAACTTATTTTATTGTAGAGGCTAAAAAATGGTAAAGAATTGTAGTTGTTGGTGACACTCAGGGCTCTTGTCAGGCTAGGGTATTGCAACAAGTGCAATTGGAAGAACCTGATTGTTGGCACCCACTATGTTTGCATTCAATATCAGGCCTTTGTCCTTTTCAATCAAGATGGTTTCATCTATGCAAAGCAATGGATGACAGTGTTTGAATACATTGATGCAAGCACCAAAAGCGAAGAATGCTCAATTAAGTATCATATTTTTGGGGAACTTCTTCGAGACTTGTTCAAGAATATCAACATAGGTATGAAGATTCCTTTCTTATATGATTGGAGCAGACCAGGCATGTTGTGGTAAGAGTCTTAAATGTACCAACCTTTCTTCAAGTGCCTTCTGCTTCACCATCTAGGCCTTAGTATAGTTTATTGTATGCTGAAACCTCTGCTCTACTGCAAGAATAATGGAACATGGCTTAAATTCTAGGTTGTCCACAATCTCTTCGGACATGATATTTGCAACAAAGCCTGAAGATATTTCTGTTACATTGACTATCACTACGGAAGTGTGCAGAATGATGAGCACTTCCAATAGGTGTCCCTCATAGGTTGGTATGCATGAACTCGCTAAGGACATCCCTCTATCTCACACTTCACGTCATATGCACACAAGCTGGACTTCACTACCTTGAATGTTCTCCTCAATAACACTGCCCAGAACTTTACTGTTTCCTGCACCTCATCCTTACTTTTATAAAACACTCCTTACCTGACAATGTTCTATGGTACTCTCAAGCCACCCACTCACCTTCACTCACTACTAGTTTACCGAATTGGTATGTGTTCCACTCCGACGGAATGGTCTGATCACCTCCACTTCGCTCATCATCAAAACCTTCATCAACTGACATTGCTTCATAGTCACGATCTTCGAGATCTATCCATTCAATCCAGGTTTTGATCTGATCACCTTCATCTATAATCTCCATGGGTACATGTTCCTCGACCATATAAAGGTCTACAGTCACAGTTTTGACTGAGTTGGTACCACCTCTCCCTTCTTGGCTCAAATAGTATTGTACATTTTGGCTGGACTACCCAACTTCTTCAGCATGAGCACCAATGACATCTTCTTATGCCACATAAGCTAGAGGGATTTTGTCAAAGGCTTGGCCCAACAAGACTAGTGGCCATCCACGCTTCTTCGTCAATCTCACATATAAGCTCCACAAATTTCACCCCTTCAATTCCACTAACTCCCAGTACGTGTGTTGCCGTGCCTAGGTAGCAATGCCATGAAACTTTAGGTCGTGCAACGCATGATCTAACAAGAATAAATTATACAATCATCTCAATGGTGTCCCATGGACGTTGCTTTGCATTTGACAGACTAGCCATCATAGATGAAAAATCGTATAAATTGACTCCTTCTCCGTAATGTATTTTGAAAGCTACTTGTTTAGTCATACCTATCGATCATTTTGACAAATAATTTAATGTTAACCATACCTACTCATTCAATTAAATAAATACAAAATCGACCTAATAACAAATTCGCTACTCACAATTAAACTTGCAACACCCTACAGAAATACAAGCGAACATATATATCTTATAAAAATCAAAATTACCGTGCATGCTTCATATACGTAGCACGCATAGTTAATGATAGATCCTACACACGTTCTACTTTCTATATTCCGAATAGACTTAATTAGCAGATCTAATATTCTAAAACTAATCGGTGTACTACAACTAACCACCACGAGAAATTTAATAGTTATGCAAGAATTTATCCTATACAAACTACTCTAAAGAACTTCTTTCTATAACCACACTATTTACACACATACTCACTACCCAATACAACTATACATTTTTTATCTCCTAACCTACCATGGTTTCAAAATAAAATCTACAAAGAAAATTAAAATCGATCCTCCTCTCTTCTCCTCTTCTTCTCTCCTCCCCCTCTTTTTTTACCAAATTAAAATTAATGCCAGTTTTCTAGGCCTTATATAGGCATGGCTTCTATAGCCATTTCAAATGGCGACTAAGGGTGAATGACGATTGAAACTGTGGGACTTCTGTTACCATTTTAATTGATGATTCGTCTCTTTGCCGCCAATTCAAATGGCAATAGATGCCGTTGTGCCGATTTGCCACTCTGTTGTCCATTCGTTTGACGATAAATGGCAATATAAACTTTGTCTCAAATTTAAATGGCGATGGAGCATCTGTCGTCATTTGAAATGATGACAAAGGTTGTTTATGTAATTTTTTTAAGTGATGATATATTCATGTAAATATTAATAAAAATATATTATTTTAAAAAACTTCTCGATCAGCCCCATGTCCAGCAACACAGATACATCCCCTCCTCCACAACTATTTATAAACATGTGTAACCCCGCACACGCACAGGCACACACCCCACACACTAGCTATCCGCATTCCACCATCTCAAACATTCACAATGCAGCGCTGCCGGCAGTACGGCAGCACCGGTGAGCTCGACGTCTTCGGAGCGACGCGCTACTTCGACGGCCTCGCCGAACGTGCCACCAGCCCGGTCGCCGTGCGGGAGACTGAAGATCTGACGATATTCCAAGTGAAGATGCTGCATGATAAGAAGATGGAAGATCAAAGCTACCATGCTCAGCAGGGAGTCAAGACTAGGAGCAAGCTAGCCGCCTTCTTCGGCTCCTTGGTGTCATCGCCAGAGGCGAGCTTTCGTAAGAAGCCTCCGCCGGCGGCAAGTACGCCGGCCGTCGACGAGCTTCCGAAGGTCTCCTCGTCGAGCAGTGACGCCACAACCGCCGCTAGAATGCAAGGTTGTGGCAACGATTTGGGTGTGGTGATGGGGGATAGGAGGTTGCAGGGTGTTAGGGTTGTGAGGGGCAGCGGTGACGAGGAAAGGTGGGTGGTGAGGTGCAGTGTTTGGGAGGAGCACCCGCATGAGAAAATGTTCGATGCAGCATTTGATGATCAATATGTAGGAGGAGAAGATGGTGGTCATGGTTGGGAGAGTGACTCTGATCTATTCGAACTGGAGTTGGAAGATATGATCTTCTCAACTAATTACTAAATGATTGAATAATCTTTACTATTATAAAAATATGAGTTGGTGGTCGTCGATCAATTCTCTCTCCTCTCTTCTCAGCCATCCAATCAAAGATCAGCTATCCAGATTTGCATATAGGTAGTTCTTTCACTCCTCGTAGAAAAGGTCGGGCCAACGCGTGGGCTATGCTCCTCCTCTCCCCCCGCATCCTCTACCTCCGACTTACTTGACAAATTTAAAAACTTTTAGAACACGTTTGTATGTATATTCTAAAAAATTTTATCACCCGTAAGTTTTAAAACACATAGTATAATAAATTCTAAAAATCCGTGGCAACGCAAGGGGATTCTGCTAGTATTGATAATGAGTGAATTAATGAACTATGTATCACATGATCCGCTAAATCACATGTAGCTTATTATGTATGTACGTATACGCCACCATGCCTGCATGCAATTAAAGAACATGAGCTAAAAATGTGTAAGTATATATGGGCATGTATAGTCACTAGCTCTTATCTATGTACGTACGTACATGCATATGTATGTGCTTACTATTTTGTGTGGAGTTGGACCTGTACAACATGTAGTTGTGCATCAGTCCGTGTACGTGTATACCGGACTACAGGAGCTAAGGTTGCTTGTTGGAAGACAAGAAAATTAAGTTAGCCAATCGGCAAAACGGACGGATAAGTGGCGCATGTTTTGCGTAGCACTGTAGCGTAGTGTGCTCGTGCCTTTTGCTGTAGGGCCATGGGAAACATATAGTCTTCGAGAATCTTATCGCTTGCGATCTTATCTATATCCGTCCATCTACGTGCATTTGCTGTGCAGCTCTTAAACAAAGGAATAAGTTCATATAACATCCTCAAATTTACTCAAAAGTTCATACAACACGCTAAGCTATGAAATTAGATATTTGATCTCTGAACTTTACAATCCAATTTAAATAACACCCTGCCCTGGTTTTAGATGGTGGTATTATCTACGTGGCACGATGAATGGATAGCTTTACCACGTAGGATGACACGTTGGTCAAATTTAAGTGAATGACAAATAGAACCCATAGCGTCTTCTCTCCCAAATAAGAATAGAGAGGAAGGGAACTACAAGCATAGTGGCCATGAAAGCATAGCTAGGAGTTCCATGGAGGAGAAGCTCTTATGGGCCCCATATGTTATTGATCTAACTTGGTTAGTGTGTTATTCTATGTAGTAAAACTGCTTACTCTCACACCACACGAGTAATATCACTATACGAAACCAGATTATGTTGTTATTTGAATCGAATTATAAAGTTTGGGTGATTAGTATATCCGTTGTTTCCCCGAATTCATATACTAAATATGTGTGCGTGATCGGGCCAACAACCAATTGATTGTGTACACTCAGATCAAACCCTAGTTTTTTTGTCCCGCTCGGTTGGCTGAAAAGATGTGGCTTATGGCTGAAATTTCACTGTAACTGAAGGTGGCTTATTTGACGTAATTAAATTAAAAAAATTTAAAAATAGAAAAAATATGCTAGCTCATCACGGACAACGCAAACGAATACATGAAAAAAAGAACCGGCAAAAAAGCTCAAAAAACCAAAAGTTCAGAAAAAGACGAAATTTATAAATAGTAAAAAATAAGTCAGAAGTCAGAAACTGAAACCGAAACGAGCGATTATGGCATGAAGCTAGGTCAACAAATCATGATTACTGGGCACCAACCCCCATGGTAGATGACCAACATGGCCAGCCATTAGCTTGTTGCCACTCGTCTGTACATACAATTTACTCGTCTGTACATGTAAGGCGGTAAGAAAGCTCGAAACTCGCGAACTACTCAAGTTCGGTTCGTTTTAGACTTGATTTGAGCTTGGCTCAAATTTTAATGAGCCGAACTCGAGCTTGATCCCGAACTCGCGAGCTTTACCGAGCTGAGCTCAAATAGTTCGCAAGCTTCAATTCGAGCTTAAATAGTGATACATATTAACTCTTACCGAGCTTACTCAAACCAAACTTGAGCTCGAGCTTTTCTTATTGTTTAAAATTAGTGTATGTTTGAATTATTTTGACTGTTATCGAGTTTACTAGAGCCGAGCTCGAACTCAAAATTTTTTTATTATTCAAAAATAGTGCATAGTAAATTATTTTAATTGCTGCCGAGCTTCAACAAGCCGAGCTCGAGCCTACTCGAGCTTAGGTCGAGCCGAGCTCGAGCCCAAGTTCAGGCTAGGATCCCAACCCAAACTCGGTTCGAGCTCGGCTCGAGCTTCTACCGAGTTCGAGCCTGAAAGATCAAGCTCGCTCGAGCTCGACTCATTTACAACCCTATGTACATACAATTTACCGTGGTACACGTGCAACATGGCGGCTGTCCTCTCGGCCTAATAATAACTAGGCACATAAGCGCGGCGCCACGCCGCGCTAGCCACCGTGTGGACCGAAATAAAAGAGACGAAAATTCGTGAGACGGTTCTTTTTAAAAAACCGAGGATGGATGTGTAATTTCGGAGGAACCGAAGGGTTTTTTCGCAAAAAAACAGGGACCCGCAAGGACCTGTACGTAAACAAAAAAGGACCTGCACGTAAACAAACGAGGACCTGTGCGTAATTTCGAAAACCACGGGGGGCCATCCTGCAAAGTGGAGGGGCTAAAAAAAAGGCAGGGACCTTTTTGTGAGAAGCAAGGACATGTACGTAATTTTGGGAAAACGCAGGAATTTTTTTGCAAAATGGCTCACCAGACCGTACCGAGATTTCCCGGCCACACGGCGGGTGAGCGCTGGCGCGGGGGTGACGTGGCGTCGCGAGCGGGCGGAGAATCCCCGGGTATAATGGGAGGAGTATATGGAGTTGATCTCACACAAGCAATCGGCTAGGCAACCAGGCCTATGCAAGCAATGGGATCAACTATCCATTACTCCTGAACCTAAGCAGCATATAATCGCGCAATCGGCTTCTCTGTTGATTTCTTCTGGGTCAATGCAGCCCTCTAGTTTCTGGCTTGAGTAATCAGTTCAATCAGAGGCTTATTTGGTGTCGTCGCGAATATACGCCGACCCAAAGAACATATTTTCACACCGAAAGGTTCTGCCATATCAGCAATATATTCTGCCATACACCAACGCCCACTACTATAAAAGAGATTATACTGAACGTCTACATCACAGACGGTTCATAGAGAACCGTCTGTATTGTAATTATCATAGACAATTTTACAAGCATGACCGTGTATCGTCTGTAAAACCCAACTATGACGAACGGTTCATACGAATAACCGTCTGAGATATTTTCACATATAGTTATTAATATGAACCGTCTGTGATAATGCAAAGCATCTAAGGCGGTTTGTATCAATAACCGTCTGTGATAATTCACATACGGTTATTGATACGAACTGTCTGTGATAATACAAAACATCACAGACAGTTTGCATCAATAATTGTCTGTGATAATTCACAGATGGTTGTTGATATAAACCACTTGTGATAATGACAGACATCACCGACGGTTTGTATTAATAACCGTCTGTGAAAATTCACAGACGGTTATTAATACAAACCGTCTATGATAGTTTAATATCACAGATAGTTTGTGGTTGGAACTGTCTGAGATATGTCACGTTATTAAATAGCCAGCGTGCATGGTCTCGACAGATTATCTTCATTGCGCTGCATTGAAGGAGGCGGCCAACTTTGGGGAGTTTGGTGAAAACATACCGCTTGCAGATCTAGCTTGTAGATCGATCTGTTCTTGGTGATTAGAGTTTAGTATTTGATTCTAATAACTTATATGCCTTGTAATATAAAGAGAAGATAGCTAGATTTAAAGAGAGATGGTAGTTTGCTCCAATTTAAGAATGGGTCAGTACTTCTAGTTTACTTCAATATATTCTTGCTTGATATATACACGCACACACGCACATATACATACATACATGCATATAGCTTCATGAATACGTGGCTAGCTACTTAATTTAGATATGGACAATTTATTATTAGGTGAAGGACAATTATGTGTGTAAGTAGCTAGGCTGGTTAATTAGCTATAGTAGCATTAATAATCCAATTTGATACTAATTTATTACATGCGCAGTGTAGGTGGATCGAATCTCGATGTACGTTAAGAACCGTGTGAGTGAAGAGTACATTAATGGTGTGTCTACTTTAAGAAGAGTGGCCGAGTAGGATATGTTGAAGAAGGGGATGGAATATATATACTGTTTATACATTGATTGCGATAATCTGAAGATGTTTACTAACTCAACGCAGATCGAAGCTCACTTAATTCGAAGGGGTTTCAAAAAGGGATATACATGTTGGACCAGTTGCGGTGAAGAGAAGATTATACAGGAAGGTAGTTATAACATCATCGAGTGAGACAATGATATGCCAGTTGTGGACTATATTTTCGATGAGGATAGATCGTATGATGACAATCCGGATCAGATGCTACGTGATGCAGAAGGAAACTATAGTGAGAGAGTTTGGTAAATTCGAGGGCTTGCTGGAGGACTTGGAGACACCTTTGTTCCCTAGCTGCAAGCCGCAATACATAAAGTTGTCATCTGTTCTTGAACTGCCGAAATTGAAAACAAACAATGGTTGGTCCGACAAGTGTTTTACGGTATTGTTAGGTCTCCTAGCAAATATCCTTCCAGAGGGAAATATGTTGCTGATAACTACCTACCAAGCCAAGAAGATTCTTTATCCATTGGGAATAGAAAGAGAAAGAATACATGCATGTCCGAATGATTGTATCCTCTACCGTAAAGAGTATGCAAAATTACATATTTTTTGATATGCAAAGCATCCCGATACAAAGCGTAAGAATGACTTCGATGACGGCGGTATGCAAAGCATCCCGATACAAAGCGTAGGAATGATTTCGATGACGGCGAGGGCATCGAGGTGAAGCAAAGATCTCCTGCTAAGATGTTGTGGTATCTGCCTATAATTCCCCAATTGAAGCTTTTATTTGCAAACCAAAAGGATGCAAGATTGCTGTATTGGCACTAAGAGGAGCGTAAGAAAAATGGAGTAATAAGACATGTTGTTGATTTTTTCTAGTGGAGGAACATCGATAGTATGTTTGTAGACTTTGGTGCAGAACCGATGAATATAAGGTTTGGGTTGAATACAAATGGAATGAATTCTTTCGGTACAATGAGCAGCCGACATAGCACCTGGCATGTGAATGTATGCATGTAAAATCTTTCCCCTTGGCTATGTATGAAGTGGAAGTACATTTTGATGTCACTACTTATCCAAGGGCCGAAGCAACTTAGGAACGGCATTGATGTGTACCTAGCACCATTAATGAAAGATTTTGTGACATTATGGAATGAAGGGGTACAAATATAGGATGCAGACAAATGAGAAAATTTTACTCAGTGTGCCATGTTGTTTTGTACCATCAATGATTTTTGCCCTTGGTAACCTGTCGGAGTTGAGTACGAAAGGAGCCAAGTCCTGTCTCCACTGCTTAGATTATACCAAGAGTGTGTAGTTGAACAACTCACGTGAAACTGTGTACACGCGTCACCATATGTTCCTTCCACAGTATCACCCATATCGCAAGATGAAGAAACAATTTGACAGAAAAAAGAGGATGACTCGACACCAAGACCTTTTAGCGAGAAAGAGGTCTATGATATGGTCAGGAATAGCGATGTTGTCCTTGGAAAGGGACGTAAGTTGAGGACCTATCAGAAGAACATGTGGAAGAAGATGTTAGTATTTTAGAACTTGCCTTACTGGGACCACTTAGAAGTTCGCAATTGCATCCATGTCATGCAAGTAGAGAAGAATGTATTGATAGCTTGATTGGTCTCTTACTGAACATTTTGTGACAAAACAAAGGATGAAGTCAATGCACGACGTGACTTGGTCGCTATGAACATTAAGACTGAGTTAGCACCGATAGAGACCAATAAAGACTGAACATACCTTCCCCCAGCTTACTACACTCTGTCTAAGTCCGAGAGAACTAAACTATGTCAGTGCTTGCATGGTGTGAAAGTTCTGTTCGATCACTCCACCAACATGAAGAAACTTGTTTCCATAGAAGATTTAAAATTAATTGGCATGAAGTCTCATGACTGTCATATGCTAATGACACAATTGCTTCCTGTTGCAATTAGAAGTATTTTACCGAACAAGGTCAACCTCATTATCCACCTTGTGAAAGAGGTAAAGATATACGACCCTATGTTTTTATGTCATATGTACCCATTCGAGAGGTACATGAGAATTCTCAAGTCCTATGTACGCAATCGATCTCGGCCGGAGGGCAGCATCATCGAAGGTTATGCAATCGAAGAGGTCATTATATTATGTGTCGATTACATGGCTCAAGTCAAACCGATAGGGGTGTCTATATCTCGTCACGAGGGAATCCTAGAGGGTATCGGGACTATCGGAAGGAAAGCAATAACTCCCGATTTGGAAACATACACTCAAGCCAATTTTATGGTCATGCAACACATTACTGAATTGTTCCCGTATATTGAAGAGCACAGGACCATGCTGCGCCAAGAGAATCCAGGCCGGTCAGAAGTTTGGATCACAAGACAGCACAACTGTTAGTTCAACGAATGGTTGAGGGTGCGATTCATTAGGAGGTCATCAAGTGAAATGCTACAATGGCTAGCAAAGGGCCAAAATTTACAACTGTGATATGGCAAGGATACGACATTAATGGGTACATATTTTATACAATAGATTAGGACAGAAAGAGTACAATCCAGAACTTAGGTATCCCTATAGATGTATTTCGTAATGAGAAGTTCAGTACAGCTGGCCCAAGCTCCTACTACGGGCTTGTAGAGGGGATTTGGGAGCTCAACTACATGATTTTCAAGATCACTCTATTTCGGTGCCAATAGGTCCAACTCCCATAGGGTGTAAAGGTCGACAAATACGGCATCACTACTGTGAACCTCTAATACGTAGGATACAAAGATGAACCATTCATACTCGCGAGGTAAGTTGTTCAAATTTTTTATGTAATCGACCTAGCAAATAAGAAACATCACGTAGTTCTTAATGGAAAAAGATGGATTGTCAGAGTTGAGAATATCGTGGATGGGGAAGAGTACAATCAATTTGACGAGTTGCCTCTATTCAGAGATAGCATCAGGCTCGAGGAAGAACCAAGCTATATGCGTATCGACCATCATGAATGGCTTTATTTAAGAGGAAATAGCCAAGTGTAATGATTCCACATAGTAAACACCTATTTCAAAATTATTCCAATGTAATTATAAGAAACTCGGCATGTAATAAAGGAATTATTCCATTGTAATTGATTTAGTAATTAAGAAATAATTACATCTATGATTGTATATGTTGTTGGAACTAATCTTGACTATGCTAATTGCATTGAGGCGGTCGAAGCTGCAGACGAAGGCGTGGTCGAAGCTGCAGTCGAAGGCGAGGTCGAAATAGTAGTAGCTGTGGTCGTACGAGTTAATTTGTAAGTGGTCGAAGCTTGCTTTTTCATAGGGCATAGGTAGCACTTCCTAACAAAAATAGGATTATCACAGACGATTCCATAATATAATCGTATGTAATACTACAACATCACATACGGTTCTATTATGGAACCATCTGTGATGTGGTTTATATCACAGATGGTTTTATAAGAGAACCGTCTGTGATACTAATATCACAAACGATTTTTTAAAGAACCATTTGTGATAATTCCTCCTATAAGTAGTGCCCTACTAGGGTTTGCACCCTCATTCACTTACTCAGTCATACATCCTTTCGCCCCCTCACCTCTGCTCCCTATCGCCTTAGCTCACCGTCGCCCCAGGCCAGATCGACAACCTCGCCGTCGCCCCTAGCCGGATCCGTCATCGCCCCCACCGGTTTCACCGTCGTCCCAGCCGGATCTGCCATCGCCCCCACCTGGTTCGACCGCCTCTCTTCCCTATCGCCTTAGCTCCAGCCGAAGGTATAGATTTGCTTCATCTTTTTTACTTCATTGTCTTTTCTGTCACACTAGCAATCCTTGTAGAAATAATTTGAGACAACGTTTTTCTGTTAAGTAGAACATATTTTTATTAGATCTATCTAAGCAGTGTTTTTTCTGTTAAGTAGAACATAGTTTTGTTAGAAATACATATCGAGAGATGAAATAACTAGGGAATGAATTTAAAGATACATTGTTGGAGCTATTGTTTTGAAGTGAGTTGGAGGGTCGTGTTATTGCTACAAGATCAATTTAGAATGGCATGTTAATGTGTTCCGAAGAGACCTTGTAGCAATAATATATGCCAAAGAGGCATTGTAGTAATAATATATGCCAAAGAGACATTCGAAGGATATGAAGCAAATTGCACACTCTAGTGTCCTCTGTGATTCACTTTGTTATTGCCACAACATCTATTTGGAATGGCAAATCACACATTTTAGTGTGTCACATTCTACAGAGTAAGTTATAGCTATTGTTTCTTTCTCCTCATCATGTTGTGTGTTAGGTTTGGTTGTTGTCTTAGGTATAAAAGAACTGTTGGGCTGTTGCGCCCTTCATTGTAAATGAAGGGCACGACAGCCTAAAGGTTCTCTTATGCCTAAGACAACAACCATGCCCAACATGCAGAATAATGAGGAGGAAGAGACTCTAGGCATAACTTACTCTATAGAATCTGAGACACTGGGCTGTGTGATTTGGGATGTTAGTATTACAAAGATACCTTGTAGCAAGAATATACGTCGCCGGATGTTTACGCTCACAGCTCACTGTAATTAGTTTTTTCTTGTAAGAGAGATGTCGTCGTCGATGTCGCTGAATGGGTCTGACACTTCGAAGATTGGGGTAACTAAGCATGACAGAGAAGTATCTAAAAGGCCAACAGACCGAATGATCATCACGAAGGTCTCTCTGGATAGGGTCCCTTTGCAACCGAAGAAAGCAGCTGCAAAATTTTGGACTACCTGCGAGATAATTAGAAGGCAACATGTCTCTATCACCATAGCAAACTAGAAAGGTTTGACAGAAGATGAGAGAAATGTGCTGTGGATGGAAATTTCAAAGTCGTTCGAGATCCCAACGGAAGTCCAAGAACATGTGCAACAGTATGCGCTCCTCGTGATGGGAAAAGCGTGGAAGACCTACAAGACCACACTTGTCACGCAGTACGTGACTAAGGATTGCATGCCTTTCATGAAGTATCATTTCGTGTCACCAAAAACATAGGAGGACTTTGTGTGGATGAAGACAACGACCGAAGTGTGGTGCACAAAGCTATCCAGGCACGAAACACTCACCCCCACAGACTTGGCACTGTTAGGTACGTGGGTAAAATCCCACAATGGAGAATGGAGGATGACATCACAATCCGATCGGAGGCCTCCCCACCATTTGCCGGGATCACAAACGAGCGTGCCCGAAACTGGTTAAGAGCGATGTCATCAACCATGTCTTCGCGTGTCACCTCTTTCAAAAACCCCACAGACAAGGAAGTGTCCCAACGACTGGTAAGATATGTTAAACTATCTAGATGTTAATAGGCCCATAACTTCATGGGGTCTAAAATAACATGATTGCCTCTTGTAGCAAACATTGAGTACCAGATCTTCCGAAGGCTCCTTTCAAGTAGTCAGAAAGAGGGATATACTGTCCACCACCTTGGGAAACAAGGAGCACCCAGGTTGTACATGAGGCCTAGGGGTTTACGTATTTTGAAGGCACGGATTCCCAAACAACTCCGAGGTGTATAGGAGTAGGAAGGGATCCAAGGCCAAGTGCGAAGAAAGTATAAAACATGACTTTGATGCAAAATTTGATGACATAATTACCTCACTTCGAGGAGAGATAGTTGCATTGAGGAAAGAACTGAAAGAAGTCCGTAACCAGTCACAAGCCACCCCCGTTATTACGGTACCTACTCCCCCCAACATCAGAGTAGCTGCGTGTTCGCGCCACTTTCTGAACATAGCGATGCTCACTTACCTATCGACGACATCGAGATAATGAAAATCTCTTAAATGCTATATAGATAGGTCTAGTGGACACCTTAGCTCATCGTGTAACATTATATAGGAGGCCACACCGTGCATCATCAGAATCAGGGTTGTTGGCTTCATTTCCGTTGACGTTAGGCAGGGGTTTGTAGAACATTGCATACCTGGTACATGCAGAGGTCCAACATGAAGCCAAACTGGCATAGAGGATTCACCGTGAGATACACGGAGGCTCATTTCCTCTACGACTTGGGCTAATTTATTGTGACCTTCGAAGACTTATTCTTACTATTCAATCTCGACGAACTCGGTGCCTCACTTCTATTATGCTGGACACTGTAAGTGTACTGTACAGTCAAATTCTACATTCACATGACACCAATAAATGTCATAACTCATTGCTTATGTATAGATCCATGATCCAACAAGTTCGGCGATGGTGAGAACATGTGGGTTTGCTCGACCCACACTTGGTCTCTGAGCAATCCATTGACGATAACAGATCCTTCGTCCAAGATTACATAATGAGGGGATTGCTTGCTCACAGTGATAAGGACTACATCAAAGTACCCTTCAATCAGGGGTAAGTACTTCTATAGTTGCCAAACAAGTTTTATTTATACTTTATACGCAACATAAATTTAGGATTAATCACTATAGTGACATATATGATTAGGGGTCACTGGATTCTGATTATAATTGTACTAAAATGGAGCAAGTTAATATACCTTGATTTTCTACTTAGGAGCAACCACGACTTCACCCGTGTGCAACAAACAATTGACAGGTAAACTCATTTCCTCCATACATAACTTTATTGTAGTCTTTCCTTCGTTTGCAATGACCGATACTAACGTTTTGGAATTACATAGGTTGTTTAATGCTTACATTGCCCAGGGAGGGAGACATAAGGAATTATGTGTGTAATTCTATTTTTGCTTACGCCTACGCTTACATACTGCAACAACACAACAATCCTACATCATACTTTGTTATAATGCCTCTAGAACTGACAATACTTATGTATGTAATTCTATTTTTGCAGTGCCACCAGCAGCTATAAGGCAACGTATGTGGCTTCTATGTTTGCCGCTATATGGAGGAAATCATGGACGATAAGACGAATGATCCAGAAGTTTGTCAACCTGTCAATAATTATTTTGTGATTATCAATATATATATATATATATATATATATATATATATATATATATATATATATATATATGCTAATAACTTAACACTACTCCTAGCTACAGCGCGTGGAATTCGATAAAAGTGCAATCGATCTTGACAAACTCGCCGAAATTCGAGGAAAGCTCTCCCAATTCTTGATAGCAGAGGTCATAAACAAGACTGCAGAGTTCTACTACAACGATAATTAGATGTTGAAACATTTGATACAATTGTAATCACTTAATTGTGCTTAATCAAATAATTCATTCCAATGTACATCATTTAGTTGAGATCTGTGTAATGATTATCGTGTGCTATATATATGATATGTTTATTTATTTTTAGAGGGCATGGTTAGCATTTCCTGAGACTAGTCGAAAAACAGGTAATACTATAGGCATTTAAATAGCTATCACAGACGGTTTTTAGTATTAGTCGTCTGTGATATCTAAGATATCACAAATAGCTATGTCCGAGGTATTAACCATCTATGATACTTGATATATCATAGACGGTATTTTAAAAAATCATCTATGATACTTGTTATATCACAGACGGCTATATTAAAGAACCGTATGTGATACTTAATATATCACAGATAACTTTTTTGAAAAATCGTCTGTGTTATAATTATCACAGACGGTTTGAGAGCCGTCTATAATAACCACCTATTATCACATATATATAAATTCAGACAGTTTAGAAACTGTCTATGATGATGATTCTGAACCAACTATAATAAACCATTCTGTGGTAGCGAATCAACATCCAGAGGGTAATCGGCCCGGGGGCAGGCTATAGAATCGGTTCAACGCACTACAGAAGTTATGTATGATCGATCGATACAACAATATACAGGTCCGACTCAATTCGGAATACAGCCGAATTCGTCACAATTTTTTTTTTTTTGATGATGCCTTCCGAAACACATATGAAAGTCATCTATGCCATGCTCTGATCAACCGGGGGACAAATCGTGCCACACACATCTAATCGGCCAGCCTGCGGAACAACCTGTACGCTCAGGGGCAGGCCATGCCACCTACATGGTTCATCGGCCAACGTGAAGAAGAGCAGACTACTTACCCGACGCCTGCTGTGAGTGTTCTTCCCGCAGGGAGCAGGAGGCTATCGATGTTCATCCAACGCTTCAAGTATTTGGCGGGTAACACTTCTTGCATCAGCAGATCACTATTTCTGATGAAGACGCTTCAGAGGAGATAATATTGGCGACGCCGTCAAGCCAATAAGAATTTCAGCAGCGCCATTATTGTCACCCCATCTTGTCAACAACAGTATAGGTTTCACCTCAGACTTCTCAGTTAATTAAATATAATACAAGTATTAATGAGGAGCGAGAGACTATAGGTAGCGACATTGACTCACAAGATAATGGTCGATGTTCATTAGAATTAAATTGTCACAATCGTTTATATGCGAATGAGGACGATCCCGTTAGATATTTTACGGACGATACTGCTCCAGTGGTAGAAATATCTTTTTGTCCTATAGGTATGTTGCAAGGTCCAGATTTTGCAGTGCAGTCTGTTGGCCGATTGGTCTTGTTTTATCTACGCATCAATTGGCCGAGCTTGCTCGTCGGCTATTTAAAACTTTGATGTCAAATCCATCAAATCGATTAGAACATTCATGATGTGGTGCTAAACAGTAGGCTATTACTAAAAATCATTTAGAGTGTTCTTAACCTTGCACAAGGTATATACGAGCTAGAATGGCTGATGGCACGTGTGGCTGAAAATAATTCATCAAGTGAAGATGAACAATTGGTTGACGATAAAAATCACTCAAATACAGATAAAGTGTCTATGATGATGTTAGGTGATGATTCACTCCATATTCATGAACACGAAGTCGGCTCCCCGAAAAAACAAAAAGAAGAGTATCACTATACCAAATAATATGGCCATTAGACTACACTACTACAGAAAGGCTAATACTATACGGCCAATCACAGACGATTTGATAAAATCGTCTGCCGTCTGTGACCGACACTAACACAGACGATTTTTATTTGAACACCGTCTGTGTTAGCGGAGTCGGAGAAAAGGAGTATCACAGACGATCTCAACCGATGAACCGTCTGTGATACTTTAGTATCACAAACGGTCTGTATTAAAAACCGTCTGTGATAATCCCAGATTATCACAGACGGTTTTTCATAAAAACCATCTGTGATAAGTTGGTTATCGCAGACGGTTTTTAATAAAAAACCGTCTGTGATAATTCACAGACGATTTTTAATTAAAAACCGTCTGTGATAATGCCACTAAGCATTTATTGCGCTGCTCAGACCATATCTGTCTTCATTTCGATCCAGATCTAGCCGCTGCTGCGCACTCTTTCGCTCAGGAGGTAAGCTAGGCGATTTCAGGCCAGTTAATTTGGTGGGAAGAGGCAGAGATTGAGCTTTAAAGATTCATTCATACTTTCCTGGTAGTTCTAGATATGGTTAGTAAGGAAATTTATTTTTTCTTTAATTGCATTACAATTTAGATCTAAGTAATTGGTGAGTGTTATTGAAGATGGTTAATTTGCAAAATTGTTGGTTATATAATAGCTGTTATGTTTATAATATGAATTGAGCTAGCAAATTAAGCCTCAATATAATACATGTGGACGGTATATATGTACTAATAATTAGTTAATCTAATTTTTAATACTAAGTTGTTATATATGTACGTAACGTAGGACCGAAGCTGGATGTATGCCGCGAGCCGTGTGAGTGAAGAGTACATTAATGGCGTGTCTGCTTTTACAAGAGCCACCGAGGAGGATATGTTGAATAAAGGGGTGGAATATATGTACTATCCATGCGCTGACTGCGAGAATTTAAAGATGTTTAAGAACCGAGGGCAAATTGAAGCGCACTTGATTCGGAGGGGTTTCAAAAAGAGTTATACGTGTTGGACCAGTCATGGCGAAGTAAATGATCATATGCCGCCGGATGACATCGCCGGTGAAGTGAATGATATACCGTCGGATGACATCGCCGGTGAAGTGAATGACATACCGCCAGATGATGTCGATTGTGGTTCGGATTCGGATAGGTTGCACGATGATAATCTGGATCAGATGCTTCGCGATGTAGAAGAGAACTATGATGAGAGAGAGTATGTTAAATTTCGGGGTTTGATGGAGAACTCGGAGAAACCTTTGTTCACGTGCTGCAAGTACACGAGGTTATCGACCGTGCTTGAACTGTTGAAATTGAAGGCAAGCAACGGTTGGTCCGACAAGAGTTTCACGGCGCTGCTAGGTCTTTTAGCGGACATACTTCCGGAGGAAAATGAGCTACCTAAAACCACGTATAAAGCCAAGAAGGTTCTTTGTCCGTTTGGAATGGAAGTAGAAAGAATACATGCATGTCCGAACGAGGATGCATCCTTCGTCGAGAACTATATTACAACAACACTGCTGGTTCACCGCGATAAGGAATTTCTTCTTATGCCATACAATGAGCACTTCCGTTGGATTTTAATTGTAATTATACCAAAATGGAACAAGGCTATATACCTTGATTCTTTAAGTAAGAACAAATCCAAGTTGTAGGACCGAAATGGCGACAGAGGGGGGGTGAATGTCGTTCTCTTGAAAAATCGCCCCCGAGAATTCGTACACTGATTACTCAAAAAGATGCAGAACGAAGCAACTCACAGAAAATTAATTCTGCTAAAAACTGGAACGCATGCGATACTAATAAATTCAGCATAAATCAGAGAGTAATCAGTAAAAATTTCAGCTGAAAATAATGTTGTTTGATCTGCATGCAAAATGGAGGAAAATCAGAACTGAAAATAGAAGCAGCATGGAGACTGGAAATCAAACAAAAGAATCTGTTCTGCTGCCCAAAACCGAAATCAATTGAAGAGAAGATGTTCAGCCGAGCAACATGGAGACTGGAAATCGAAAACTGAGACAATCACTGCTGAACAGAACGAGAGAAAAAAAATAGATATCACTGCCGAAAAGCAGAATCAAGACTGCAGTTTACTGGTCCAAACCGCAAAGCAGAAGACACTAAAAACAGACTGCATTGGACACAACTGAAACCTGAAAAAGGAAACAGAAACTGCACGCAAAGAGCAAAGCTGAAAAGAGAAAGCAAAAAGGAAGCAGCCGAGAGAAACTTAGCTTCAATCAGTAATTGACCATCAGGGACCTACTGGAGAAGTGATAACACTAGCAAGACATACTCGGCTGATCCCTGGATGAAAACAGCAAGTATTGAACCACCAAAGGACTGCTACCAATCCTGAAGTAGAGACAACCTTCTTCAAGGAAAACAATGCTAGAGACCACAAGCACAAACAGACTGCAAACAATTAATTTCTCTCATGAAATAACTTAGCCAAAAGGCTTGTTGCTGGCCGAAAAATGAGATTGCACAGAGATAACATGCCAAATGCAGGAGCTGCTGCAGACCGAAAGTATTTTAGTTGATTATCGCTACTGTTTTCTTGACTGAAAAGGAAAGTCTTCATTCAACAAAAGAAAATAGACTAAGGAAGCTTTTACTTCTGCTGTCCAAACTCAAAATAAAAGGAGCACTAACCAGAGCCAACTCTCTTTTGCAAAAGACCAGCAAAGAGAAACGCCAAACAGCAAAAGGTGAAATCGGCTGGAAGCACACTTACTAGTCTCAACTAGCAGATTTTTTGATGATTTCTTTGCTAGCCGAGAGAAGACAGAAGGCAATGAATAAAGACTAGAAAACAGAATAAAATCTTCAAACTAGAGATGTAGAAATGAAGATCAGAAAAGCAAGAATGAAACCAAAATCAGGGAAACAAGGATGCATATATTAGAGAGAAAAGATTACAAGATTTTCAATCCATCCTCTCCCTCTCAATCCTCAAAACACCAAGAGCCTCACATGCTTCTTGGGAGGAACACAACCCACACAAAGGGATGAATGAGCTCTCAAAACCCTAACTCATTCTCAAGTGTCCTAAGGGGTATGCAGCCCCTCACCTCTATTTATAGCCCTTGGCTAACGGGTCTCCAACCCGTTACGCCGGCTAAACCCTAACGGAGCCGTCTCCCGCTTGTGCAGCCTTGCGAAATTACCGATTCGCCCCTCCTGCACCTTCCAGGAAGCTTCCGCGCTCCTTGTCTCGCACGCCTCGCAACCACTTCGAGTCCACGCCATCTTCGACACATCCCGACCGTTCTGACCACAGCGCCACCTGCGCCTAGTCCGGTCCACCGTGTCTCGCCACGACTCGCCTCGACGCCCCGCACCACACGGACAAGAAACACGCCAAATAGCACCGCCGATACATGAAAGTGTAATAGAGACCAAACCTGTCGAGTCATCAGAATATGCATCCTAAACCCATACGACCAAGTTTGACCAAGTCCGACCGAGCCCGTTACGCCACGTAACGTCAAGGTCCGAACCAATCGACTCAAACTCGACTTTTCTAAACCGATATCAATTACTCATCATACACAACGGGATGACCTCCACATGGTCTCTCAATCTCCCCCTTGATGAGTATATTGACAAACCTAGAAAAAGCACAACGTTGAGTTTGAAGAGTCTAACATGGTCTATAAGAACAAGAATGAAGCTAATGACCATGTCGACAGAAGGAGCAAAAGAAAGAACAATTTTTCCTCAAAGCTCCCAAAGTGGCTTTTTCTACCACTATTCTCCCCCTTTTGGCAATAAACCCATCAAGAATGCAGGAAGGAGAAAAAGTCATGAAAATGGATGAAATGGCTGATTTGATCATTTTAAGTATGAAGAGCTATGAGAATTATCCAAAATGACCATTATGTATTACATCAAGCCATAACATACAAGTATGCTACAAGGATCATGACTATGTATGTAAAGTGAAGCTAAGCGAGATAAAGCATAATCTGAATTTTGGTGAAAGTGCTTAGCAAGTCAAGTCAAACATGATTTTAGTCTAGCTAGAGGTATCCAGAAATGAGACAGGCCATGTCAATAAGCTAAATGGAACCGAGAAGCTAGTGTTGAGTCAACTAGAGTGCTACTAGTTCAAGAATGATACAATTGTTGGAGTACATTGAACTTTTTAGCAATTGAGCATAATTGACAAACTTTGACTTTAGAAATCATATGATTGTTTCCAACCATTTTTTTGTTGTTTAGTCATGTGCTAGACCTCAAGCCTTATGTGACCACTTCAAGCAACGAGCTTAAGAATATGATCTTGGTCATCCAAATCTCCCCTGAGTTCATGCCTTGTGCAATGGCAAGCCGTCTCATGAGAACGAATTGGTGAGATCAGTTTTTTCGCACAAAAGAGATCTTTTTGCTTTTAATAGATTGTACTAAGTTATGTGTCATCAAGAAACTAATATAGCTCAATCTATTGCTCAACAATGATTCAAGACTCAACTCAGCCTATTTGACATGGCATGAACCATAAAAAGATAACACAAAGCTGACTAGTCTCAAATATGAACATGACATGAATTATGTCAAATTTAGCATTTTAATTAACCTATCATGGCAAAGACTTGACTACACATATAAGGTCATGATCTATTTAGTAATGAAGCACAAATCATGGCAAGATATAATATAAATGAAAATATGTCATGAAAAGATAATAATCAAGGCTCCATGCATTTATTTTACAATGTAAATGCAGAAAATCCAGCTTCCCCTCAACATGGGATGCAAATTTTTAGTTCAAGTTGAGTTATGTCAATATTAAGATCTAGAAGTTCCCAACTGAACTCCCCCTGAACCAAAGCAATAAAATGAGAAGCTGGCAAATAAATCAAGAAGGGCAGTCCTTAAAGCATAGATAAGATAGAGAAAACTAATGACTCAGACTGACTCTTATCTACCGCATATGACTCCAGGACAAGTGGCTGACGGTAAAAGCACACACTAAAGAGCAAACACGTACCCTGTCTACCCGAGGGTGGCCCGACCCTCGCTAGATCGCAAGAAGTGAGTGAGCTCAACCTAGTGAGATAAGAAACAGCTATCCTGGAAGCACAAGATAAGAGTAAGAAGTCTAAGCAACTCAAAGAAGAGACACACTCTAACCTATGCCGGAAGGATCGAACCCAATGCACCCACAGATGCAATGCAACAAGAAGGGACGAAGCATAATTAATATGATGCGCAAGAAGCCCAAAGCTCCCCCTCACAACAGTCCATAAGGACAAACCACCCCAAGCTCTCCCCGCAGAGCTGAAAACCTCGTGCTATCCAAAGGCTTGGTGAAGATATCAGCCAACTGGTGGTCACTCTCCACAAACTGAAGCACAATGTCACCCTTCTCTACATGGTCTCGAAGAAAATGATATCTGATATCGATGTGCTTGGTCCGAGAGTGCTGCACTGGGTTCTTAGCAATGCTAATCGCAGACGTGTTATCGCAAAAGAGCGGAACACGATCGATAGCTAGCCCAAAGTCCCGCGGAGTCGAGATCATCCAGCACTTGGCTACAAAGAATCGGCCGCAAAGAACGCATTCGGCCTCTGCGGTGGATCAGGCAACACCGGATCGCTTCCACGAAGACCGTGAAACGAGAGAAGTGCCAATGAACCGGCGGTGCGAAGTGCTCTTCCTATCTATCCTACACCGCAAAGTCTCGCATCCGAATAGGCTCTAAGGGATAGACAGATGAGGAAGAGTACCGATACCATAGTCAATGGTAGCTCGAAGGTACCGAAGATGCGCTTCACCGCTGGCGGTGAGATACGCGAGGAGAAGCTCAAACCGCACAAAGACACACATAGAAGTGTATGTCCGGTCTCGAGCAGTGAGGTACAAGAGAGAGCCAATCATACTTCTGAACTCTTTTTGATCAACTGGCTCGCCGTCCTCATCTGGGTCAAGTATGGCCGTAGAAGCCATCGGAGTTGACACCGGCTTTCCATCACTCATGTCGAAGCGTCTCAGGAGATCACGGATGTACTTGCCTTGATGCAAGAAGGTACCCTCCCGAGTCTGCTTGATCTGGAAGCCAAGGAAGAAAGTCAACTCACCCATCATGCTCATCTCAAACTCGGTGCTCATGACATCCGAGAACTATGAAACTAGAGCATGAGAAGAGCCGCCAAAGATAATGTCATCGACATAAATTTGGGCGAGCAGAAGGTCATTGCCAAGCCGACGAATGAACAAGGTCTTGTCAACTTTACCCATCTTGAAATCATGTCTCAATAGGTAGGAATTAAGCCTCTCATACCAAGCTCTAGGGGCCTGCTTAAGTCCATACAACGCTTTGGAAAGCTTGTAGATATGATTAGAATATTTGGGGTGGATGAGGGACTGGATCAGGTAGACAACCCTCGTCTCCATCATCCTCATCATCCACAAAGATGGTCTCGGACTGCTCTAGAGAACCTGAGATATCGGGCCTAGTCCCTGACCGGCCTCATCGAAAGTCACCTCACGTGTTTCTACCATTTTACTAGACTCAGCCTGCACCCTATAGGCCCGCGAAGAAGTCGAGTAGCCTAGAAAGAGTCCATCACAAGAACGTAACTCGAACTTATCTAGGTTCCCAGACTTCAGAATAAAGCACTTGCAACCAAACACACGAAAATGAGAAACACTGGGCTTTCGCCCATATCTCAATTCGTAAGAGGTGCGGTGCAAGTGTGCCCTGAGAAAAACTCTGTTTGAAACATGGCACGCGGTGGCTATAGCCTCAGCCCAAAACTTCCGTGGTGTGGAGTATTCATCGAGCATTGTCCTAGCCATCTCGACCAAGGTACGGTTCTTCCTCTCCACGACGCCATTCTGCTGTGGGACATGCGGAGAAGAGAACTGGTGCTCTATACCTGTCTCATCGCAGAAACTCTCAAAGTAGGAATTCTTGAACTCCGTGCCATTGTCACTGCGGATCGCTCGCAAGGCACCTGGAATCTCAACAGAAAGCCTACCGAAAAGACCTCAAAAAAGAGAAAACGTCTCATCCTTCGAGACTAAGAAAAACACCCAAGAGTACCTCGAGTAGTCATCGACCACAACAAGAACGTACCACTTCCTCCTGCCGACCGCACTCGAGCCGGTCCAACCGTGTCAATGTGGAGCAATGTCCGGTGCATCGGTCATAGTAATCGTGGACCGGAGGACGAGAAGCGGCAACCATCTTGCCGCTTGCAAGACGGAGCGCAAACAAGATCTTTGACCATCTTGAGTTTCGGCAGACCACGAATGAGATCGTGGCCGCTAACTCGGGTCAAATAGTCAAATCCAATATGACCAAGTCTCCTATGCCAGAAGGAAAGGTCGCGAGACTCAGAAGCAAGCAAACAACGGAGAGGATCAGCAGAAGACTCAGAAAAATCAGCACGAAAGATCCTCCCGAAACGAGAAATCCCGCAAACCAGACTACCTGAAGAATCAAGAATTTTGCAGTTGTTCTTCTTAAAGCTCACCTCGAAATCGTCATCGGTAAGCTGAGAGACTGAAAGTAAATTGTACTGCAGCTTACTAACCAAAGCAACATCTTTCAAAATAAATGAATCATTAACGCGCATAGTACCTTTGGCGATGACGTGCCCAGATGAAGCATCTCCGAAGGTGATCTTCTCATCACCTGGAGCACGGGCAAGGGAAGAAAACCAACGGGAATCCCCGGTCATGTGTCGTGAACACCCGGAGTCTACAAGCCAAACCTTTCCCTTCCCTGCCCGACGAACCTGAGTCAAACAGAGAGTAAAGTCTCAGTACGGGGTAAATCAAGAGTGATTTTGGCACCCAATACTGAGTAACGCGTCGAGCAGATGAAGTAGTCAGACACGACTGACCTCTATCTACCTTACGTTCTCAGTCACTCAAAGAAGCAGAAGGTCTGTGTGCAGACCTGAAGCTGTTGCTGGGTCCGACCGCTCGATACATGAAAGTGTAATAGAGACCAAACCTGTAGAGTCATCAGAATATGCATCCTAAATCCATACGACCAAGTTTGACCAAGTCCGATCGAGCCTGTTACGCCACGTAATGTCAAGGTCCGAACCAACCGACTCAAACTCGACTTTTCTAAACCGATGTCAATTACTCATCATACACAACGGGATGACCTCCACATGGTCTCTCACAAGTACACAGCTATCGCTAAAATACTCGATAGGTAAGTACATTGTACATTGTACTCTTTTTTCCTTCCGAATGACTAATCTAACTTTTTGGAATAACGAAGGTCGTTCGCCACATACATTGAACAAACACGTGGCTCGACGACAGGGGCCAAGCCCTTGAAATATTCTCGCAATTTTCGGGTATACGCTAGCTACACATTAATTAATCCTATACAACACTTAGCAGTAATGCCTTTTGATTTAACACATTCTATTTTTTGCAGTGCCACCAGCAGCAGTCGGGCAACACGTGTGGATTCTACGTGTGCCACCATATGAGACTACTCCTCGATTCCTCGAAAATCAGCAATTCTAAGGTTTGTCAATCTTCCCATATTTATTTCATACTTGTCAGGTTATATATGTAAGCGCGTTAATATTCCTATCGACAGGCTGCGCCCATCTCTACATCTCGCATTGAAACAATGGACTTTGCAAAATTCGAGGAGAGTTCGCTTGGTTTTTGTGGACTAAAGTCATCAGATCAGATGGAGAGTTTCACTGCGCACAATGATTTTTTATTGCTCTTATCACACTGTAATTATAAATTTGTTAATGGATATTTTATTTCATTTCAATTAATTCATTTGCGAAATGGATGCCTTATGTTTGTGAATGAAATGTGATGTGAATTGGATGTTTTATGTTTGTCAAATGAATTGAGATCTGAATTGTATGTATACATATACTTGTTCATCTGCTTGTTTCAGAGGGGATGGCTAGCATTTCCTGAGGCTGGCCAATAAACAGAAATAGATTTAGGGGTAGAAAAGAACATCACAGATGGTTCTTAGGTACAAGCCGTCTGTGATAGGTGACATATCACAGACGGTTTATAACTGAAAACCGTCTGTGATATTGATATATCACAGACGGTTTTCAGTTACAAACCGTCTGTGATATATCAATATCACAGACGGTTTTTAGTTATAAACCGTCTGTGATATTGATGTATCACAGACGGTTCGACAACCATCTGTGATAACCTTCGATTATCACTGACCCATAAATTCAGACGGTTCACAAAACCGTCCGCGATGACGTTTTTGAACCGTCTGTGATGACCTTTTCTGTAGTAGTACTAGGACGGGTCAATTTAGAGCCAAGGATCAGCATAAATAAAAATAACAGAAGCCGTTCCAAGAAATTGACATTTGTTGAATTGTTCGCGAAGTACAAATTGAAAGATATTGTTGTTCTATCCCTTAGCTGGTTTGATCTATGTTTGGTTAGGATTGATATCTACCTTAATTGGTTAGGGTTCCTGCCATCTTTAGCACTGGTTTCCCCGTGCGTTACACGCCCTACATGCACGCCTAAACCACCGGCCTATGATTCTATAAGTCGGTTGGTTTTGCTTGCATGAGATGGATGTATATATATATATATATATATATGTAACCTGTGTTCCATCGTAATACATATCGCGTGATTCATCCGCTATCATGCTATCAGATTGGTGCGCTCCTGTGACCTTCCTTCCGCCCTCTTTCCATCCCTAGCCGCTGCTAGGGGTGAAAACGGGTCGGGTTATTCCCGACCGATCCGGCACCGAATCCGATTGGTACCGAATCCGGAGAAAAAAATATGGGTTAGGATATGGTAACAGCAATATCCGTCCGAATCCGATATCCGTCCGAATCCGATACATCTTCAAGTTTGATTTCAGGTTAGTGCTACTATTTGACATTTCATTTTCTTTTGCAATGGTAAAATAAAATCTTCCACATCAGCTATTAAGTAGTAACATCAAGTTCTTGACAGTACGTCCTCCTACTCCATTTGTTGTACTGTATGCATTCCTTACAAACAAGTAGGGGTGCAAACGGCTCGGGTTAATCCCGACCGATCCGGCACCGAATCCGATTGGTACCGAATCCGATTAGTACCGAATCCGGAGAAAAAAATATGGGTTAGGATATGGTAACAACAATATCCGACCGAATCCGACCCGTTTTCACCCCTACCATAGCCGAGGACGACGCCACCCGCCAGGCCGCGGCCATGTCACGGCTGACGCTGCTCGTTTGACCGATGACACTACTATAGAAATCAATATTACATATGGCTTAGAAACATCATCACAGACGGTTTTCAAAACCGTTTGAATTTATGGGTCAGTGATAATAGAAGGTTATGACAAACAGTTTTCGAACCGTCTA
The DNA here is from genome assembly GCA_036346245.1 of Bonia amplexicaulis. NCBI lineage: Eukaryota > Viridiplantae > Streptophyta > Magnoliopsida > Poales > Poaceae > Bonia > Bonia amplexicaulis. The sequence continues at coordinate 9,213,957 of CM070752.1, read as the reverse complement.
TGGTATAAATATCACAGACGATTTGTAAGTAAAAACTATCTACGATATATAAATATCACATACGATTTGTAACTAAAAACCGTCTGTGATATATGATAATCACAGACGGTTTATTATCATATATCACAGACGGTTTTTAGTTACAAACCGTATGTGATATTTATATATCGCAGACAGTTTTTACTTACAAACCGTCTGTAATATTCTTTTATATCCCTAAATCTATTTCTGTTTATTGGCTAGCCTCAGGAAATGCTAGCCATACCCTCTGAAACAAGCAGATCAACATGTGCATGTATACATACAATACAATTTACATCTCAATTCATTTCACAAACATAAAACATCCAATTCACATCTCAATTCATTTCACAAACATAAAACATCCAATTCACATCGCACTTCATTTCACAAACATGAAACATCCATTTCGCAAATCAATTAATTGAAATGAAATAAAATATCTATTAACAAATGTACAATTACAAAAGATGTACGTTGCATTTGCACTTAGATGGTAACATTCCAATTCACCTCGATTCTAGAGTGATAAGAGCAATAAAAAATCATTGTGTGTTGTGGAACTCTCTATATGAGTTTATGACGTTAGCCACCAAAAAGTACGCCAACTCTCCTCGAATTTGTGAAAGGTCGGGTTGTTTCAATGCAGTTGACAGGATGGATGCAGCCTGTGGATAGGACTATCAATGTGCGTATATATATAACCTGATAAGTATGAAGTAATTATAGGAAGATTGACAAACCTTAGAACTGGTAATCCTCGAGGAATCGAGGAATAGGTTCATATGGTAGCACACGTAGAATCCACACGTGTTGCTCGGCGGCTGCTAGTAGCACTGCAAAAAATGGAATGTGTTAATTCAAGAGACATTACTACCAATTGTTGCATTGGATTAATTAATGTGTAATAGCGAATACCTTAAATTTTCGATCATGTGTCAGACCTTTGGCCCCTTGAGTGGAGACACCTGCCTTTGCAACGTACATTGCGAATGCCCTATGTGATTCGAAAAAGTTGACCTTAGTCATTCGAAAGGAAAGAAAGAGTACAATATAGGTATGTATGGAGAAAATGTACTTACCTATCGAGTACTTGGCTGACAACTGTGTAATCCTTTTTATTATTACTTAGGGAATCAAGGTATATTGCCTTGTTCCATTTTGGTACAATTACTATTAAAATCCAATGATACTCCTGATTATAGGGCATAAGTATGTATTCCTTATCGTGGTAAGCCACTAGTGCTGACGCAATGTACCTCTCGATGAAGGATATATCCTCGTTGATGGTATGCATGGCGATCAAGTGTGGGTCCAAGAAACCAACCGATGATTTGGTCCTTCTAGCTTGAGTCACCATGTGTCTATATATATACACACACGAAAGCAACAAATTATATATGATATTTATCGGTATGACATGAACGAAGACTATGATTGTACACGCTTACAGTGTCCAGCATCGAATGAGTGAGGTGTCGAGAGCGTTGAGCATGAAAAGATCAAATAAATCCTCGAAGGTGACCACGAAGACACAGTCTTGAATATTGTGCTCTAAATGATCCGGCGTGAATTTGATAGTGATACATGAGCGCCGTTCTCCCGCTGGCATATTGGACTTTTCCATATACCACTTGTGCAGTTGCAGACAACTAATTGGTAGGGCTTAGAGGTGCGTTACCTCGACCAACGGCTCGCCAAGCACGAATTTGCGGGCCAATGGCAGCGGGATATCATCATCAGTCTTCTTTGCTTTGCCCTTGCTGCCCTTGCTGCCTCGGCTGTAGGTGTGCTTTGAAGGTAGCACCAGTGGTGGTACTTGCTGCACCGGGAATAGCGCCCGTGAACATGACATCGGTGCAGGTAGCGGTGGCGGAGATGGCACCAGTGCATGTAACTGATCTGGTTCAGGTTGCCCTTGTAGAGATGGCACCGGCACGAGTCGATCCGCCACGGTGAAGAAGCCTCCAGGCAGATATCGCTTTTGGGCCACTGGATGAAGGTTCCAATGGCTTGCCCTGGAGTCACGAGCTCGTTGTTGGAGGGCTTCGGTAGTGGGACGACCTCGAAATTGGTGTTACACCATCCATTGACATTTTTCCGAAGCCTGGCGCTAAAGGTTGACGGTGCACCATGACCCCTTGAGCAGACGGATATGCCAGGCCCCAAGCAGCGCATAAGGCAATGGAGGCATATCTCACTTGGAGATTGCACTTCGTAGGCTCCTATATAACGATACAAAATTAGCTACTCCAATTAATAGGCCTATCAACGGATCGAGCATTCCAGAGATGATAATTATTACCTGGATGTCGTCGACAAGAAATCTGGCCTCGTTCTCCGTCATAGGATTGGACGCGCAACTACTTGGATGGTTGGGCGGGCTAGTTAGCACAGGAGCGACGACGGCGGCCTGCTGATTTTCTCTACATCTCTGCATCTCATCTCTGACATAATCAGCCATCTCCACTCTAAGAGATGCCATGATTCCTTCTCGTAGCCGTGTCTCACGCTCAGCTTTGGTTTTCTTCCTGAGCCGATACAATTCGGGGTCATCTCTTCCTCCACTCTAGTACGTAAAGCCCAAGGCCTCTCGTACGACCCGGGTGCTCCTTGTTTCCCAGGGCCGCGGAGAGTATATCGTTCTCCCTCATTCCCTGGAATGATCCCTGGAAAGATTCATCACTCAGCGCTTCCTGTAAGAGCACAATATGTCATTTCACTTTCTACGAAGTTATGAAGTAATTACAAGCTATGTAGTTCAATCGATATCTTACCAGGCACTGGAAAACTTGCTGGTCTGCAGGGTTTCGAAAGGAGACGTCCCCCAATGTTGTTGTAGATGACCTTACTCTAATCCAATTTCGAGTGCGGTCATCCGGGATATTGGCAAATGGCGGGGCGGTGTCCTGCAGGATTGCCTGTTCGTCCTCCGTCCTCCACTGCGGGATTTTACCCACATACCCAGCTGTGCCAAGTCTGTGAGGGTGTGTGTTTTTTGCCTGGAGGGCCTTGTGCACCGCACTTGCACTTTTGAAATCTTCGGTCGTCTTCCTTCTCCACGTAGTTCTTGACAAACATGCTCTTGAAGTTCTTCCATGCTTTGCATGCCGCTAGCAAGGCTTGTCGTTGCACGGCGTCTTGGTGTTTTGCTGGGATCTCGAACGATGCCAAAATTTCGCCGCCAGCGCGCTTCGAGTCTCGTGCACACTCTTCCACGAATCGAATATGATCTCAATTCGTTCTCGTGCAACTATTCCGATCATTGTTCAAAATGCGTGTACTGCTCGGCAAGGAAGGAGAGGGGTCCCAGATCCATCGACCTCTGTGATGGTAAATCGGCCCTCTGGCTTTTTTGATAAACCTCTTCCTTGGCGTTTTCATTTTGGAACGGACGCATCCAACGATCATGTTGCAGATGACATGTTGGCCTTCGCATATATGAAAAGTAAGTACAATGTAGCATATACGTAAATACTGCGGTATAAGCACATACTTAAATTTAATTCCAATCCTAGAAGACCATAAGATAAGAAAGTGCCTAAGAAAAGATACATACTAGCTAGAGATGTACAATCTATCTATAGATGGTGATATAAATGGAGCATGTCGGAGAAATATACATATACATATACATATTACAATACAACTCTAGAGTACATGATAATGGGCCATATATACATATTTACACAGCTTAGTCTGAAAGCACATACACACTCCTGCTGTCCATATTTACACAGCTTAGTCGTCAGCGTAAAAGCCAAGCCGCATGAACAAAAAATGAGCATATCTACAGCTCCAATTAATTGCAATTTACATCTATTACTTGGTCGCAACCTAAGCTAGGGATAAAATAAAGCTACAGAACATGTACACTTCGTAAACTAAAAACATAGAGCTTTATAACAGTGCCATAATATTTCTATCTTCCACGAGAGCTTCATAGAACAGTACCATAATATCATAGAGCTTCATAGAACAGTACCATAATAACATAGAGCTTCATATAACAGTAACAAATGTACTGCAATAGAGGGTATGAGAGAGTACCAGGTATGAAATAGCCATGAGGGGCTCGGGGACTGCAACCGCGAGGGGCTCGGGGACGGCGACCGGCGAGGGTCGGGGCTTGATGGAGGCGGCCAATGAGGGCTCGGGGATGGCGACCGACGAGGGCTCGGGGCTCAATGGAGGCGGCCGGCGACCGACGACCGGCGAGGGGTGTCACGGGCCATGTGCTATGTCGGCTGCTTATGCTACTGAAAGGATTCATTCCATCTGTACTAAGTCCGAACCTTATATTCCTTGGTTCTGCACCGAAGTCTGCAAAACTCCTATCGATGTTTCTCCATTGGGCAGAATCAGCAAGGTGTCTTAGCATTCCATCCTTCTTGCGCTCCTCTGAGTGCCAACGCAGCAGTTTTGCCTCCTTTGGATTTGCAAAAAAACCTTTTCAAACGGGGAATTATAGGAAAATACCATGCCACCTTAGCAGGAGGTCCTTTCTTCACCTCTCCTCCTCGTCATCATCGATTGATTGTTACGTTTGTATCGGGATGCGTTGCACACCGGACATACATGCATGTTTGCATACTCTTTACTGATGTAATACGATCGTTCAGACATGCATGTATTCTTTCTACTTCCATTCCCAACGGACAAAGAACCTTCTTAGCTTTATACGTGGTTTTAGACAACTCATTTTCCTCCAGAAGCATGTCCGCTAAAAGACCTAGTAGTGCCATGAAACTTTTGTCGGACCAACCGTTGCTTGTCTTCAATTTCAACAGTTCAAGCACGGCCAACAACCTCGTGTACTTTGACCTGTAGCACGTGAACAAAGGTTTCTCCGAGTCATCCATCAAGCCCCGGAATTTAACATACTCTCTCTCATCATAGTTCTCTTCTACATCGCGAAGCATCTGATCTAGATTGTCATCGTGCAACCTATCCGAATCCGAACCACAATCGACATCATCCGGCGGCATGTCATTCGCTTCACCGGCGATGTCATCCGACGGCATATCATTCACTTCACCGGCAATGTCATCCGGCGACATATGATCATTCACTTCGCCATGACTGGTCCAACACGTATAACCCTTTTTAAAACCCCTCCGAATCAAGTGCGCTTCAATTTGCCATCGGTTCTTAAATATCTTTAAATTCTCGCAGTCAGTGAATGGATAGTACATATATTCCACCCCCTTATTCAGCATATCCTCCTCGGCAGCTCTTGTAAAAGCAGACATGCCATTAATGTACTCTTCACTCACACGGTTTGCGGCATACATCCAGCTTCGGTGCAACGTTATGTATATACATAACAACTTAGTATTAAAAATTAAATTAATTAATTATCACTACATATATACCACATGCATTTAGGCTTTGCTAGCTTAATTCATATTATGAACACAACAGCTATTACATAACCAACAATTAGATCTAAATTGTAATGCAAAGAAAAACAAATTTCCTTACTAACCATATCTAGAGCAGGAAAGTATGAATCTTCAAAGCTCAATCTCTACCTCCTCCCACCAAATTAATTGGCCTGAAATCGCCTAGCTTGCCTCCTGAGCGAAAGAGTATAGCACCAGGTAGATCTGGAACGAAATGAAGACAGATGCGGATCTGAGCAGCGTAATAAATGTCTAGTGCTATTATCACAGATGATTTTTTATTCAAAACCGTCTGTAATAATTCTGAGATCATCACAGATGGTTTTTAAAACAAACTGTGTCCAAATTAAAACCGTCTATATTAGTGTCGGTCACAGATGGTTTTGTCAAACCGTCTATGATTTACCGTCTACTATTAGGCTTTTCTGTAGTAGTGTGAGTGTAACACCCCAGGACCCACAATACCTTGGATGCTACTAAAACTACTCCACAACAAGCTAATTTACAAGATAAATTAAACTGGCAACAATACTAAAAAAGATAGTATAAGCGGAAGCATAAACAACTAAGGAATAACAGGATAGTGGTAGCAAATCACTAATTAAAACATCCTCCAACATTTTAATCTAAAACATAGTTCACAAATTTGTCATTATCAAGATAATATAAACAAAACTATGCAAAGGTCTAGAATTCTTTCAACTTTATTACAGCAATAAACTATGATCCAAGTGCATCAGTGTGGTGCCGTTCTACCCTTCCCATGCATGCTCAATGTCCACCTGTAGGGAGGGGAAACAAGGGTGAGATAAAATCTCAAAGAAGCAAACTGCTTAACAAAGTTATTCAAACTACACACAATTATACATTATCATTTATAATTCCATACAACTACAACCACAATTCATGTCCTCAATTATTAAACCACCACAAATCTTCCATGGATCATATCTCTTCAATTTCAGATTTAATTGGCATATAAATGCTATCATTTTATCCATAAATAATTGCAAATGAAACATTTAATCTTTCCACAAACCACAATAGATTTAATCATCAACATTTAATCTTCCACAATTAATAATGTTTATAACCTCAAGCGCAAATCACCATAAAGACGGTAAAGCATTAGCAAATTAATCTTTTTTTACTACTTTAAATCCTCAACCACTACTAAAGGCAATAAAACATATGTATGATCATATCACTACTTTATTAATTCTCACATCCACAAATGCTATCAACAATTAATATAAGAGAAAAGAGTCTCATGCTATCACCACAACCCTTACCATACACAAGGGGCGAACCCCATTCCACGACCACATCCACAATCATCATACCACAAGTAGCTCACTTGAGCCAATTCCATATTACAACTAGAAAGTTGTATATTCCACAAAATAACATCACCACAATATATATTGCATATGTATGCAAATAAATATTTCCACAATGCAATGCATATGAATGCTTCATGCTATGCTCCACATCACTCTTGCTAGGGCGTGAATTGCGTTCATCGACACGGCAATATACGATGCTTCCATGGGCGAAGAGGTGCATCGTATTACAGAATATACGATGTCAGTCTGCACGGTCGCGGCTAAGTGCGGCAACATCCACATATGCAAACGACATGATATGACATGAATGATATGCTAATTCATCAATCACATTAATTCATCCACAAGGATCATTATCATGCTCTCAACATATCCACATCCACCACATGTTAATTTCATGTCCACATTATAACATTAAGCAAGAATTCCATATGTCTACTAGCAGATTATCAACATATCAATGGATAAATACTTGCTACCATCTCCACAATTAAAATATCATGCAATCATGGCATAATGTATCAAATTAAGATAATAATGTAAATTGCAAGTAGAAAGAATAACAAGTTAAACGGTAGCAGCCACCGCTACGTTCACTTGCCTCAATCCGACGAAGCGAAGTACAATAAAGATCAAGAGCGCTCGGGACAAGACCACCGTCCATAAGACAACTCTCAAGACACAACCACAAAGATACAAACACGACATAAATATATAAAACATCGCTAGAAATCCGAACCCGCACACACTCCTCTCCGCTCCACAATTCAATAGATTTCTCTCTGCAGCAGCGCTGCTTCACAATTTCGTATCTTTAAAAATATAGAGGAAGAACTCGCTCGCGGCGATGGGACAAGAAGTGTTCAAACGCTGTCCTCAAGCAAGACAATGGTCTAAAATTCTAAAATTTATACAGCAGCTATATCTCTAAATTATCTACAACCTTCTCAACTACAGCCAAGGCCAGAAAATTCGTTTACTATTTTTAAACTCTGGATTACCGTTGGACTGTACCAATCTGTCCGCCTGACGGATAGCGGTATTGCCGACTCCGTATCTCCCATATCCCACAGCATAAAAATTTGAACAAAATACAGGAGATGCATCTGGAAGTCCTCTACAACTTTCCTTTTGGGAAGACCCACAGGAAAAATTAGTTTTCTAGATCAAAACCGTGCGACAAGCCACGCTGCGCGAATCAATCTAAAAACAGTCAGCGTCTAATCTCTAATCAGGAAATTGATCTATTAACTACCTTCATAATCCGTGCCAAGAACCCTAATTAATCCACACAATAGAGGATTTGGGATGAGAAAAAATTACCTTGGTGAAGATTTTCCCCAAAATTTCCTTCTCTTCTCCTTCTTCTTCCTTCTTCTCCTTCTCCTTCTTTTCCTTCTCCTTCTTCTCCTTCTCCAAGGGCAGCAATGGGGGGGACTCCTTGGGGTGGAGGCGCAGCCACTAGGGGAGGAAGAGGGTAGGGGGTGCGGCTGGTTTGGGGGAGGAGAGGGGCCCCCTAGGGTTAATATGAGAGGGGGAAAGGTGGGGTGGGGTGCGGCCAAGGTGGGGGTGGCGCACCCCCTTGGGCCAAGGCCCAAGGGTGGTTGGCCCACCTCCCGGGCTGCCCAAATCTGAATTTTAAAAATAATTTTTATTATATTTTATTCATTTTCCAAAGTTCTACAATTTATATTTTTTCCTTCCCGCGATTTACCGAAAAACCGGCGATTCCGCGATTGTTTTAAAAATTTACGCCGAACGACGATCAAGTTATTACAGTGAGGACACTGCCCATCAGGACGAAGAGAGGCGCCTGCTCGCCCTCACCACCGCCCAGGCTCGTGCCACCACCACCGCGTTGCATGCGCAGGCCATTGCCGTCCTGAACATCAAGGCGTTGATCCTGATCGTGCTCGACCTCACGTCTGCAAACTACAGCAAGTGGCGTGGCCTTTTCCTCAACACCCTCGGCAAGTACGACCTTGTCGATCATGTCCTCTCCGACGTTGCCGCTCCTGATGATGCAAATTGGAAGCGCATGGATTGCACGATGCTCTCGTGGCTTCACGGCACCATCTCCCTTGAACTCCTCGAGGCCATCATGACACCCACCTCGACCGCTCACCTAGTCTGGACAGGCTTGGAGCAGCAACTCAACGGGAACAAGGAGACTTGTGCCCTCTACCTTGACGCCCAATTTGACACATTCATGCAAGGCGATCTCTCGATCTCCGACTACTGCCATAAGATCAAGGGTATGGCCGATGCACTTGGGGACCTTGGCGAGACGGTCCCTAACAGCACGCTTGTCCTCTCTGTTTTGCGTAGCCTCAACGACAAGTTTTCGTATATGGCCACCCTTCTCAAACACCAGAAGCTGTTCCCGTCCTTTATTGAGGTGCATTCTGATATTTTTTTTGCTTGAAGAGATCACCATGAGGTCCAAGCCAGGTTCATCGTCAACTGTCCTCATCACCACTTCGTCGTCCGCCCCTGGCCCCTACCGCCGGTGGTAGTGCCAATAGCACCAGCTAGGGCAGCGCCAACTCCAGCTCTGGCAGCCACGATACCTCTGGTAGCAACGGAAGCACATCATCCTCTTAGGGTAATGGTCAAATCGAGACGCCGCAATGACACCTCCGGTACATCCACCGGCAGAAACTACAGGTGGCATTGAGATATAATCCATGGACTGGGACCTTCTAGGTTTGGCCCTGTCCTGTCAATCCGCGCAATTCTCTAGGCCTTCTTGGCGCTCGCCCATCTGGGCACCAGCAGCAGCGCGTGCCCCCTCCTCAGCATGCGCTGGCCGCGGGTCATGTGGGCAGCATTCCAGGTGGCTCACTGGTGTTGCTGCTGCCTCTACACCAGCTTCCTTCTCCTGGTTGGCCGCAGCCTCCAATGTGGGCACCACCTCTTGCTACCACAATTTGGCATTAGCAGACCTTGGCAAACCTGTTCAACAATATGATGCTTACGTCACCACCAAACACAGAATGGTATCTGGATTCAGGTGCCACCTCGCATATGACATTGCAATCCAGTAATCATTCTGTTTCTCACCTGCTAACATTTTCCTCTACTTCAAATATTATTGTCGGTAACGGGTCACTGTTGCCTGTCACCTCCACTGGTTTTGTGTTGTTTCCTACTGCCCATGGTACTCTTCACCTTCGTAACGTTCTTATTTCCCCTCAAATTATTAAAAATCTTATTTCTGTTCGTCAATTCACTATTAACAATAACTATTATGTGGAATTTGACCCTTATGGCCTCTCTGTGGAGGATCTCAACTCCAAGAACGTGATCGTTAGGTGCAATAGTTCCGGGCAGCTCTGTCCCTTCCACCCGTTGGCAATTCCGTCTCAAGCTCTCATAGCCAGTGGCACATCCTCCATCCTTTGGCATCGCCGCCTCGGTCATCTTGGTCATGAAGCCCTCTCTAAAGAAGCTACTATTCCTTGTAATAAAAATGAGCTTGAGGCCCTTTGTCATGCCTGTCAAGTTGGTCGTCATATATGTCTTCCTTTTTGTACTTCTACTTCTCGTGCATCCAAGAATTTTGATTTAATACATTGTGATCTCTGGACATCTCCTGTTGCTAGTGTGTCCGGTTAAAAATATTACCTCATTATTCTTGATGATTGCTCGCACTTACTTCCTTTGGACGTTTCCTCTTTGCTTTCAGTCTGACACCTTTCCCACCCTTTCTCATTTATTCTCATATGTCACTACTCAGTTTGGTTCCACCATCAAGAGCATCCATGCGACAACGGGTGTGAGTTTGACAACTCGACTACCCACACCTTCTTCCTCACTTGTGGGGTTACCATTCACATGTCGTGTCCTCACACTTCACCCCAAAATGGCCGAGCTGAACACATAATATGTTCCACTAATAATATTATGTGCTCGCTTATGTTTCAGGCCAGCTTACCGCAGTCCTATTGGATTGAAGCTCTTTATACTACTACCTATTTTCTTAATCTTCATCCTACCAAGACACTAAGCTTTTCACACCATACTTTGCTCTCTATGGTGTCCAACCCTCCTACTCTCACATACGTGTCTTTGGGTGCAAATGCGACCTGAATCTCTCCACCACTGCTACTAATAAGCTCTCCTCTTGCTCCACTCTTTGTGTTTTCCTCAGTTATCCACTCGACCACAAAGGATATCGGTGTCTTGATCTTTCCACCAATAGAATCATCTTCCTTTCCCTTTGCTGAGCTCTCTTCTCCCTCGCCTTCCTCTAGCTTTGATTTTCTCTCGGAGTTCGATTATGCGTCTCTCCCTGTTGGCACCCATCTTTTTGCAGGTACCCCTGTCACTACTCCTCGCCATCTCGGTCCTGGTGCCCCTGCTAGCTTCTAGTCGCAGATTGTTGCCAGCGGTACCGACCCAGTTGACTTGACGCATGATTTGTCAATTTCTGCTGCCCCTGTTGGCGTCTCTCCACAGGCTGTTGCCAGCAGCGTCACCCATCCGTCATCCCCGATTGAGCACACGGCCTCCTCTGGTAGGCCGTCACATTCTCCATCTGGTGGCCCAGTGAGCGCTCCAGCGAGCTCGCATTCATGTGGGCCATCCCAGCCTACAACCGGCGGCCTACTGCACACCACGGCTCCGTCTTTGAGTGAGGCCGCTCTGTGTGCGGTGCCCACAGCACCTCTTGGTGTCACCGCGGTGCCCATAGTGGCCTTGTCACGTGCCACCACATAGTTGTGTGCGGCCCCCTCTAACGCCAACCTGCAGCTGCGCGCCTAACAGCGTGCACCTCTGCTGGCCCAAGCAGTTGAGATTCCTCCCGTCATCAACCAGCACACAATGGTTACCGTGGTAAAATCGCCCTCGAGTATTCACACAGAAATCTTCTTCTCTATCTGTAGCTATAGAAGCTAAGAAGTAGAAGAATAATATCTTACTGTCGACCGAAATTAATTTTGCAAACCAAAATGGCCAGCTGCTGCAAACATCTTTTCGGAAACTGAAAATATTGATTAATTGCAGCGCTTCTTGAGAAAATTCAGATTCTCCAGCTATTCTTGTCGACACTTCTCAGGAAATGAGACACAAGAAAAATAGTCATTCGGCAAGAAAAAGAAACAGCACTCTGAAGATAGAAATAACCGAAAAGGTGCTCACTGGAAACTGAAAGAATTACTGCAAGAAAGAAGCAAATAGTCCAACAAACACAGAAAACTGATTTCTGCTAAAGACTGAAAAGTGAACCAAAAAGGAGCAGGAAAAACTGCAGCAGCCGGACTGAATCAGAGCACAAAAACAAAGAAGATAGCAGGCTGTCGGCAGGAGTTATAGGGTACAGTCAAATAGTAGTACTTTCAAATCACTCAAACAACAATCTTTCAATTTCAACCAAACAGCATACTGAGAGCAGTGAACCAACTGAAACCTGCAGGGAAGAAGTAGACTGAAGACACAAAAGACAGCCAAAAACTGAAAATGAATAAGCACAGTAAATACTGAGAGCAGCCAAAAATCTGAGAAATCGATGAATGCTTGATGTTGTTCTCAGGTCAGTTTGTTTGTACTACAAACTAAATAGCGTATAGACCTGGGAGAAGAACATTCAGATCAAGAGAACAAGTCAACTGAGAATACTCACCGAGATGAAATATTTTAAGTGCTAGAACTGAAACTCTGAAGGTTGAACCAGGGAAGCCAAAATTCAGACATTCGGCTACGCAGACTTGCGCTATAGGAAGAAAAATTCTCTCCAGAGACTGAGACAAACTGAGAGACTAATCACAACAAAATAAAATTCGAAATTAACCAAAGATGTGACCGTATGCCAAGTAACGTGCAGTCCTTAACATCTTTGATCGCAAGACTTTGGACCTCAACAGAGAGGTGTCCTTGGATCAAGAGAAACACAACATTAACACAAATATTATGCTGAGACATTAGGAAAACGAATCCTCTGCCAACTGATAACAGTAAACCCTAGATTTTTGAAAAACAGAGGAAGCAAAGACGAACAACATCTTAAAGAGAAAACTGCATTTTGAAATCATTGCTTCTTGGGAATAGACTAGGCAAGGAGCTTTGAGGAGATTCCCAAATCAGAGCAAAAAGATTATGCAGCTCTTCAAGCTAGAAATCACCTCAGACTAATCAGAGAAGAGCAGAACCGAGAATTGCAAAGGAACACAGAAATAAACACAGGGGAAACAAGAGCTGAAAACCAGATCATCTCAAAATACAGGATATCTTAGAGAGGTATGATTACATTGGATTGTCTTACAACCAGCTCATCTCCTGGTTCACATTCTAAGAACTCACGCCAGGAGAGAAATCAAGAACCATGTCTCCAATACAGGACACTCACTTGGACAAAAGGGACAAAAGCAAAATTAATTCTGCTCTCCCACCAACTCCTCTACCAAAAGACAAAAGAGAAGCCAAAGCAAAACCCCTTTGAAACAGGGGCGGAGCTAGAGAAAAATGAGGGGGGTGCGGCTAAAGGGTGTTGGGCTACCGGGCTGCAGGCTTCTAGTGCTGGGCTAGCTACAGAATGTATTTGTTTGGGCTTGGGTGCGCCACTTTAGTTTTGGGGGGTGCAAATAAGGTGAAAAATCAGGGTTAATAACTGTGTTACGATTTTTCTCTGGGTGCGGCCGCACCCACCCGCCACAAGGTAGCTTCGCCCCTGCTTTGAAAACCATAACTCTCTCCCAAAGCCATGAGGGGGTATGCAGCCCCCAACACATATTTATAGCCCTTGGCTAACGGGTCTCCAACCCATTACGCCGGCTAAACCCTAACGGAGCCCGCTCCCACTTGTGCAGCTTTGCGAAATTCCCGTTTCGCCCTTCCTGCACCTTCCGGGAAGCTTCCGCGCTCCTTGCCTTGCACGCCTCGCAACCACCTCGAGTCCACGCCGTCTTCTAAGACGTCCCGACTGTTCGACCTCGGCGCCACCGCGCCTAGTCCGGCCACCTCGTGTCTCGCCACGACTCGCCTCGACGTCCCGCAGCTTACGCACAAGAAACACGCCAAATAGCACCGCCGATACATGTAAGCATAATTAAATCCAAACCCGTCACATTAATGTAATATGCATCCTAAACATGTTGACCAGGTTTGACCAAGTCCGACCGAGCCCGTTACACCTCGCAATGTCAGGGTCCGAACCAACCAACTCAAACTCGACCTAACTAAACCGATGTCAATTACTCATCATACACAACGGGATGACCTCCACATGGTCTCTCAATCTCCCCCTTGATGAGTATATTGACAAACCCAGAAAAAATATGAAGTTGAGTTTGAAGAGTCCAACATGGTCCAAAGAAAGAAATGAAACTCATGACCATGTCGATAGAAGGAATCACTAGAGCGACTCAAGAAAGTGTAAATTGTTCTCCAAGCTCTAGATTCCCAAAAGACTTTTTTTTAAATATTCTCTCCCCCTTTTGGCAATAAACACATCAAGAATGCAAGAAGGAGAAAAAGTCATGAAAATGGATAAGATGGCTGAAGTTTGTTTATTGTAAGCATTTAGAGCCATGAGAATTATCCAAAATGACCATAATGTATTACATCAAGCCATAACTCAATAGAATGATATCTAGATCATGACAGGATATGTATAAGCCAGCTAGCACAAATAGATGACGAACTGAAGTGTAATGCATATTGTGAGCATGTCAAGTCATCAATAATCAAAGTCTAGCGAGAGATATCCCAGGATGATGCAGGCCATGTCAATAAGCTAAGTGGAACCAAGAATCTAATATTGAGTCTAAAATAGAGTGCTATATGCTCAAGAGTGAAACATTGATTCAAGTACTTGATTCTTTTAATAGCTTAGGCAAATTGAGCACAAATGATATTTTTCTTTTGAAATTCATGGTCGTTTTCAACCCATATTTTTATCATGTGCTAGATCTCAAGCCTTATGCGATCATTCCAAGCGAGAAGCTTAAGGAAATGATCTTGGTCATCCAAAACTCCCCCTGAGTTCATGCCTAGTGCAATGGGAAGCCGTCTCATGAGAAAGAATTGGTGAGATCAGTTTTTTCGCACAAAAGAGATTTTTTTGCTTTTGAAATGATTGTACTAACATATGCATCATCAAGAAGCTAGAACAGCTCAATCTAAGGCTCAAAATAGAGATTCAACGCTCAACCTAGCCTATTTGACATGGCATGAATCATAAAAGGATAGCTCAAGAGAGACTAATCTCAAATGCTAACATGACAAATTTTAGTTCAAATTGAGCAAATTTAATTAACTCATCATGGCAAAAGCTAGTCTACACATATGAAGTCATGATGAATCTAGCAAATGAGCATAAATCATGGCAAGATGTAAAGCATTTTAAGCATGTCATAACAGGATAATAATCAAGGCTCCATGTAGTTATATTTCAATGCAGAAAGACATGCATAAAAATCCAGCTCCCCCTCAACATAAAATGCAACTTTTAGTTCAAGTTGAGTTAGGTCAACATTAAGATCTAGAAGTTCCCAAATGAACCCCCCTGAACCAAAGCAATAAAAATGAGAAGCTGGCAAAGAAAGATAAACAGGCAGTCCTTAAAGCATAGATAAGATGTAGAGGATACTAATGGCTCAGACTGACTCCTATCTACCCCATATGACTCCAGGACGAACAACTGTCAAGAAAAACACACACTAGAGAGCAAACACGTACCCTGTCTACCCGAGAGTAGCCCAACCCTCGCTAGAACCTACAAGAAGTGAGTGAGCTCAACCTAGTGAGATAAGAAACAGCTATCCCGAAGCACAAGATAAGAGTAAGAAGTCTAAGCAACTCAGCAAGAGACACACTCTAACCTATGCTGGAAGGACTAAACCCAATGCACCCACAAATGCAAAGGTAATAGTAAGGAGACGAAGCATAAATAATATGATAAAGCAGTAAAGCCCAAAGCTCCCCCTTACAACAGTCCATAAGGACACACTACCCCAAGCTCTCCCCGCAGAGCTGAAAACCTCGTGCTATCCAAAGGCTTGGTGAAGATATCAGCCAACTGGTGGTCACTCTCCACAAACCGAGCACGATGTCACCCTTCTCTACATGGTCTCAAGAAAATGATATCGATATCGATGTGCTTGGTCCGAGAATGCTGCACTGGTTCTTAGCAATGCTAATCGCAGACGTGTTATCGCAAAAGAGCGGAACACGGTCGATAGCAACCCAAAGTCCCGCAAAGTCGAGACCATCCAAAGGACACAGCTACAACAATCGGTCAGCAGAACATACTCGGCCTCTGCGGTGGATCAGCAACACCGGATCGCTTCCTCAAGACCAGAAACGAGAGAAGTGCCAATGAACTGGCAGGTGCCCGAAGTGCTCTTCCTATCTATCCTACAGCCAGCAAAGTCTGCATCCGAGAAGGCTCTAAGAGATAGACAGGAGGAGGAAGAGTACAGATACCATAGTCAATGGTAGCTCGAAGGTACCGAAAGATGCGCTTCACCGCTGGCGGTGAGACACGCGAGGAGAAGCTCGAAACCGAGCACATAGACACACGAGAAGTGTATGTCCGGTCTCGAGGCGTGAGGTACAAGAGAGAGCCAATCATACTTCGAACTCCTTTTGATCAACGGCTCGCCGTCCTCATCTCGGGTCAAGTGCGGTCAGAAGCCACCTGAGTCGACACCGCCTTTCCATCACTCATGTCGAGCGCCTCGGAGGTCTCGAGTGTACTTGCCTTGATGCAAAAAGGTACCCTCCCGAGTCTGCTTGATTTGGAAGCCAAGAAAGAAGGTCAACTCACCCATCATGCTCATCTCAAACTCGGTGCTCATGACATCCGAGAACTGTGAAACTAGAGCATGAGAAGAGCCGCCAAAGATAATGTCGTCGACATAAATTTGGGCGAGCAGAAGGTCATTGCAAGCCGTGAATGAACAAGGTCTTGTCAACTTTACCCATCTCAAAATCATGCCTCAAAAGATAGGACTTAAGCCTCTCATACCAAGCTCTAGGGGCCTGCTTAACTCCATACAGCGCTTTGGAAAGCTTGTAGACATGATTAGGGTATTTGGGGTTCTCGAAACACGGAGGTCGTCGACATAGACTTCTTTCTCAATGAAGCCATTGAGAAAGGCACTCTTGACATCCATCTGGTAGAGCTTGAAACCCATAGAAGCTGCAAAGGCAAGCAGAATTCTAATGGCCTCAAGTCTAGCTACAGGGGCAAAGGTCTCCTCGAAGTCTAGACCCTCAACCTAGGAGTACCCCTGAGCAACCAGTCTAGCCTTATTTCGAATGACTACCCCATCCTCACTTTGCTTGTTCTTGAACACCCATTTGGTCCCAATGATATTGTGACCTCGAGGGGGCTCAACAAGCGTCCAGACCTTGTTTCTCTCGAAACTCTCTAGCTCCTCATGCATGGCATTGACCCAAGACTCATCAGAGAGAGCATGACAAATGTCTTTGGGCTCGAAGGAAGCTACGAAGGCAGAGTGGAGACAGAAAAGTGACACGCCAGACTTGGAGCGTGTGACTCGCTCAAATAGGTCTCCAATCATCTGCTCAGAAGGATGAGATTTTTGGATGTGTTTGGGAGGTCCGGGATGAGATGAAGAAGTGGCCTCTACCTCGTGAGCTGATGAGGTAGGAACAGAGCCATTAGCTCCAGAAGAAGCAGAAGGCATGGGCTGATCACCTTGAGGTGCGGTGGAAGAAGGCACCTCAAGGGGTGGATGAGGGACTGGATCAGGTAGACAACCCTCGTCTCCATCATCCTCATCATCCACAAAGATGGTCTTGGACTGCTCTAAAGAACCTGAGATGTCGGGCCTAGTCCCCGGACTGGCCTCATCGAAGGCCACCTCACAGGTCTCTACCATTTTACCTCACTGCAGCCTGCACCCTATAGGCCTGCCAAGAAGTCGAGTAGCCTAGAAAGAGTCCATCACAAGAACGTGACTCGAACTTGTCTAGGTTCCTGACTTGAATAAAGCACTTGCAACCAAACACACAAAAATGAGAAACACTGGGCTTTCGCCCATATCTCAACTCGTAAGAGGTGCGGTGCAAGTGTGCCCTGAGAAAACTCTGTTCAAACATGGCACGCGGTGGCTATAGCCTCACCCAAAATTTCCACGGTGTAGAGTATTCATCGAGCATCGTCCTGGCCATCTCGACCAAGGTACGGTTCTTCCTCTCCACGACGCCATTCTGTTGTGGGATGTGCGGAGAAGAGAATTGGTGCTCTACACCTGTCTCACCACGGAACCTCTCGAAGTAGGAATTCTTGAACTCCGTGCCATTGTCATTGCGGATCGCTCGTAAGGCACCTGGAAGCTCAACAGACAGCCTACTGAAAAGACCTCGGAAATGTGTAACGTCTCATCCTTCGAGGCTAAGAAAAACACCCAAGAGTACCTTGAATAGTCATCGACCACAACAAGAACGTACCACTTCCTTCCTGCCGACCGACTCGAGCCGGTCCAACTGTGTCCATGTGGAGCAATGTCTGTGCATCGGTCATCGTGAATCGTGGACCGGAGGATGAGAAGCGGCAACCATCTTGCCGCGTGGTATGGAGCGCAAACAAGATCTTTGACCATCTTGAGTTTCGGCAGACCACGAATGAGATCGTGGCCGCTAACTCGGGTCAAATGGTCAAATCCAATATGACCAAGTCTCCTATGCCAGAAAGAGAGGTCGCGGGACTCAGAAGCAAGCAAACAACGGAGAGGATCACCAGAAGACTCAGAAAAATCAGCACGAAAGATCCTCCCAAAACGAGAAATCCATAAACCGGACTACCAAGAGTCAAGAATTTTGCGTTGTTTTCTTAAAGCTCACCTCAAAGTCGTCATCGGTAAGCTGAAAAACGAAAAGCAAATTGTACTGCAGCTTACTAACCAAGGCAACATCTTTTAAAATAAATGAATCATTAATGCGCATTGTACCTTTGGCGATGACGCGCTCAGAAATCCTTTGGACAAAACCCGCTGATTTAAATTGAACATTCTTGTTCTTGGGCTTGACCTCAATCACACCTGCGGCTACGGGTCTGAGCACGACAGGTGGATGCTTCCTTTGGACCTCAACAGAGAGGTGTCCTTGGATCAAGAGAAACACAACATTAACACAAATGTTATGCTGAGACATTAGGAAAACGAATCCTCCGCTAACCGATAACAAGAAACCCTAGATTTTTGAAAAATGATGAAGCAAAGACGAACAACATCTTAAAGAGAAAACGCATTTTGAAATCATTGCTTCTTGGGAATAGACTAGGCAAGGAGCTTTGAGGAGATTCCCAAATCGAGCAAAAGATTATGCACTCTTCAAGCTAGAAATCATCTCGGACTAATCGAGAAGAGCGAACCGAGAATTGCAAAGGAACACGTAAATAAATACAGGGAAACAAGAGTCGAAAACCGGATCATCTCAAAATACAGGATATCTTAGAGAGGTATGATTACATTGGATTGTCTTACAACCATCTCATCTCCTGGTTCACATTCTAAGAACTCACGCCAGGAGAGAAATCAAGAACCATGTCTCCCATACAGGACACTCACTTGGACAAAAGGGACAAAAGCAAAACTAATTCTGCTCTCCCACCAACTCCTCTACCAAAAGACAAAAGAGAAGCCAAAGCAAAACCCCTTTGAAAACCCTAACTCTCTCCCAAAGCCATGAGGGGGTATGCAGCCCCCAACACCTATTTATAGCCCTTGGCTAACGGGTCTCCAACCCGTTACGCCGGCTAAACCCTAACGGAGCCCGCTCCCGCTTGTGCAGCTTTGCGAAATTCCGCCGCGCCCCGCACCTTCCGGGAAGCTTCCGCGCTCCTTGCCTTCACGCCTCGCAACCACCTCGAGTCCACGTCGTCTTCGACACGTCCCGACCGTTCTGACCTCAGCGCCACCTACGCCTAGTCCGGTCACCTCGTGTCTCGCCACGACTCCGCCTCGACGTCCTACAGTTACACAGACAAGAAACACGTCAAATAGCACCGTTCGATACATGTAAGCATAATTAAATCCAAACCTATCACATTAACAGAATATACATCCTAAACATGTTGACCAGGTTTGACCAAGTCCGACCGAGCCCGTTACACCTCGCAACGTCAGGGTCCGAACCAACCAACTCAAACTCGACTTAACTAAACTGATGTCAATTACTCATCATACACAACGGGATGACCTCCACATGGTCTCTCACTTACATGTGGCGTCTCTCTCGCTGCTACCCAAGACATACCGTGGTGCATTGGTAGATCTCAATTGGTGTGCTGCTATGGATGAGGAATTTTCTGCTCTGCAAGCCAATCATACTTGGAATCTTGTTCCTCGACCTCTAATGGCCTATATTGTTAGTGGCAAATGGGTATTTCATCACAAGCTTCGCCTTGAAAGCTCTCTTGATCGCTACAAAGCCTGATGGGTTCTTTGGGGCTTCACTCAGTGACCGGGCATTGATTTTGATGAGATCTTTAGTCCTGTCATCAAGCCTGGTATAATACGGACTGTTATCCTGGTTTCTCTTTCGCAGAATTGATCTATTCATCAGCTTGATGTCAAGAATGCATTTCTTCACGAGACTCTTTTAGAGACTATCTACTGTGTTAAGCCTTCTAGTTTTATTGACAGTTCTCGCCCGGATCATGTCTGTCATCTCAACAAATCTCTCTATGGTCTGAAGCAGGCTCCTTGTGCATGGTATAGTAAGTTTGCTTTCTATATTCTTTCTCTTGGCTTCATTAGTGCAAAGACCGATACATCCCTTTTTATCTTTCATCGAGGCAGTGACACAGTTTATTTGTTTCTTTATGTTGATGACATTGTGCTAATTGCTTCCTCTGGGTCCCTTTTGCATCGGGTTATTGCCTCCTTTCAGAGAGAGTTTGCTATGAAAGACCTTGGTCCTTTACATCATTTTTTGGGCGTCTCGGTCGCCCAGCATGATGATGGTTTACTTCTCTCCTAGCGCTAGTACATTCTTCATGTTCTTGAGCATGCTAGGTTGTCTGACTGTAAGCCTTGCACCACGCCAGTTGACACTAGTGCCAAGACATCTATTGTTGAAGGAGATCCTGTGCTAGATCCTACACATTACAGAGGTTTAGCTGGTGCTCTTCAGTATCTTACTTTCATGTGCCCAAACATCACCAATGCTGCTCAACAAATTTGCTTGCACATGCATGATCCTCGTGAGCCACATTATGCCTTGGTCAAGCGTGTTCTCCGGTATCTCCATGGCACTTTGGACCACGGTTTGCAACTTCATCGCACGAACATTGCTTCTTTTGTTGCTTACTCTGTTGCTGATTGGGCCGGCTATCCAGACACACGTCGCTCTACTTCTGGATATGGTATTTTTCTCGGCGATAATCTTATCTCTTGGTCTTCAAAGTGACAACATACGGTATCTCACTCCAGTGTTAAGGCTGAATATCGCGCCGTTGCAAATGCTGTTGCTAAAACCTACTGGTTGCACCAACTCCTTCTAGAGCTTCATTGTCCTTTGTAGCGTGCTACACTTGTTTATTGTGACAATGTCAGTGTAGTATATCTCTCAACTAATCTGGTGCACCATCAAAGCACTAAACATATTGAGATTGATCTTCACTTTGTTTGTGAGCGTTTCGCTGCTGGTGCAGTTTGAGTTATCCATGTTCCAACCACATCTCAGTATGCTGATATTTTCACCAAAGGATTACAATCTTCTGTCTTCACTGAGTTCAGATCCAGTCTGAATGTTTTGACTGCGGGGGAGTGAAAGATATTCTTGTTCTATCCTTAGCTGGTTTGATCTATGTTTGGTTAGGATTGATATCTACCTTAATTGGTTACGGTTCCTGCCATGTTTAGCACTGATTTCCCCGTGCGTTTCGCGCCCTCCATGCACGCCTAAACCACCGGCCATTGATTCTATAAGTCGGTTTGTTTTGCTTGCATGAGATCGATGTATATATATGTAACCTGTGTTCCATCGTAATACATATCGCGTGATTCATCCGCTATCGCAAACAAATAGGAAGGGATCGGTTAAAAATCAACGCAACAAGCGACGGAGCAACAACACTAGTGGCAACATAGTCAGTGGCTAATGCCGATGCGACCACCCTGGATGTGGTATTATATTATCCTTGAATTATGCGGGATCCACGGAGCTTTACAACTCCACCTCCACATTGCCAACGGTGAGCTGATCCATGGTGGGTAGGAAGTGATCGGTTAAATAAACTGGTTATGTCTAGAACGGTTGATCGAGCTATACAGAAACTACTTAAAGCTGATCAACAATCGAGATGGCAAGTGTGATCACAGGAGCAGCAGCGCTTGCAAGAACGAAGACAATAGCAAGTCATTCCAGACAAGGGCGAAAGTGATAAAATTCGTCCAGTGACTAACAGAAGAAAACAATGGCCGATTTTGGATTAAACAACATTGATGCTAAGATTACCGATCAGCCTTGAATTAAGGTATTGTTTTCTTTTCCTAATTAAGTGCACTCAGGTATGGTGTGCTTGATATGTATCTGTGAGAATGCTTGCATGTAACGCATAATGGACAGTTTGATTGTGTTCTTGGCCGAGTAAAATGCGAGAATACTTTTATCGGCTGCTGCATACTTGATTCTGCGATCCCGACAACGATGATTTCTTCCTGGGATATGATCTTCGGAGCAGCAACTTCATCGACTTCTGCAGCAGCTGTGTGCACGCATGGCTACATCCTCGACGTCCTGCCGATTCCAGTTCGTGTTTTGTCCATCTGATGGCTTGATCGGCACACTACTACAGGGCAGGTCATCACAGACGGTTCAAAAACGTCATCACAGACGGTTTTGCGAACCGTCTGAATTTATGGGTCAGTGATAATACGAGGTCATCACGGGCGGTTTTCAACCGTCGTGATAGCTCAAATCACGACGGTTTTAACTAAAACCGCTCGTGATATGGTGATAATCACGCACGGTTTTAACTAAAACCGTCAGGATATTCGATAATCCCGCACGGTTTTAACTAAAAAACGTCTGTGATTATCATGTACCACAGACGGTTTTTAACTAAAAAACGTCTGTGATTATCTGTAGTAATGCGCATTACGTCATGTTCTCTTCCATATTAGTTGTTACAGTCCTCCCGACTGTGCCCATAATCTTACGATCACCTTGTAACCACTATGACCACCTCTTGCAACCGTACGACCACATTGAAGATGCTATGACCACCTTCTGTGTCGTTACGATCACTTTGCTAGTTCACCGACTACGCTAACAGTCATTACGATCACACTGTGACCCCTCAAATCACCCCTCGCTGCTCCGACCACGTAGTCGTAACTTTAGTAGAAGTTATGACCACGTTCACCGCCTCTGCACTGCACTTCCTTCGACCACGGTCGATCACCGTAGTTGTAGCTCCTTACGACTACGCAGTGATTCTGTCGACCGCTGTTGTCGTAACCCTTACGACCACGTCTTCCTGCTTCACGGCCGTGGTTGTAACTCCTTTACGACCACATCTGCAGCACCTGCGGACACCTCCGCTCTCGTCGCTATCATGGTCTTAACTCCGTTTACGACCATGTCCTCTGCTCAGTAACCGTGGTCATAACTCCTTTACAACCACGTCTACTGCTCCTGCGGACGCCTCTGCTCGATCACCGTGGTTGTAACTCCTTTATGACCACGTCTGCGATCCTCTGCTCATCGTGATTGTAAGTCATTTACGACCACGTCTGAGAACACACATTTGAACTCGATACTTATCCCTGGAGCCAAACCGCCCCTTTTTTATTTCTTTCTCTCGATTACACCAATCGCTATGATCACACCGATCACCTCTTACCACACCGGACGCCCCTCTCTTCTACGATCACACCGATCGACTCTGACCACACCGGTCACCTCCGACCACACTGGTCGTCTCTCTCCTCTACTATCACGCTGACCGCCTGCGACCACGCTAGCCGCCTCTCTGCTTTGCGGTCACACCAACCGCCTGTGACCACGCCGGTCATCCTCTGCTCTGTGGTCACGTTGACCGCCTACGACCATGCTGGTCGCGCTTTGCTCAGCACCTCCTCTCAATTGCATCTTGTCAACTCGATGCATCTCTCCCGGTACAATGGCTCTTCCCTTTTATACACTGCTCTATGACTTTGACTCAGGTATGACTATGACTATGACTCCAACTCGGGTATGACTATGAAGTGGACTCGAGCTTGACTACGACATAGACTCGTATACGACCACGACAAAACTCGTACACAACTCCGACCACTCATACATGACCACGACTATGATTTCTAAACTGAAAACAAGATTACAAACTCTAATAATCACCTCCTTAATATGGTTTTCCCTCTTGATCACGATGATCTTCTCTCTCGCTTCCGCTTTTTCCTGCACTCCCGTGCGAATGAGCCATCATCACTCTATTGCCTGCGCTTGCTCCATCCCAAGCCTTGCACAATCTAATGCTTGTCATGCCTCACACCTGGACTGAACCAACCTTCCTTGTACGCCTACCTCGGCTGGAGCATATGCTCCCACAGCCACCTTGGCTTCATCGTTACCTGAGACTCCCGCTCCTCTCTCTTGGACCATATGCTCCTCCTCTACACGATCACCGCCCTCATGCATCGTCATAGCTTCTCCCATTTCTCCAAGTTGACGCATCACCCATGCTCTGATACCACTTGTTATAGTCCTCCCGACTGTGCCCAGGATCTTACGACCACCTTGTAGCTGCTACGACCACCTCCTGTAGTCGTACGACCACGTTAAAGAGGCTACGACCACCTCCTGTGTCATTACAACCGCTCTGCTGGTTCACCGACCATGTTGACAGTCGTTACGACTATACTGTGACCCCTCAATCACTCCTCGCTGCTCCGACCACATAGTCGTAATTTCAGCAGAAGTTACGACCACGTTCACCGCCTCTGCGCTGCACTTCCTTCGACCACGATCGATCACCGTAGTCGTAGCTTCTTATGACCACGCAGTGATTCTGTCGACCGCTGTTGTCGTAACCCTTACGACCACGTCTTCCTACTTCACGGCCGTGGTCATAACTCCTTTATGACCTTGTCTTCAACACCTGCTAGCACTTGTGCTCAGTGACCGTGGTCGTAACTCCTTTACGACCATATCATGTGACCGTGGTCGTAACTCCTTTACGACCACGTCTGAGAACACACAATCGAACTCGATAATTTTCCTGGAGCCAAACCGCTCCGTATTTTCTTTATTTCTTTCTCGCGATTACACCAATCGCTACGATCACACCGATCGCCTCCGACCACACCGGTCGTCTCTCTCTTCTGCAATCAGACCAATCGCTTCCGACCACACTGGTCATCTCTCTCCTCTGCGATCACGCTGACTGCCTGCGACCACGCCAGCCGCCTCTCTGCTCTGTAGTCATGTCGTCCGCCTGCGACCACGCCGGTCGTCCTCTACTCGACACCTTCTCTCCACTACATCTTGTCAACTCGATGTGTCTCTCTCGGTACAATGGCTCTGTCCTTTTATACCCTGCTCTACGACTTCAACTCGGGTACGACTACAACTATGACTCCAACTCGGCTCCGACTATGAAGCGGACTCGAGCTCGACTATGACACAGACTCGTATACGACCGTGACCAAACTTGTACATGACTCTGACCACTCGTATACGACTATGACAATAACTTCTAAACTGAAAACAAGATTACAAAGTCTAACATTAGTCATCTTGAGCGTGGCAGGAATACCCTGAGAAGGGATCAATTCCAATTCTTTGTAGATAGTACGCCAACTAAATATTTTGGGCCTAATATTATCTCTTGATTTTTATGCATGGCCGAACTATTCGCTCATTTGGTTTTTTTTGTGGTTTATGGCTTATTTTTTACTGTTTGATACTGTGCTACTGGTGGATTTTTTTGGCATAATTAAAGTTTAATAAAATAAAATAAAATATGTTAGCCTACCACGGACAATGCAAAGGAATATAAAAAAATAAAAAATCCCCAAAAAAACTAAAAAGTCAAAAAAGACTAAAATAAGAAACTAGAAGTCAAAGACCATAAGTCAAAAGATAAAACCCAAACTGCGGGGCGTCAAGCTTCTTGCAACAAGTGATTATGCTATCGATATTTGGCCAAGTAAAAAAATCAAGTTATTAAATAAAAAGCCAAATATTTTAGCATCAGCATATCAGTAGTAGCCATTAGTAGATTACAAGGACCCCGATAGTAAGCCGAGCTATCTATTTTTTCAGTTTTCAAAAATTATTTTTCGTTCTATAGTAACTACTTTTTAACAAATTAATTATAGTATATATTGTATTGAGTTCATTTATATCGGTCAAAATTATACGTGAATTTTTATTACTCTATACTCTCTTATAAATAACCTAAAAATCATAAGTTATAAACAAAAGCTATAAGCTAAAGAAAAAAATAAACAGGCCCAACGTGTCTCCGTTGGCTCGAAGCTGTATTTTACATTAGTTCACAAGGACCGATGCAGGGCCGACTTAATATGAGTCTTCCATAGAATAAATAATAATAATAATAGCTTCATATGTTTGTGCGACCGGTCAAAATACGGCCAGATTGTTTAGGTCTGATCTGTTACAACTTACAACCAATGCAATCTTGGCTTAGCTCTCCAAATCAAGATCGATGCTAGTTTTAAGTTGAAAAGGAGCCGCCTTGCAGGCACTTATTGTCATGCTGAAGAGTTCTCATTATTCTCTTGGTGTGCAAGCAAGTTGGTTATGACTTACAGTCAGAATTTGTGAAGGTGCAGGCTTTGCATACATGGCCCGATAGTAAGAAATTAAAGTAGCATGCCGATCAGACTGTTTCCAAGGAGGTTTTGAAAAGAATTGGTTGACATGCAAAGAATAAGATGAGATGAGAGGGGAACAGATGTTAGCAAAAGCTTGAAGCCTCCAATGAACAGATGAAGGTTTAGGAACACTGACTGATTGCCGTCATCCAGCATCGCCACCATCAGAGGAAACATGCCAGGTAAATAATTCAGGCTTAGAGTTGCTTCATTATAATAAGGCCGAATTGTTTAAGAGGTTAAACTTCCTACTGATGTGTGTTTGTGATATTTGGCTGAGTGAGGAACATATATGCAAGAATCGAAGATAGAGGGCCAAATGTCCTTGCTGCATAATCAGAATAAA
The DNA here is from genome assembly GCA_036346245.1 of Bonia amplexicaulis. Classification (NCBI taxonomy): domain Eukaryota; kingdom Viridiplantae; phylum Streptophyta; class Magnoliopsida; order Poales; family Poaceae; genus Bonia; species Bonia amplexicaulis. Next base: position 9,187,019 of record CM070752.1, on the reverse strand, counting down.
TTGGCATTACCACCATGTGTGTGTTGGCTATAGATAATCAGAATAATCAGTAGGAAGTTTGGCCGATTATCAGCCGAACCTTCCTTTCCCAGCCTTTCCAAAATCGGCTTTCCCTTCTTGTCGATTATTCTATAGCCAACTTTAGCACTTCTGGATCATTCTGTGCTGACCTGGTCTACCTGATTCTTCCCCAATTTTCATGCCGATATGGCCGACTATTTTGCCTACCAAATTCAGGCGACAACACCGGCCCCCTATTTTTGTGAAGGAAAATACCTTTACAAAGATGACACTTACTCGAATATGTCGGCTGATTTCCTAGATAATGGCGATCCCAAATTTTCAAGGGTTAATTCCTTGATTCTCAGCAATAATCTTTTGATAATAGTGAAAATGACAGTCTTGTCACTGGTTGCGGCTTCTATAAATATAAGCTTCAGCCCACCATTTCACCATTTCCTACTCCCGCCATCATTTCTAAAAAAACCTAAAACCTAGGGTTTCGCCATCAGGAACTTTCTTCCCAGTCAGTGTGCTCAATCCTTCTCCGGAGCTGCATGGACACCACCCCAAGTATTCCATCCTTTCGTTGTATCTCCGGATCGATTTTTTCCTTGGTCGTCGATTGTTCGGAGTCTGGCACACTATATCCCATAGTTTTCCCCACATTACCTTGAATTCGGCCGGATTTAATCTGAAGGGATGGGCATATAGTTTTAGATCCTGGCCGACTGCTCTAAAGGGATAGAGAGACTGGTTTGCTCGAGATCTTTCCACAAAAGGGCAGTATGGATCCAAGCTGGTATATCTGAAGCCCTTGAACTTTCTCTTGTTTAGCCTACTGTCAATGAATCTCCCGCTAGCTAGTTACTGCTTGTAAGTTTTGGTCTAGTTCTTTATATGCTTTTCTCCTCCCAATTGGTCCTATCGTTCCAACTGTCTTAGCCATGGCCCAAATATGCTACATCCGTCCTGATGGGGCAATACTATCAGCCTTCGAACCATTAACCCTCATATTCAAGCTTCAATTTGCCAAGAATGAAGAGCAACATGAAAATATTCAACCACACAGAAGGACCCGTATCCTGAAACAAATCGAAATTTCATAAAATTTGAAATTTCTTTTAAATTCGATTCTTGTGTTTTCCCTGGCCAATTCTCCTCTAAATCCAAGCCAATTCAGCCCTAAAACCCTGCCAAACCACCACACTAACTCAATTTTTCGCCGCTACTGTTCATGGTCAGGATATTTCCACTGCTGCCAGATTTTTTTCGCCGCCGCCCGAACCCTCTCGTGTTCTCCCGCCCTCTCTCGAGTTCCTCTCCCCTGCCAGCTCCCAGAGACATGTCAGGCGTCGTACACCCTAGCCTGGCAGCCCCTAGCCCTCTCCCTCTACCGTGCATCACCCGCCGGCCAAAAGAATCGCCCGCCATCGCCTGGGATATTCAACTGCCGCTCCCTGTTTTTCCTCTCAGCTGACAGGCCGCCATGTTCGACCGCCACAACACCCTGCTTGAGACGCCAGCTGTCCTCCCCTGTCAGCCCTCCCCGACCCTTCTCGCCCTCATGTGCCGTCGTCGTTCTGATCCTCTCTCGGCGCCAAACCGCCTCCGGACTCCTATAAAAGCCGAAGATCCCTCCAACCTCCCGCACACTCCCCAGTGAAGCTCCATGCCCGCCCAATTGAACCCTCGTCATCCCCACTGCCGGCAATCGCCAAAATTTCCCAAGGTGAGCTCAAATTCAATCCCTCTGATTTAACCGATAACTTTTCGATCGCTCCCGTTTGTAGCACCCTCTTGCTCCTAGAAACCTCCCCAGACCGTGGCCATAGCTTCCCAAGCCTTCTCCTTCCCTACTGGCGAAGCTCGCCGTTCGGTCGTAGCTCCTTGTCGTGGCCAGCCTCGCACGGTCCACCTTAGCCAAAACCACCACCTCCTCTAGGTTTCCCTAGCTCCATAGATGCTTAATCGCCAGCCCAACGGCCCGGTGAAACCCCTGTTCACCCTATAGCCACCGAAAACCATCGCGAGTTCACCGGCTTGCCGCCGGTGATCGCCGCCTCTCCGGCCGCCGTCGACCCCAAAAATAGGTTCTCGGCATTCTTAGGAGTTCGTCCATGGCCTCATTTTCCGTCGTAGTTCGTCGTGGCGCCGTTGGTCGTCGCCGCTTCCTTCCCCTGTTCTCAGGCGCGCGTGCGGGCGAGAGGTAGAAGAAGGCATTATTCACAATGGGCTGTATAGTAGCGGGCCGAAAACGCGAAACAAATCGGGCCGCCATTCACTGTAGCGACCGGGCGGAGCACTGTAGCATGCGGATCCAGCGCCGGAGAAATCCAAACCCGGTGTGAATAGTGAATGCCCGCTTTGAACAGTATCCCGCCCACGATGAATAGTTTTCCGCCTGGTTTGAACAGTAAATACCCGCAATGAATAGTAACCAGACCCGTTAAGCCTTTTTGAAGCCCAAAAATACAATTATATAGCCATTTTGGCCATTTCGAGCCCACCAATCCATTTTTCAACTCCGTTTCACCATCCCAAACACCCAAAAACCCAAAACCTATTTTATTTGATTTTTCTTGGATTTTATTTCTTTAATCCTAGCTCATTTTTCTTCGAGCGTGGAATTAAATTATTTCCTTGCTTTGCGCTAGCACACGATGTCGTGAGTCGACTGAGTCAAGAAGGAGAAACTCAGGATCAAGCTCAAGATCAAGATCAAGAGATAGAAGAATACGAAATTACAGTAAGTCATAAGTTTTTGATCATGTTGAATCCCATGAAATTACAGTATTTAGTAAATGTATTTGCATTATGGTTAGTTGTAAAATATTAATTGCTTAAACTAAAATGTTTAGAATGGCATGATATTTAGTTAATCCTACCGCTGAAAAATACCTTGTCTTATTGATGGCCATATTCACCTTGACAACCATAGTATTAATTGAATTACTGTATTAAGAATTATAGATCATCTCACTCAGCATTTTGTACTAATAAGTGACTTTGGCTGCTGGCCATTAGAATTGGAAAACTTGCACCAAGGTAGGAGTCAGAATGTGGGGTCATCACAATGTGATCTAATCCCACGACTTTACTTTGGTAGAACTCAAGATAGGAGTCAGAATGTGGGGTCATCACAATGTGATCCAAGCCCACGACTCTATCTTAGGAGAACTAGGGGGAGGGTCAGAATGTGGGGTCATCACAATGTGATCCAAGCCCACGACCAAACCCTAGGATTGTACCTAGGGTAGAGAGGCTGGTGGGACTCCGGGTAACGGACTAGGCCTACCGCTTTACCCTAGGATGGAGACTGTTTGGATTGGTGGTGGCTGGTGCTGTTGAGCTCAGCGGAAGTTTGTGGTTGGTGCCTCGGTGAAAATATAAGGACAAGAACCTTGTGCCAAGTAAAGAACATAGTGATCGCTCAGACCATAGGAGTTGATTTGTCAACACTGGTTTAGTAGCTGCTCAATTCGATTGAACCTCTACAGGCTGAGGTGTTTTGATGACGTGGAGTTAGGTATGCTGCGAGTACCTAACAACTGTAGTGTTGGCTTAAAACGGCAGGGGAGGTTTATGTATAATTGTGGCCGTGACTGAGCGATGCTACCGGGTAGAGTCTATATAGAGAATTGAGCAGTGAAACGACCTGGCTTTCTTAACTTAGTCATGAGGGTTAAGAAATCGTGTGGGTAAAGTTGAGCAACTCTGCAGAGTGAAATAAATGGTATTCGAATACGCCGTGCTTCCGGTTAATGAAGCTGTGTTAAATGGGTGATTCCAACAATGAGGCATAAGTAGAGTTTATGGTGATGTTAATATGAGTAATGGTGAAATTTTATCTGATAAAACCCCTGATCTTATGGAGAAAATATTTTAACTTTATTTGTTTGCAAATAAAACTGCATCCACTCAACATAATAAACCCAGTATATTTCCATCCTTGAATATCCTTGCAAGTAGTAAGACAGGATTACCCTTGTGGCTTGCTGGGTACGGTGGTACTCATAACTTGCTAAACAATTTTAACAGAAGATCAGAAAATCAAGACATCCCAGTGGAAGATGGAGTTCCTGAAGAGCCCTTCTGTCAAAAGGATGATTGATCTTAGGTCTTCACCGCGCTCGAGCCGCCTGGGAGTTTTTGTGTTGCAACCTAGGGTTTAGGCTTGTGCGCCCGTTGTGTAAAACAGGTTGTTAAACCCTAAATTTGTAATAAAAGCTGGGTCTATTGTTTTAAGCTTGTGCTGTTGTGGTGCGCACTCTGGTATAGTTCTCTACGTCTGTTCATTCTTGTACGGTTGTGGGGAACAGTAATGTCTCCAGAAATGGGGGCGTTACATATCCGATGAAGAACATGTGGCTTTTCTCAGTCTGTGGATGGACATATTCGTATTCTATGGATCGTCCTTAGGGGCTACTCGCACATATGAGAAAATACCTGATGAGCTTGCTCAAGGTCACAAAGTTGCCCACGGAAAGACGCACTACTATAAAAAGCCTAATACTAGACACTACATCATAGACGGTTACCCAAAACCGTTAGTGTTAAATACAATCATAGATAGTTTTAGTTTAGAGACTGACTGTGTTGCTGCTATCGCTAAAAACCATCTATGAAGGGGAATATGACAGACGGTTCCTGATAAAAACTGTCTGCGAAGTATTACAGACGGTTATTAACAAGACCGTCTGTGATATTACCAAATATCATAGACGGTTTTTGAACTGTCTATGATACTTTATAGATGATTTGTATTAAAAACCGTTTGTGATAATTAAGTAATCATAGACTGTTTGTATTAAAAACCGTTTGTGGTAATTTTGCTATATTAATTGCGCACAGACCCATCGACGCTTTGAGCTGGAGGCGGGGCTTTGAGCCTATTTGGTGAAAGAAGACTATTTTGCAAGAGTGATTGTAGATCTAATAAGTTCATGACTACCTATGGTTAGTAATTTGTCCATAATTGCATTATTTAATTTAGATATAGCTATTGGTGAAAGGAGAATTGAAGATGGTTTAGGTCTTACTAGCTTGATGTAGAGAGAAGAGTATTTACATCTAGCATGGTTTAGGTTTTGTCAATTCCTAATCTATTTCTACTTAATTCAATTTAATTAATTATTCTTTGCTACATATAACTACTTTAGATCGTATATATCTATTATACTAATTAATTAATTCAATATTTAATACTAAATTGTTATATACATAACGTAGGACCGAAATTGGATGTACGCTGCGAACCGTGTGAGTGAAGAGTACATTAATGGCGTGTCTGCTTTTACAAGAGTTGTCGAGGAGGATATGTTGAATAAGGAGGATATTGTCCATACATTGACTGCGAGAATATAAAATTGTTTAAGAACCGAGCGCAGATTGAAGCGTACTTGATTCGAAGGGGTTTCAACATGGGGTATGCACGTTGGACCAGTCATGGTGAAGAGCAAATTATATAGGAGGATAGTAATAATGATATCGCCAACGAAGTCAATGATATGCCGCCGTATGATGTCGATTGTGATTCTGAATCGGATAGGCTGCATGATGATAATCTAGATCAGATGCTTCGCAATGCAAAAAAGAACTGTGATGAGGTAGAGTATGTTAAATTCTAGGGTTTGATGAAGGATTCGGAGAAACCTTTGTTCACGTGTTCATGTCAAAGTACATGAGGTTGTTAGCCGGGCTTGAATTGTCGAAATTGAAGACAAGCAACGGTTGATCCGACAAAAGTTTCACGGTGCTGTTAGGCCTTTTAGCGGACATGCTTCCAGAGGAAAACGAGTTGCCCAAAACCACCTACAAAGCTAAGAAGATTCTTTGTCCATTAGGAATGGAAGTAGAAAGAATACATGCATGTCCGAATGACTATATCCTCTACCATAAAGAGTATACAAACATGCATGTTTGTCCGGTGTACAATGCATCCCGATAAAAGTGTAATAATCAATCAATGACAGCAAGGGAATAGAGGTGAAGAAAGGACACATGATATCTTCATATAATTCTCCGTTTAAAGTGGTTTTTTGTGAACCCAAAGGAGGAAAACTATTGCGTCGGCACTTAGAGGAGTGTAAGAAGGATGGAATGCAAAGACACTTTGCTAATTCCACCCAGTGAAGAAACATCGATGGGAGGTTTGCAGACTTCGGTGCAGAACCAAGGAATATAAGATTTGGATTGAGTACAAATGGAATGAATCCTTTTAGTAACATGAGCAGCCGACATAGCACTTGACACATGACTCTCTACATCTATAACCTTCCTTCTTGGTTGTGTGTGAAGCGGAAGTATATTTTGCTGTTGATACTTATCCAAGGCTAAATCAACCTGGGAATGATATTGATGTGTACCTAGTACTATTGGTGGAAGATCTAAAAATACTATAGATCGAAGGTGTACAGGTATGTGATGCGTACAAATGAGAGAACTTTACTTTACACTCCTTGTTGTTCTGTACCATAAATGATTATCTTACCCTTGCTAACATATCGAGCTAGAGTACAAATGGGGCAAAAGCCTATACTCACTACTTAGATGATACCAAGAGTATGTGGTTGAAGCACTTACGCAAAACCATGTACATACGTCACCGTAGGTTCCTTCGGAGGGCTCACACATACCGCAGGATGAAGAAACAATTCGATAGAGAGAAGGAAGACAGTTCAGCTCCAAGGCATTTAAGCAGAAAAGAGGTTTATGATATGGTTAAGGATTTAGATGTTGTGCTCAGAAAGGAACATAAATCGATGACTTGTGAGAAGAACGTTTGGAAGAAGATATCAATATTTTAGGACTTATCTTATTGGGAGCACATAGAAGTTCGCCACTGCATCAACATCTTGCACGTAGAGAAAAATGTATATGACAGTTTGATTGGTCTCTTACTGAACATTCGTGACAAAACAAAGGATGGTGTCAACGCACGGTTTAACTTGGTTGATATGGACATCAGGCCTGAGTTAGTACCGATAAATACTGATAGAGGACGAATTTACCTTCCTCCTGCTTGTTACACTCTGTCCATGGCTAGGAGAACTGAATTGTGCCAGTGCTTGCATGGTGTTAAAGTTTCATTTGGTTACTCTGCCAACATAAAGAAATGATCGTGCAAAACTGCACACCCGCAAGTGAACGGGTTGCCACTGAAATAGCGGCGAGTGTTGTGTTCTACACAAGGACTAGACTAAGGCTACCGGTGCTCAGCTAAAACTAGGTCAAACGAAACTGGGGAGAAAACTAAACCTAAAACGATTACTAAATGGATCGAACGAACTAGACAAACGAAAGACGACTGAACGAACAACCGTACGAATGGATGTCGTACGACCGAATGAACGACACAACGAGAAACTAAACGAACGACGCACAAACAACAATAACGCTACACGAACGAGCATGACTACCGATCCACGTCCTAACTAACTACCGACTGCGAGATAGAAAGAGGAAGTCGACAAGCACTGAGGGAGTCTAGAAGCACGGAGGGAGTCGAGAGAGAAAGAGGGGAAAACGGTAGATGGCTAACTAGACGACGACGGCAACGACAACATAAATAACTATGACAAACACATGCACGACTTAACTAAACGACAAAATAAACTAGACAATCGAAAGACGACCGAACGAACGACCGCACAAATGGATGTCGTACGACCAAACGAACTACACGACAACGACACAAACGAAACACTAACTACAATGACTACCGATCGATGATATAACTAACTACCGACCGCGAGACAGCAGGAGAAAGTCGAGAAGCACTGGGGAGTCTAGAAGCACGGAGGGAGTCGAGAGAGAACAAGGGAGAGAATGGTCGACAGCTAACTTAGACGACGACGGCACAAGACGATACTAAACACAGAACTACGAATGCACGCACGACTTAACTACCGATCGACCGCTAGATAGAAGAAAAGAGGAAGGTCGAGAAGCAAGGGGGAGGACTAGAAGCAACGAGGGAGTCAAGATAGCACGGGAAAGGGAACGGTCGCCGGCTAGCTAAATCGCGCAACATAAACATAACAAAAACTAACACGGACATCTAACACATAAAACAACTAACAGAGCTGAACATAGACCATAAATGACAATTACTAACGCAAATTACTAACATCAAATTTAACTAACACAAAGATCACTAATACCAACACAGACAACAATTAGCAGGAACTGATTGGAGAGTTAAACTACTGACAACAGGAATATATAGTAATTCTGAACACATTAGCAGAGCACAATCACATGACCTCAGTGAGCACATGCACAAGTTCTCAGAAATTATTCCATAATTCATCATCACAGTGCATAACTCAACAATTTAACAGAACATGACACAATATCATCTCCACTGATCTAATGCAAACATCACAGATCACAAGCTAACATTCACAGAGCATAATCTCACTGAGTAATAAGCACATTTCATAAAGCATCCGTTAACAGGGAAATGATCAGCAATCTATTTTAGTGTTAATTGAGAACAACAGAGAGAGAGAGGGAGAGGAAATGAAAATTAACCGAGTAGAGCAGAGTAGAAGAAGCAGAGCAGAAGATGAGGTCGTCGATGAGGTGGAGCACACGTCGAAGAAGAGGAAGAAGTCAGAGTTTGCCGGCGTCGGTGGCGATGGAGAGGAAGCAGGCGATGAGCTCGGTGAAGGTGCTGGCCGTAGAGGAAGAAGGGGTTGACGTGCCTTCGTCGAGGTCGTCGGATGCAGGCGGCGGTGAAGAGGTTGGCGAAGCCGCCGGTGAAGAGGAGAGCTGGAGAGGTGGTCGGAGAGCGGGAGACAGAAAGAAAATGCCAGGCTCGGCGACGCAGTAGAGAAGGCGGCCCGGATGGTGGAGAGAGACGGCGGAAGACGATGGCGTAGTAGAGAAGGGAGGCGTGCCGGTGGATCTGGAGATGGGGGAGCAGCGGGTGGAGCCGAGAGGAGAAGCGGCGGCCGGTGGACGAAGGCGATGCAGCAGGGAGAGGTGGCGTGGTGGCGGCGCTAGGAAGGAGCATCGGGCGGAGATAGAGGAGAATCGGGGAGAAGAAGGCTATCGGGAGAGAAATGCCGGGCGCTCCCAGACGCAGGCGGCGGCCGAAGGATTTTGATGGATTTTGGCATTTGCAGATTAGTCCTCAAAATATCTAGGGTTTTCAATTAGGTCCTTCTCCCATTTATGTTTTCTTCTGTTTTGGCCCTTAGAAACTCTGATTTCTTCGCGAAAAGATCCTACGTGTCTGTGACGATGCGCACATTTGTATAGAGCAATCCCGGAATGCCAAATTTGTCGTTTATGTGCCTCGCTCGCACCGTCCTGTAGAAAAATATAAAAAAATGTAAAATTGTCCATTTCGAGCAATTAAATATAGAAAAGCGTGTAAATGATGATAAATGGTTCCAAAATATGAAAATATGAGGATAAAATGACGGCTAAATATATGTAAAAATGACACATGTCAAGAAACTTGTTTTGTTGGAAGATTTGAAGTTAATTGGCATGAAGTCTCATGATTATCATGTACTGATGACACAGATGCTCCCTATTGCAATTAGAAGTGTTTTCCCGATCAAGATCTAAGAGATAATCATGAGGCTGTGTTATTTCTTCGCATATAGATTACGACTATTCCGGAGAGTTCGACTTCGACGACTCGCACCAAGTTTTCGAGTAAGGCAAGTTACACCTTTGATCATGTTGCTCCCAGTAATTTAAATTATTTATGTTGTTTTTAAAATTATTATGCATGTGTACTTTTATTCAAATTAGTTCAAATCTATTTTAAACTTTAGTTACACCAAAAATCCTTTGTATATGGCCAAATTTGACATTGAACATCAACATGCCTTGTCACCTTAGATAAAACTCTAGTTAATACACTAGTATGGACTAGAGGAATTTTGTATCAAATATTTAGACCTTCTTAGACATAATTTTTGTTTTGGGATAACTTTTTCACATAAAATGATAAGCTTTTGAAATATACTCTTGGCTTCGATGAGTCAAGAAAGACTATGAGTTATTTTAAAACAAAATATAAAAACTTGGTTTAGACTTAGGCAAATAGTTAGGTGGTGAGTGTTTGCTGGCATGCATTGTTGTTTGGTGACACAATGTTGATTGCCAGGCAAGAAGGGTATGTGGTTGGTGCCTAAGTCAATTAAGGACTAGTCTGTGAGCTACTATTGCAAAGCCCTATCGCACTACCACAAGGCTGGTATGGGATTGTCCTGGCTGATTAATTTGCAGGTCCCAACCTGAGTCTCACTGTAGGTTGAAAGTGAGCGTGGCGTAGGCTATGAGAAGTCTCACTCAGCTCAAGAGGGGGTCTCGGTCTGGTGGATTCCTTACCAGGGTGAAACTTCAGTGTTGCCTTGGCCAGGTTGAAGGCTTTGCATTGTAAAGGCCTTGTCATGACCTCTCCACCGCACACTTAAGGAAGTGTGTCAATCGCGTGGTAATATGGAATGATCATGTCTTGTGGGTAAAGCTGTACAACCTCTGCAGAGTGTATAATCTTTCCTAGATAGCCATGCCCATGGTCATGGACAAGCTGAGTAAAGTTTTTCATGGATTAGACTTTGATTTTCAAAATAGTTTATGACAACCTTATGGATGGATGGAATCCATGAGAGATTGAAAAACGTATAGATGGATGGAATCCATATGAGATCTTTTTGGAAAAGATGGTCCGGGTTGGATGCCTGTGGTTAGGTTAGTGTTTGGTTGGAGCCTGCACTAACGATATTATTTTGTTAAAATCTTGTTTCTATTTGTTGTATCAAATTCAGTTTTTAAATCTACTTACAATATTTACTTCAATTCTGCTTTTTGCTCAAATAACCTTATTATGCCTTTCTTTGTCAATCCATATGCATCCATTAACTCTGTTAAACCTTCTGGTGTAACTTGTGGAGTACTTTATGTGCTCATGTTGCTTAATTCAACATTTTTCAGAGGACAGCTTCGACTTTGGTGAGGATCAGAACGTATAGGCCGCGTCTTATTCTCGTTTGCCTGTGGGCATGCTTAGTGAGCTTCTTCCGCTTTGGTTTTATCCTCCACTGCTTATATTTAATTTTGGCTTATGTGCCATTGATGTAAACTTTGGCCACCAGGCCCAATTCAGTTAAATAAAGTTTGTCATTATACATGATATTTGTCTTTGTTGTCACTATGTGCACTAGCTGATCCTGAACTAGTCGATTAACACAGAGGGTTTCGGAGTTGTTGCTCCGGGATCTGACACCACCCCTCATCCCTTCTTATTGTCTGCGTAAATTTTCTCAGCCTAGGGCCTCCTCCCAGTTGGCTAGCCGATGTAAGTCTCACACACGAGCGCACAGGTCTCCGGTTCGAATCCGTCGGCCGCACCTTATTCTTGTATTTATTTTATCTTATTTTCTTTAATTCTTTTCAATTAAGAAAAATTAGGAGATAATCCAGGGAAGCTAATAAATTTGGTTGGGATATAAATAAGATTATTGAATATTTAATATTGGATTAAATGACATATATGAGTAGCTAATGTAGTTTGGAACATTAAATTAAACCTAATTATTAATTAAAGGCATTAATAAAAGATGACTTTGATTAAGTATTCAAATTTAATAAAGATCCCAATTAAAATGACATTCAAGTTAAAGTTGAAGGGAAATAAATTGGATACTATGTTTAACTACAAAAGTAAGGCTTTAAATTTAAGATTTCCCATAATTATAGTTAAAACATATGCTCTGAATATTAACAATAGACAAAATAATGCTCAGCTAAACTCTACACCAATGCATAGGTCTAACCTAACTCATGGAATTTCCTTAATAAATATAAAAATAATAAAAGAAGTTATTAATATAAAGATCGAGTCATTGTATTCTACCATCGACTAGCATCCTCAAGTCTGAAACGAAATATTTCTATGAATATTCCTATATCCTGAACCCTCCTTGACATCCGTCTCGGCGGATTTCCCTGTTGTCATTTTCTCACTTCGCTCGAGCTCTGTTTGACTCTGTTAATACTCTGCAACCCATCGACCTTGCCTCAAATCACCCAAATCACCCATTAACTCATAATAAAGCTAAATTAAGTTTATTTGGATTTATCTGGACTTTTTGAGTTAATTGGATTTATTTAGATTCAGTTGTTTAGCGCATAATTAGAAATGGGAGTCCCGAAGAATCAATGGATCAAGTGAGGCTAAGACCGAGGTGAAGATGAAGACCAGAAGCTCAAGCCCATCGAATGAGAAAGCCTTGAGTGAGCTCAAGACCGCGGTAAACTGCGCAAGGCGAGTCAATACTTTGATCATGCTGAATCTACATTTTCTGCAAATTACTTTTGTTTAAATTATCAAATTGCATGTTGTTAATTCATACGCAAATATATGTTTGTTTTAAGATTCTAGTTATATGCCCATTACTTAACTTATTAATATTACATGTCCTTTGGAATGGTTGAACATCTGAGCCTTGTTACTCTAGGAAAACTATAATGGTAACCTTTCAAAAATAGGTCTACAGTTATTCGTCATGCTTAGTACTGCTTAGATAATCGGGGGCACTAAGTGCCCAAGCATCACTTTTAATCATGAGAAACTGATTTGGGAAGTCATGGTGAAAAATAGTTGGTATATTTTGACATGGATATTTTGTGCTCCCAAAAACCCCAACTTGCTTAAATATATGGGCGGATGGTCCGGGGGTGTGGTGCAGTGGTGCATGAGAGTGTGGTTAGTGGTAGAACCGCCCAGATAACCATATGGACCGAATCTTGTGATGACCTCCCAGTGTATAACAGTACAACCACAAGCTGGCAAATTGTAGGTAGGGCTAACTAATTAGTGTTGCCCTAGCATGGTTACGTGAAGGTGTGAACACGAACAAAGGGAAGAATGGTCTCATCCCCGCCTTTGCCCGTGATAGCTCACGAGGGAGCCTTCTCGAGGGATGTACACATCCTATAGAAGATAGACCTTAACAGGCATAACCATGGTAGGATGATAACATGCAAAAGGTTGAGGTGAAAGTGGACAGTGAGAAAATGAAAGAGCAAAAGCGTGTGATTCCACAAAATGCGAGTGAGTGCCACAAACTAAAACTGAGTGGAAAAAGAAAGGGTGAGGGAGAGAAAAAGTTAGTCATGATAGCCACCAAATCTGATTTGCGAGAGATGATCCCACTTTGGAGCATTTGGTATTGTTGTATAAAGAAGTTTTGCTTTCTACTAATGACTTAACCTCTCTTCCTAGTGTGGTTTCTCATGTGTTACAGGATTATGAGGATGTTTTTCCGGAGGACGTACCCGCTAGTCTACCACCCGTTCGAGGCATCGAACATCAAATTGACTTGGTACCGGGAGCTCCACTTCCCAACCATTCGCCGTACCGCACAAACCCAGAGGAGACAAAGGAAATTCAGCGACAAGTTCAAGCACTTATAGAAAAAGGGTATGTACGCGAAAGTTTTAGCCCTTGTGTCGTTCCTGTTATTCTTGTTCCTAAGAAAGATGGTACATAGAGAATGTGTGTAGACTATAGAGCTATCAATAACATTACTATTTGCTATCGTCATCCTATTCCTAGGTTAGATGATATGCTTGATGAATTGAGTAGCTCTACTATCTTTTCTAAGATTGATTTGCGTAGCGGATATCATCAAATTTGAATGAAACATGGTGATGATAATGTATCGCGCGTAGGCTACGCAAGCAGAAAACAAAACTTTTCTACCGCGCACACAAGGACATCATGCTTAAGGAGGGATCATGGATCGTTACCACTAGACGCCAGTGCAATGAAGAAGAGTTGGAGAAGCCGATCCAACCACGCGTCGAGGTAGTAGTGGAAGTAGTCGATCGTCCCGAACCGATCGTCTCCTCCACGCGATCAACCACACCACGAGCAGATCCAATCTGTAGATTGATGCCGATCAACGCCACAACGAGCGGCGCCTCCACGGTATCCACACGTCCGGGTGGGCGCGCCGATCGCGAGTGTACCGGCACTCATGACGCCTAGGGTTTGGCTCGAGGTGGCGGCTACGGATTAGCTCGGGATTATCGTGCGTTCCTCACCCCTCGCCTCCATATATAGACCTCCTCACTTGGGCCTCGTGGACCGAGGCCCAATAGGAGTCTATCCGGATCTCTATCCGAATCGAGCCCATATCCGAATCACATTCGAATTAGTGTTCCAACCCGTTAAGTGTGCGACCACAGGTTCACGTATACTTGGTCGCGACCGAAACACCTTCCGGTCACCACATTAATAGCGGCCTCTAGCAAGACATATTAACCCCAAAGTATACGTAAAGATCATATCGGTGAACACGTAATGTTCTCATGTACTAATCCCTTTGCCTCACGATATAGATTAAGCTCAAGGCGAGACCGTGTCATCCTCTTAATAGCTCAATCACTCTCTCGATTCCGTGATGGATTATAAACTCGTGATTGACTCCTCAATCACCTTGGCATGGCCATGCACTTTTATAATCCATTACATCGAGGGGCCTAGAGATATCTCTCCCATAAGGAGGGGCAAATTCTATCTTGATCATTCACATCCCACTACATGTTTCATGGCAAACCCAAAGACTACTTTTATGACTACCCGATTCACGGAGTAGTATTTAGTAGTCCCAAAGTAAGCTACTACGCATGCTGGGAACCATGATGATCTCAAGTCTAAGGATTCCACATAAACACTACTTGAGACCAACTGATGACGCATGGAATCTCTGCAGTGTCTCATGGCGGGTCTATCCAACATATGTTCACTAACACATGTCCATATTATTGATTTGGTATCTCCATACCATGATCCATGAGACATGATCATCAATCAATACATATGCTGATCTTTGAATCATATTTGTTCCTCATATGAAATATAATCAGGGATCATTTAGAAATAGCAACATTTTGGCATTAAGAGTCTCATGAATAAGTCACATACTCATTGATCAATAATGATAATGTCTATTTCAAGGAACAAAGCAATGTATCATAAACATAGTATGTGATATATTCAACATCTCCATGTTGCCTCTAGGGCATATCACCAACAGATGAGTGGAAGACAACTTTTAAAACAAAATTTGGATTTTATGAATGGTTAGTGATGCCTTTTGGTTTACCTAATGCCCCTAGTACATTCATGCGATTAATGAACCATGTTTTGAGACACTTCATTGGAAAATTTGTGGTAGTCTATTTTGATAACATTTTGATATATAGCCGCTCATTGGAAGAACATGTTGAACACATTAGACAAGTGCTACAAGTGCTAAGAACCGAACAATTGTATGCTAATATTGAGAAGTGTACTTTTTGTACAAACAAAGTGGTGTTCTTAGATTATGTTGTTTCAGCTCAAGGAATTGAAGTAGATGAATCTAAAATTGAAGCTATTCAACATTGGTCTACTCCTGTCAATGTTAGTCAAATTCGTAGCTTTCATGGACTTGCTAGTTTTTATCGCCGATTTGTGAAAGATTTTAGTACCATTGCTGCTCCATTAAATGAATTAACTAAAAAAGGAGTCACTTTTGAGTGGAGAGAAAACCAAGATAAAGCTTTTGCTGAATTGAAGAAATGTTTGACTGAAGCACCATTGCTTGTTTTACCTGATTTCACTAAAACCTTTGAGATTGAATGTGATGCTAGTGGAATAGGTATTGGGGGTGTTTTGATGCAAGAAAGAAAACATGTTGCATATTTCAGTGAGAAACTTTATGGTGCACAATTAAATTATCATGTTTATGACAAATAATTGTATGCGCTTGTGCGCGCATTAGAGACTTGGCAACATTATCTTTGGCCTAAAGAATTTTTCATTCATTCTGATCATGAAGCTTTGAAATATTTGTAAGGTCAAGCTAAACTGAACCGTAGACATGCTAAGTGGGTTGAATTCATTGAGACTTTGCCATACGTTGTTAAATACAAGAAAGGCAAGGAAAATGTGGTAGCTAATGCATTGTCTAGAAAACATGTGTTTTTCACTCAATTGAAAGTAAAGGTTCCAAGGCTAGAAAGTTTGAAAGATTTATGTGCTTCTGATCATGACTTTTCAGCACCATATTCTAATTGCAAAGATGGGAAAGGGTGGGATAAGTTTCATGTTCATGATGATTTTCTCTTTCGCATGAACAAACTTTGTGTTTCAGATTCTTCTGTGCGTTTGCTACTATTGCAGGAGTCTCATGCAGGAGGATTGATGTGTAACACCCAGGACCCACATTACCCCGGGATGCTACTAAAACTACTCTACAACTAGCCAATTTACAAGATAAATTAAACTGACAATATTTATTTAACAGGATAATATAAGCGGAAGCATAAACAGCTAAGGAATAACAGGATAGTGATAGCATTTCACTATTTAAAACATCCTCCAACATTTTAATCTAAAATATAGTTCACAAATTTAACATTATTAAGATAATGTAAATAAAGCTATGCAAAGGTCTAGAATTCTTTCAACTTATTACAGCATTAAACTATGATCCAAGTGCATCAGTGTGGTGCCGTTCTACCCTTCCCATGCATGCTCAATGTCCACCTGTAGGGAGGGGGAAACAAGGGTGAGATAAAAATCTCAGCAAGCAAACTGTTTAACAGGCTATTCAAACTACAAACAATTATACATCATCATTTATAATTCCATACAACTACAACCACAATTCATGTCCATAATTATTAATCACCATAAACTTCCATGAATCATACCTCTTCAATTTTTAGATTTAATTAGCATATGAATGCAGTCATTTAAATATCAGTTAAATGCATATGAAACATTTAGTCTTGCACAACTACAATAGATTAATCATCAACATTTAATCTTCCACAATTAACAATGTTATATCATCAACTTCAAATCACCATCAAATACAATAAAACATATGTATGATCATTCCACTACTTTATTAATTCTCACATCCACAATTGCTATCAACAATTAATACAAGTGAAAAGAATCTCATGCCACAACCACGACTCTTACCAAACACAAGGGACGAATCCCATTCCACGACCATATCCACAATCTTCATACCACAAATAGCTCACGTGAGCCAATTCCACATTACAACTAGAAAGTTGTATATTCCACAAAATAACATCACCACAATATGATGCATATGTATGCAAATGATCTTTCCACAATGCAATGCATATGAATACTTCATGCTATGCTCCACATCACTCTTGCCAGGGCAGGAATTGTAGTTCATCGTATTACGGCAATATACGATCTTTGTCTTAGACGGTCGCGCTAAGTCTTGGCGACATCCACATATGCAAATGACATGATATGACATGAATGGTATGATAATTCATTAATAACATTAATTCATCCACAAGGAGCATTATCATGCTCTCAACATATCCACATCCACCACATGTTATTTTCATGTTCCACATTATAACATTAAGCAAGAATTCCGCATGTCTTCTAGCATAATATCAACATATCAATGGATAAATATCTACTACCATCTCCACAATTAAAATATCATGCAATCATGGCATAATGTATCAAATTAAGATAATAATGTAAATTGCAAGTAGAAGGAATAACAAATTAAACGGTATCAACCACCGCTACGTTCACTTGCCTCAATCCGATGAAGCGAAGTAAAGTCAAGAGCGCTTAGGGACAAGACCACCTGTCCAAAAGACAACTCTCAGCACATAGCCACAACATACAAATACGACTAAAATAATTAAGACGTCGCTAGAACCCCGAACCCACACAAACTCCTCTCCGCTCAACAATTCAGCAAATTACCCTCTGCAGCAGCGCTGCTTCACAATTTCGTATCTTTAAAAATATAAATCAAAATACAGAAAATGTTACCTCTCTGGATTCATAACTTAAAATCCTACAATTTTTGAGAGACCATGTGAGGGTCATCCCATTGTGAGTGATGAGTAATTGACATCGTTTCTCAAAAGTCGAGTTTGAGTCGGTTTGTTCGGATCCAGACGTTGCATGGTGCAACGGGCTCGGTCGGACTTTGGTCGAACTTAGTCGTATGGGTTAGGATGTATATTCTGTTGATGCGACAGGTTTGGACTTGTTTATGCTATTTTACGCTTTCATGTATCGAGCGGTGCTATTTGACGTGTTTCTTGTCTGTGTTGCCTGTAGGACGTCGAGGCGGAGTCGTGGCGAGACACGGTGGACGGACTAGGCGCAGTGGCGCCGAGGTCGAACGGTCGTGATGTGTCGAAACGACGTGGACTCGAGGTGGTTGCGGGCGTGCGAGGCAAGGAGCGGAAGCTTCCGGAAGGTGCGGGAGGGGCGGCAACGGAATTTCGCAAGGCTGCACAAGCGGGAGACGGCTCCGTTAGGGTTTAGCCGGCGTAACGGGTTGGAGACCCGTTAGCCAAGGGCTATAAATAGAGGTGAGGGGCTGCATACCCCTTAGGACACAATAGAGAGAGTTAGGGTTTTAGAGTTCATTCCTTGTGTGTGTTGTGTTCCTCCCAAGAAGCTTGTGAGGCTCTTGGTGTTCTTGAGGATTGAGAGAGAAAGAATGGATTGAAAATATTGTAATTTCTTTTCTTACTCTTCTTGAGTTGATCTTTATGAGAGATGGCATAGATATGATCTTTTGCTTATTCTTTTTCTCTCGTGTCTCTCTTCTTGACTTGGTCTGCTATTTGGTTTCATTTCCTTGGTTTGAGCTCTACAGAAAAGCTTTGCTTTTGGGTTCTTACTCATTCAAGAAGATGTGTTATAGCAATGTTTGATCTTCTCCGATCAAAAGTCCCCAGAACTGCTAGTGAGTCGGACATTGAATTTGGGAGTTGAGTGTCATGCATGTCTCCAGTATTGAGTTTGTTTTGCTCTAAGAGAAAAGCAGTCAAGCTCGTGTATGTGCTTGCCAGAGAGAGAGAGTGGCTTTATTTTGATACTGCCTAGCCGAATGACTTGTGAATCAGAAGATTTCTGGTTCCAGCGGTGATAAACTTCAGTTTCTGTTTTTCGGCTATGAACAGTTTTTGCTGCGCTGCAATTTTTAGACTCCCTCTGCCTTCTTCAGTCTGTACAGTTTTCGGTTTTTCTCTGCCAACAAACATTCAGCCGGCTGGTTTTTGATTCAAGAATCACTTGCGGATGGTTTCTGGTGGCATGCTGCTTTCTTCTTTTTGGCCGGCAACTTTTCAGTTTGCTGCTGCTGCTTGAGATTTCGGCCAATCCTTCAGTCTCTTGTACAGATTTTAGTTTTCCTTTATCTTCTGCTTTCTCATCCAAATTGCAGTAGGTTCTATGCAGTCTAGTATCAGATGAGTATTTTCTCTTCACTGTTATTCGGCTGAATTCTTTTCAAGCTCTGGAAGACTGTTCTGGACTGCACTCAACCGAGTCTGGTTTATTTCTTCTCCTGTAATATTTGTGCCATCAATCTTTCGGTTTGCTGCAGTGTTTTGCTCTCATTTCTTCTTTGATATTTACTATGTCTGCTGTTTTTTAATCTGCAGTCTTCTGTCTTCTCCTGACTGCTTTCTCCCTTTTTCAGTTGTGCTTTTCCTTTTCTGTTTTGCTTTTCCTTCTTGCTTACAGTATCCGATCTGGTTTATCTTCTTCTAGCTAGTCTGCTGCTTCTGATGTTTTTGCTTGCAGCTACGTAGTAATCACTATTCAAATCCTTTTAGGTTGGCCTTGTTTTCTTTTGTTGGAAGTCCTCAGGCTTTTTAAGTTCTAGCTGCTTCCGATTTTTACTCTGCATGCAGACCAACCAAAACAGTGTAGTCAGGCCGGAGGTTAACCGCCGGTCAGACCTGATTCTCTTCTGAGGTCCGATCATTTCCGCTGTACAGTCAGTTTTCAGCTAGAGTAATTTTTATAGTTTTCTGTCTTCCTAGCTTCTATAGCTATCGGAGAAGAAAACCG
This sequence comes from Bonia amplexicaulis, assembly GCA_036346245.1. Classification (NCBI taxonomy): domain Eukaryota; kingdom Viridiplantae; phylum Streptophyta; class Magnoliopsida; order Poales; family Poaceae; genus Bonia; species Bonia amplexicaulis. The sequence goes on along the minus strand of CM070752.1, from coordinate 9,167,107 downwards.
TGTGGATACTCTTGAGGGCGAATTTTTAAAAGGCACCATTCACCCCCCCCTCTGTTGCCATATCCGGTCCTACAATTGGTATCAGAGCCGGTTAGCTCTTTCTCATAGATCTTAACCGGTCTCCAAGAGCCATGGCAATGGACAAGTATTCCACCAAGCCGCCCGTTTTCGATGGCCTGGATTACCCCTTCTGGAAGAGCCGGATGGAAACTTACATCCAGGCTCAGGGGTATGCCATCTGGCGGAAGGTGAAGATACAGTTTGTTGTTCCTGCCGATGAGAACATCAATGCCGGGAATATGGCTGATGTTGAGGCAAATGCTAAGGCAAGGAACATCATCATTCAGGGGTTGAGTAGAGTTCGATCGCATCTCTCACCTGTCGTCCGCCTACGACATCTGGGTGACCCTCGATGCATACCATGAGGGCACCACCCAGATCAAGACGGTTCGACAAGACCAGTTCAAGCGAGAATACAGTAAATTCGAGATGCTTGCTGGTGAGTCCCTTGACGAGTGCTTTTCTCGCTTTCACAAGATTTTGAGCAACCTCCGAGCCGTCGGTCTCACATACTCCGACTCGGATAACGCCGTCAAATTCTTTCTCGACTCGATCTTAGGGTTTGGGAGATGAAGGTGACTACCATCAAGGACACCACGGACCTCTCGACCTTGACTCTTGATGCCCTTTACTCGCGCCTCAAGACTCACGAGATTGACATAGTCTCTCGTCGGTCGAAGTCTCAGTCGATGGCACTAGTCACCGATCCCGCTCCTGGATCCACTTCTTCCGAGCCATCTTGCGGATTCTCCTCGCGCTCTCTCGTGACATAACCGATGATCGAGAGAGGCGACTTGCGGATGAGCGCTAGCCCTCCTCGCACGAAGATTCTCCCATGCTTACAAAGGGAGGAGGGACGGAAGGAAAAGAGGACCCGTGATTTGTTTCGAGTGTGGTGGCCCCAACCACATCCGAGCAAACCGTCCCAAGCTTGGGAAGGGTAAAGGTGACTTGATGGTTCGGGCAAGAACGACTACATCGACAAGAACCGCAACTCGAAGCCCTCAAGACCGCCCCGGAAAGAAGAAGTTCCGCGACCTTGGGAAGGCCAAGAAGCTCTTCCACCGTTCTCGCCGCTTTCGACGACCTCGACCTCACCGAGGTGAAGGGATGGAGCGACGACGACGGGACCGGTGACCAAGACCCCAAGGGCGACAACGACTTCTCGGGATGTGCTTCATGGCCCTTGAGGCTAACCGAGCGACAGCGATCTCTATTCCGACTCGATGAGGTATGTCCTCTTATGACCAACTTAATGAAGCATTTCTTAAGTTAGGAGGTTTTCATGCTAGAGCTAAGACTAGATGTAGCGAGTTGGAGAAGGAAGTAGAGATTGTCACGGAGCTTACTTCACTTATATCTGCTCCCTCCGTGACGGTCGTGATACATGCTTGTGCTTTGATCGGTGATATGGAGAAGCTAAGGACCTCACATGATAGTCTGTCCTCTGAGCTTGATGCAATTAAGGTGGAGAATGTTAGTCTGCTTGCTGATTTAGAATTGAGTAGGATGGCTGTTACCCTACTTACTACTAATGAGACTATTGCTCCCACCTCATGTGAGGATAAGGACTTTAATGCTAGAGGACCTTATGCCATGCTTCTGGATCTGCCCGAGTCTTGTGTAAATTGTAACAATTTGAAGATGAACCTAAAACGGGCAGATCATAAAATTGCTGAATTACAAGCTTTTCTACTTGAGCCTATTGCTTCATGTGTGAATTGTCCTAAATTGTCTGCTGAGCTTGAAACTGTTTCCAAACAGTTTCAAGAAATGATTGATCATGATAAGAAGTTGGCTCAGTTTGCTTCTACGGACCCTGTTAGCTCACCATGCATTAGTTGTAACAAACTAAAATCTAACTTGATTGCATTGGATGAGAAATGTGTGAAGCTAACTAAGGACCTACTAGAGAAGCCACCTTGTGCTTGTAATGTGGTTGTGAAGAAGGGGGAGAAGCCCCCGGGTAAGGTAAAGACGTCTAGCGACGCGAACCAACCTGCTAGCAGTAGGACTGTCCCCTTAGAGTCGGCTGTGCGTACACAAGCCATTCTTCCCTCTGCTACTGGTTGTTCTTCTGTTCCCTTACCTTCTGCTGTCTTCTCTCCTCCTTGCTCTTCCTGCGCCTCTCTTTTTCGGGAGTGTCAGTATCTTATGAACACTCTCGAGAAATTTGTAGGAGGCAAGAAGAAGCTCAACCTTATTCTAGACCAGTCTAAGATTTCCAGATTTAAAAAGGGTCTAGGATATGATTTTCATGAGGATGTGAGGAAGCATCCACCTGTCGTGCTCAGATCCGTAGCCACAGGTGTGATCGAGGTCAAGCCCAAGAACAAGAAAGTTCAATTTAAATCAGCGGGCTTTGTCCAAGGGATTTCTGACAGCAAGGTGATTTCACCGCACTTGACCTCTCGGTATGAAGCCATCTCATGCTACTTCACCCCTCGGAGGCGGTATCATTGCACCTTCATCGAAGGATGGGCATTTATTTGACCATTGCTTCAAGCGCGCCAAGATCGCGCGTAGAGACCGTGTTGAGTCTCTTAGGCGTATTCAGGGTCAGCCCCAGACCTTGAGTGCACCTAAGACCAGCACGAGGTCTAGGCTTGCTACTACAGGTAGCTTTGGGCAGCATCGAGGACTTGGTTCTTCCGAGTTTTCGGTTTTCGTCCTCATCTTTGTTCTGATCGTGACTTCCGCCGTCACGAGGGTAGATCTTGTTTTCCCATCGAGACAGACTACCCGCGGCGTGACCGATGTGTTGCCGATGCCCGACTCGCTCTCCCATAATAGTCGGATCCAACAGCGGCTTGTGTCTGCTTCTGACCTTCGCTTCCTTGAGCGACGGAGAGCGTAGGGTAGATAGAGGTCAGTCGTGCTTGACTACTTCATCTGCTCGACGTGTTACTCAGTATTGGGTGCCAAAATCACTCTTGATTTACCCCATTACTGAGACTTCACTCTCTTGTTGACTCAGGTTCGCCGGGCAGGGAAGGGAAAAGTTTGGCTTGTAGACTCCGGGTGTTCACGACACATGACCGGAGATTCTCGTTGGTTTTCTTCCCTTGCCCGTGCTCCAGGTGATGAGACGATCACCTTTGGAGATGCTTCATCCGGCGTAATCGCCAAAGGTGCAGTCGCATTAATGATTCATTTATTTTAAAAGATGTTGCCTTGGTTAGTAAGCTACGGTACAATTTGCTTTCCGTTTCTCGACTTCTGATGACGACTTTGAGGTGAGTTTTAAGAAAAATAATTGCAAAATTCTTGATTCTTGGTGATCGGTTTATGGATTTCTCGTTTTGGGAGGATCTTTCGTGCTGATTTTTCCGAGTCTTGGTGATTCTCTCCTGTTTGGTTGATTCGAGTCCGTGATCTTTCCTTCGGCATAGGAGACTTGGTCATGTTGGTTTTGATCATTTGACCCGAGTTAGCGGTCACGACCTCATTCGTGGTTTGCCAAAACTCAAGATGGTCAAAGATCTAGTTTGTGCTCCTTGCCGCACGGCAAGATGGTTGCCGCTTCCATCCTCCCACCACGATTACTATGACCGATGCACCGTGACATTGCTCCATATGGACACGGTTAGACCAAATCGAGTGCGATCGGCGGGAGGGAAGTGGTGCGTTCTTGTTGTGGTCGATGACTATTCGAGGTACTCTTGGGTGTTTTCTTAGCCTCGAAGGATGAGGCGTTTACACATTTTCGAGGTCTTTTCAAGAGGCTTTCTGCTGAGCTTCCTGGGTGCCTTACGAGCGATCCGCATGACAATGGCATGGAGTTCAAGAACTCCTACTTTGAGAGTTTCGTGATGAGACCGTGTAGAGCACCGTTCTCTTCTCCATCGTCCCTCGTGAGAATGGCGTTGTGGAGAGGAAGAACCGTACCTTGGTCGAGATGGCCGGGCGATGCTTGATGAGTACTCTACATGCTGGAAGTTTTGGGTGAGGCTATAGCCACCGCGTGCCATGTTTCTAATCGAGTTTTCTTGGGCACACTTGCACCGCACTTCTTATGAGTTGAGATACGGCGGCCCGTGTTTCTCATTTTCGTGTGTTTGGTTGCAAGTGTTTTATTCTAAAGTCCGGAACCTAGATAAGTTCGAGTCACGATCTTGTGATGGACTCTTTCTAGGCTACTCGACTTCTTGGCGGGCCTATAGAGTGCAGGCGTGAGTCTAGCAAAATGGTAGAAACACAGTGAGGTGACCTTCGACGAGGCGGTCAGGGACTAGGCCCGATATCTCAGGTTCTTTAGAGCAGTCCAAGACCATCTTCGTGGATGATGGGGAGGATGGAGACGAGGGTTGTCTACCTGATCCAGTCCCTCATCCACCACTTGAGGTGCCCTCTTCCACCGCACCTCGAGGTGATCAGCCCATGCCTTCTGCTTCCTCTTGTAGGACCGGATGAGGCAACAGAGGGGGGGGGGTGAATGGTGCCCATAAATTTTTCCTCTAAATATTCACATATTCCTTATTCTCCAATAGCTACAAAGCTATGAAGATCCAAGATATGAGGTCTAGTAGAAGGCAGGAGGAATTCGGACTATCTAATGACCAAATCGAGCCTTGTGTGGTTAGATTACGACCACTTGGCGGAAGCTCAAGCGTGGTCGAATACATCCACTCCGCAGAGACAGGGCTGTCGGTAACAGGCGACGTTTGTTGGGAAGACAACGTGGTCTAGACCGACACCATGGTCGAAACAAACAACTTGGTTGATAGCACATGCATAAAGGTCGTAACTTTGACCACTCGATCAAGAGCATCTTGGTAGGCAATCGATGATCAAGCGAATTCAATGAAGTCGATAGCCACCAAAACAAGACCGACAAGATCGAAGATGAGTCCGGTCGGAACCGTCGTGATCGTAAGCCAATGGCATGGTCGTGCGATCATCATGGTCGAAGACCGACTTGCACCTATAACCGATCGCGGTCGCAGACACCTCATGAGACCGTGGGGCACACGACTACGAGATCTCGACCATCAAGCACTCGGAAACCGGTGCAAAAAAGCGGATGATCTATGTCTTGGTGGTCGAAAATCGAGAAGAGCGAAGGCCAAGACTTCGTGATCGCAAGTCGTGGTCAAATCTCCAAAGGAAAACCAATCGACCGATGAAACCCGAGAAGACCAGTGACTTCACACTAAGTCTTTTCCATGATCGATACCGACCGGGACCGAGTCACTTGACAACAGAGAACCGAAAATAGAATCGGTCGTGAGGTCTTAGCGGTGGCGATCGCCAACTTGTGGTCGATAACCAAAGCCGAGAAGATATCTGCGATCGAATCCGACGTCGCTCGACCACACAACCGAAAGACTCGATTCAACGACCTTGGTCGTAAAACCGAAAATCGGATGACGAACAATGAATACTCTATTTTGTCGGTATACGACCGCAGAGCAAAATTTGAGGAATCTTTTGCACTGAGGTCGAAACCAACGAGACTTGAACTCTAACTTGTATATGATCTCTAGAAGTGAATTTACCAAGAAAAGGAAAGTCTTTGTTTCGCCAAAGAAAATTGATGCGATCGAAAAATAGAACAGAGACTCATCAAGCGGATCGAAAGACACGAGGATTTTTCCAAATCAACTTCCGCTCTCGGGAATGAGCGCCAACTAGCCTTGAGACAGATTCGATTACGAGCAAAACAAATATAAGCCAACTCTCAAAGGAAATACGAGAAGGAACTAAGAATGAAGAGATGGCAAATAAATCAATGAAAACAACTCAAGAACGACCTCTCAACCCGGATCACAAACACGGACCCATCTCATAGATAAACTCTAACAAGTGCAGAGATGAGTCCTCTCAAATCATAACACGGAGGTTTCGCAACCACTCCCCACAGGAGGACAAGCTCTAGCCCTAGAGCACACACACAGATACACTCCCAAGGGAGGGAGGCGGTCGCCTCAGGGCCTAGCCGACCAACTCAAACATTCTCGTGCCTCCCTCTCCTTTTATAGCCTCACACCGAGACTAACCCTAATGGATCCATCCATTAGTCCACACTGGGATAACCCGTAAACCCCACCTAACACCGGTTTTATCACTCACTTTGCCCGCTAACTCAAATGCTTTGCCTGCTATCCCAACAGACCAAGACTTTGCCCATTAGCGCCAACAACTCCACTTGCTTTCAGAGACACGACTTCCTTTGCGCCTTTGGCCATTTCTCCAAAATGCCACTCTGCGCCTTCCCGAAGCTTCCTCCGCACCTTGCCGTCCACGCTTGCAACCACTTGCAGACCTCGTCGTCTTTGGCATCTCCGGCCGCTCACGACCTCAGCACCTCCGTGCCTAGTCTCGACCATCCATGCCTCACCACGACTAGTCTCAAAGTCCTGCAACCGACCGATCAGACCTCAGTCGACCGCGCCACTCTTTGGCTGTGCCTGTCTTCCGATCGATCGACATGCACTGATCAAGGCCATCTCCGACCACTGGACCTCGACTTCTCCTAAGTCTAGTCCCGGTCCATCTCATCGCCTGCGACCGCACCCGGCATCGACCGTCTCGGACCTCGGCTCCTCCACGAGCCTAGTCCCGGTCCACCTCGCTGCCCATTGTGTTCAGCTCTGCGGTTCGGCTCGGTTCCTCGACTCGGCTCACAACCACCTCACCGGCCTCGATCATCTTGGCGTCTCCGACCGTCTGACCTCAACACCTCCGTGCCTAGTCCCGGTCCTCCCACGCCTCACCATGAAATAGCTCAGAAGTCCTGCAGCCACACAGACAAGCAAACCATCACATAGCATCGCACTAAACCAACAAAACAGACTCTGCGACTCAGCAGAGCTCACACCTTTTCTCGAAAAATAGACATTGACAAACCACATCAAGAAGATGAACCAACAAGTCCACATGGTCCACAACATCACGTAAACCCAACCGACCGATTCCCACCATAATCGGACACCATATGTGCCCACACGACCGGTTTAATGAGCTCCATCGACCACGGTCGGACATCCGCTAACGTGGTCGAAGCAATGGCGCCCAACGTGATCGAACGCCCGATCTCCCAGCGTGGTCGAAGACCCACGCGCCTGGCGTGGTCGAAACGCCAGCGCCCAGCGTGGTCGACGCCCCAAGCGCTCAGCGTGGTCGTAAACCCCGGCGCCGACTACCGATCACGACCAGCGCGGTCGAAACTTCTGGCGTGGTCGTAGATGGCCCTAGAGACCTCCGACCACGGTTATTTTCACGAGTAAGATACCGCGTGGTCCTACGCAGTCCGACCGACTTCCGATCACGTCCAAATTCACCGAGGATGCTGCAACGTGGTCGTAACTGGCGGTCCCTGGTAGCCTCCGACCACGGCCAACGTAGTCGTAGACTCCACAACGTGGTCGTATGCTACTCGACTGGTTCTTGATTTCGCTCAGCGTGGTCGTATACCCTTCCGATCACGACCAGCGTGGTCGTCTGACGCGAAAGGGTTTCGACCACGACCAAACGTGGTCGTAAATGGCGGGGTGACCTTGATCATGGCCAAATATTCGAGGGCTCCGCATAGCGTGGTCGTACTCCACCCGAGAGACTTTCGACCACGGCTAAACTTGTCGAGAATGCCACAACGTGATCGTAGATCTCCACAGTGTGGTCGTATAGCCTTCCACCACTCGTTCAATGCCTCACTCGGTTTCAACTAAGGACAACGTGGTCGTAAGGCGGTCTGGCGACAATTGTTAAGGCTTACGACTTTGCGAGTCGACTCAAACCTCAAAAACCAAACTCAATCTTTCTAGATCAAGAGTCAATTACTCATCACAGCCATGGGGTGACCTCCACATGGTCTCACAATCTCCCCCTTGATGAGTATATTGACAAACACCGAAAAAGGCATGAAGATGAGTTTGTTTTTGAAAAGAAGAAAAAGAAAGAGAAGCAAAAAGCCACACATGGTCTAAAAAGAACAAAGAAGGAACTCATGACCATGTTGACAAGGAATGAAATGGAGCAGACAGAGAAAGATCTCCAAATCATTCAGAAAGTCCAATCTTGCTCATGGTCCAAAAAGCAGATGCTCACATGACCATTGTCATAGCAAGATGACTAAGCATTCTCCTAAAAGCTTAAAGTCCAATCTTGCTCATGGTCCAAAAAGCAGATGCTCACATGACCATTGTCATAGCAAGATGACTAAGCATTCTCCTAAAAGCTTTTTATCCTTTTCCCATCCCTTAAACCTTTTTCTCTATTCTTCTCCCCCTTTTGGTAATAAACACATCAAGTATGCAAGAGAGAGAATAAGTCATGATGATGGATGAAATGACTGATTTGATTATTCAAAGTATGCAGAGCCATGAGAATTATCCAAAATGACCAAAATGTATTACACCAAGCCATAATATACAAATATGCTATAAAGATCATGACTAAGTATGTAAAGTGAAGCTAAACAACAGAAGGTATAATCTGAATTTTAATTGAAGTGCTTAGCAAGTCAAGTCAAACAAGATTTTAGTCTAGCTAATGATATCCACAAATGATGCAAACCATGTCAATAAGCTAAATGGAATCAAGAAGCTAGTGTTGAGCAAACTAGAGTGCTATTTGTTCAAGAATGATACAATTGTTGAAGTACATTGAACATTTTTAGCAATTGAGCACATTTGATATTTTTCTTTAGAGATCACATGGTTGTTTTCAACCATCTTTTATTCACCATGTGCTAGACCTCAAGCCTTATGCGATCATTCCAAGCGAGAAGCTTAAGGAAATGATCTTGGTCATCAAAACTCCCCGAGTTCATGCCTTGTGCAATGGCAAGCCGTCTCATGAGAAAGAATTGGTGAGATCGGTTTTTCGCACAAAGAGATCTTTTGCTTTTAATAGATTGTACTAACTTATGTGTCATCAAGAAACTGTATAGCTCAATCTATTGCTCAACTAAGATTCAAGACTCAACTCAGCCTATTTGACATGGCGAGAATCATAAAAGGATAACACAAGGCTGACTAGTCTCAAATATGAACATGACATGAATTAGGTCAAATTTGGCATTTTAATTAACCTATCATGGCAAAGACTTGACTACACATATAAAGTCATGATCAGATTAGCAATGGAGCACAAATCATAGCAAGGTGTAAAGCATTGAAAGCATGTCATAACCGGATAATAATCAAGGCTCAATGTGGTTATATTACAATGCGAGAATGCAATGCGAAAATCCACTCCCCTCAACATGTGATGCGACTTTTAGTTCAAGTTGAGTTTAAGTCAAAATTATGCTCGAAGTTCCCAAATGAACTCCCCCTGAACCAAAGCAATAAAATCGAGAAGCTGGTAAAGAGAGGAGAAAACAGGCAGTCCTTAAAGCATAGATAAGAGTAAGAGGTCTAACTGGACGAGAGAAACGCTTTAATCTATGCTAGGAGGACTAACCCAAATGCACCCCGATGCAGTGCAACAAAAAATGAGAACAGGAGCAAGATAAATGAATAAAGCAGTAAAACACAGAAACTCCTTCTCACAATAGTCCATAAAGACAAACCACCCTAAGCTCTCCCTGAAACATAGCCCGAGCAGACAGAAGACTCCAACTCCCCTAGAGAGGCAAATTGAGAAGAACCGGAAAATTTGGCACAAAATCCAAAAGGGAAAGGTTCTAACTCAAGAAGGTGATTCCCAAACACACTCTATCCTCATGATCTCTAGTCTATAACCTCATACCACGGAGCAGAAGCACACTAAGTCAATGCAAAAGACTCTAGTGGCCAAGAAAAAGTCCAATCTAGGAGAAGAGAATCCTAGAGAACAAAAGCCCAAACTAGGTAGTAAATAATCCTAGAGAACCACTTGGATGAGAAGTGTAATTGAGACAATATCACCTAGAGTCGGTTCCTGTCTAACCAATCGGACTCTTCCTCCCACTAGAACAGATAAACAAAGCAAAGCCAAGTGGAGGGAACCAAAACACTAAAGATCACAGGGAGCAAACCTCGGTTACTGCTTGCTCGGGAGGTTGTTGTAGTGGTCGAGGTCGAATATGTGTCCGGGACGAGGTCGTAGATGAGTCTGGACATGGTTGTACATGTGTTCGAGACCTCTATCAAGCGATCAAGTCATGTCTTGGGCGTTGTCGAGTCCGAGTTCATCATGGTCGCAGATGAATCCAAATTGAGTCCAGACCATAGTCGAGATGATTCCGGGGTCGCGATTGATCCCGGGTCTAGACCGTGGTCGCAGACAGTCCGAGAATAGTCGGTCATGTTCGGTGTGGTCGAACTCGCATCGAGGATCGGTTGTAGTTGAGTCCGAGTCGTGGCGAAGTTGAGTCCGGATCATAGTCGTGGTCGAATCCGGCTCATGGTGGTGTATGGGTTCACCGAGTCCATCTTGTGGTCGTAGAAACTACGACGTGGTCATAAAGACCGTGGAGCAATTGTACCACTCTCCCTCATTCATAACCTCTGGATTAAACATAGGGGAACAGTGGTGTCCTAATCTTGGGGTAAATAATACAGTGCATGGATCGATCTTGAGACAAATGACCACAATCGGTAGCATTACAAATGTATGAGAACACGCACCGCCACAAGCTCAATCTAGCCCTCATCAAAAGCATCTAGAACAGAGAAGCCTAGAGCCACCCAATACTAGAAGAAGCTTGTGACCTAACCACAAATCTCATGATATCTAAGCATAAGCACGAGACTAATGCTACCAAGATGTCATACAATTTATTTCATGCCATAACAGCAATAAGATCAAAGTATACAAGCATCACAATGAATCACAACCATACACATAGCGGATGACGAGAGCAGTCCGAAGCATATGCTAGCATGGATAAAAGCATGTATACTAGAAAGATACAAAGGCATGAATAAGCGCACCATCATGACACGTAGAAACTATCCAGGATATACTCAAGCTCATCTTGTCCATACATATGCATACATCATGTAGACATACAACATGGCAAATCAACATCATGAAAAGTATGCTAACATGTATATATAATGATGAATGAACATAAGGAGCAAGATGTGAACCATGATAGATACTACAGAGCACAAGGTCATGATGATACTTGACTTCTAATGGACACATTCTACTTAGCTCATGAAGTCAAGTCAAAGCTTAAGCATGTTAACAAATACAACAAGGTACATGGATACTTAAGCAGCATACACATAAAGGCATGACATGAAAACATTGAGAGAAAAATATGCCAGTATGGTATAAGTGAGCACATGAACAAGCACAACATGCCAATATGGTCAAACATGAGTATAAGGGCATGAGGGTATAGAGTAGCTCACAAAGTAGGTGGAGACGCCAAACATGAAGGTACATGCCTCTTGGAGGCCATGAAGTGGAGAACCAACAAATGTTCTAGTCACATGATGAAGCAGAAGACTAAAATCCATTCGATCACATGTTCTCCATCCAACGTCTGGACACCTATAAAAGACAAGAACAAAATGCCCAAGTCTTGGATCCCAAGGGGTTAGTAAGCAAATGCTTGAGACCCCAAGACCTGACACACGGCCACTCAGCAAAAAAAGAATGGTCGTTACATACTACGACTACGGTCGAGAAGAAATGAGCGTGGTCGTAGCACGAGAGGCGTAGTCTTGAACGACTACGGTAGAGATGTGATCGTTGGTCATTACAACCACGGTGGGAATCGCGGTGTGGTCGTAAGTCGATTATGACCACGACAATCGGCGGCGGCCTTTCAGACCAGCGATCGTGCTCGTGGGGACTTTCGACCACGGTAACAAGCGGAAGTGTCCGCCACAGACATGGTCGTATGCAGCTACGACTATGTCGAGAAGTCAAGTTGTGGTCGTGGGCATTACGACTATAACAACGACACAGCAGAGGAACTCAGTTTTACTACACTCTAGTAAGCTCACACTCCTCTACACAAGTGCAGTGAGTCAAAGTTTTAATTTCTCATTTGCGATTTTAACATTCAAGTAGAAATTAAATTTTCACTTTATCTGAGAGAAAGACTCACAACCTACACATGAGAAATGAGATTTCAACCTAGCAAGAACAATCTAGCAATTTATAATCTAGGCACCTCACAATATCCTGAAGAGCAAGTATATTCATCTTGGACAAGGCCAAGGTCATAATAAGTTTTTACCTTGCTCATGATAAGTCGACGCTCATCATTATCATCCGTGTGTTCTCCAAGGCTTTCTCCTTTCTGGCACTTGATCAACCAAAGGACAAGAATGTACCACAAAGCTCACACTTGTGGTTTCTTGCAAATAAAATCATCCTCTAGCCGAAATCAAGCCTCTTGTCTCAAAGGACATCATTGGCAAAACCACCCCAACAAGATGCAAAGAAGCGATCACAATATTCCCTACTAGTTGCATGCTCAAGATCGGTTAAGATCCAATTCAGAGCCAACCTCGCTCTGATACCAATTGTAGGACCGGATGAGGCAACAGAGGGGGGGGGTGAATGGTGCCCATAAATTTTCCTCTAAATATTCACATATTCCTTATTCTCCAATAGCTACAAAGCTATGAAGATCCAAGATATGAGGTCTAGTAGAAGGCAGAGGAATTGCACTATCTAATGACCAAATCGAGCACCGTGTGGTTAGATTACGACCACTGGCGGAGCTCAAGCGTGGTCGAATACATCCACTCCAGCAGAGGCAGGGGCATCGGTAGCAGGCGGCGTTTGTTGGGAAGACAACGTGGTCTGACCGACACCATGGTCGAAACCGACAACTTGGTTGATAGCACATGCGGTGGTCGTAACTTTGACCACTCGATCAAGAGCATCTTGGTAGGCAATCGATGATCAAGCGAATTCAATGAAGTCGATAGCCACCAAAACAAGGCTGACAAGATCGAAAGATGAGTCCGGTCGGAACCGTCGTGATCGTAAGCCAATGGCATGGTCGTACGATCATCATGGTCGAAGACCGACTTGCACCTATAACCGACTGCGGTCGCAGACACCTCATGAGACCGTGGGGGCACACGACTACGAGATCTACGACCATCAAGCACTCGGAAACCGGTGCAAAAAAGCGATGATCTATGTCTTGGCCGGTCGAAAATCGAGAAGAGCGAAGGCCAAGACTTCGTGATCGCAAGTCGTGGTCAAATCTCCAAAGGAAAACCAATCGACCGATGAAACCCGAGAAGACCGGCAGACTTCACACTAAGTCTTTTCCATGATCGATACCGACCGGAGACTGAGTCACTTGACAACAGAGAACCGAAAATAGAATCAGGTCGTGAGGTCTTAGCCGTGGCCGATCGCCAACTTGTGGTCGATAACCAAAGCGAGAAGATATCTGCGGTCGAATCCGACCGTCGCCGACCACACAACCGAAAGACTCGATTCAACGACCTTGGTCGTAAAACCGAAAATCGGATGACGAACGTGAATACTCTATTTTGTCGGTATGCGACCATGAGCAAAATTTGAGGAATCTTTTGCACGAGGTCGAAACCAACGAGACTTGAACTCTAACTTGTATATGATCTCTAGAAGTGAATTTACCAAGAAAAGGAAAGTCTTTGTTTCGCCAAAGAAAATTGATGCGATCGAAAAATAGAACAGAGACTCATCAAGGCGTGACCGAAGACACGAGGATTTTTCCAAATCAACTTCCGCTCTCGGGAATGAGCGGCCAACTAGCCTTGAGATGATTCGATTCGAGCAAAACAAATATAAGCCAACTCTCAAAGGAAATACGAAGGAACTAAGAATGAAGAGATGGCAAATAAATCAATGAAAACAACTCAAAACGACCTCTCAACCCGGATCACAAACACGGACCCATCTCATAGATAAACTCTAACAAGTACAGAGAGATGAGTCCTCTCAAATCATAACACGGAGGTTTCGCAACCACTCCCCACAGGAGGACAAGCTCTAGCCCTAGAGCACACACACACATACACTCCCAAGGGAGGGAGGCGGCGCCTCCAAGGCCTAGCCGACCAACTCAAACATTCTCGTGCCTCCCTCTCCCTTTATAGCCTCACACCGAGACTAACCCTAATGGATCCATCCATTAGTCCACACTGGGATAACCCAGTAACCCCACCTAACACCGGGTTTTATCACTCACTTTGCCCGCTAACTCAAATGCTTTGCCTGCTATCCCAACGACCCGCACTTTGCCCATTAGCGCCAACAACTCCATCGCTTTCAGAGACACGACTTCCTTTGCGCCTTTGGCCATTTCTCCAAAATGCCACTCTGCTGCCTTCCCGGAAGCTTCCTCCGCAGCCTTGCCGTCCACGCTTGCAACCACTTCGCAGACCTCGTCGTCTTTGGCATCTCCCGGCGCTCACGACCTCGGCACCTCCGTGCCTAGTCTCGACCATCCATGCCTCACCACGACTAGTCTCAAAGTCCCGCAACCGACCGTCGGACCTCGATCGACCGCGCCACTCTTTGATCGTGCTCGCCTTCCGATCGATCGATCGCGACCATTCAAGCCGATCTCCGACCATTGGACCTCGACTTCTCCTAAGTCTAGTCCGGTCCATCTCGTCGCCTACGACCGCACCCGACATCGACCGTCGGACCTCGGCTCCTCCACGAGCCTAGTCCGGTCCACCTCGCTGTTGCCCATTGTGTTCGGCTCTGCGGTTCAGCTCGGTTCCTCGACTCCCGGCTCACAACCACCTCACCACCTCGATCATCTTGGCGTCTCCGACCGTCGGACCTCAACACCTCCACGTGCCTAGTCCGGTCCTCCCACGCCTCACCATGAAATAGCTCAAGTCCTGCAGACCACACGGACAAGCAAACCATCACATAGCATCGCACTAAACCAACAAAAGCAGACTCTGCAGACTCAGCAGAGCTCACACCTTTTCCTCGAAAATAGACATTGACAAACCACATCAAGAAGATGAACCAACAAGTCCACAAGGTCCACAACATCACGAAACCCAACCGACCGATTCCCACCATAATCGGACACCATATGTGCCCACGACCGTTTTAATGAGCTCCATCGACCACGGTCGGACATCCGCTAACGTGGTCGAAACAATGGCGCCCAGCGTGATCGAGCGCCCGATCTCCCAGCGTGGTCGAAGACCCACGCGCCTGGCGTGGTCGAAACGCCAGCGCCCAGCGTGGTCGGCGCTCCCAAGCGCTCAGCGTGGTCGTAAACCACGGCGCCGACTACCGATCACGACCAGCGGTCGAAACTTCTGGCGTGGTCGTAGATGGCCCTAGAGACCTCCGAGCACGGTTATTTTCATTGAGTAAGATACCGCGTGGTCCCACGCGGTCCGACCGACTTCGATCACGTCCAAATTCACCGGGATCTTTGCAACGTGGTCGTGGCGGCCTGGTAGCCTCCGACCACGCCAGCGTGGTCGTGACTCCTGGCGTGGTCGTATGCTACTCGATCGGTTCTTGATTTCGCTCAGCGTGGTCGTATACCCTTCCGATCACGACCAGCGTGGTCGTCTGACACTCGAAGGGTTTCGACCACGACCAAACGTGGTCGTAAATGGCGGGGTGACCTTGATCATGGCCAAATATTCGAGGGCTCCGCAGCGTGGTCGTACTCACCCGAGACTTTCGACCACGGCTAAACTTGTCGAGAATGCCACAACGTGATCGTGATCTCCACAGCGTGGTCGTATAGCCTTCCCACCACTGCTCAATGCCTCACTCGGTTTCAACTAAGGACAACGTGAGCGTGGCGGTCTGCGACAATTGTTAAGGCTTACGACTTTGCGGTCGGCTCAAACCTCAAAACCAAACTCAATCTTTCTAGATCAAGAGTCAATTACTCATCACAGCCATGGGGTGACCTCCACATGGTCTCACACCTCTGGAGCTAGTGGTTCTGCTCCTACCCGTCGGTTCACGGTGAGGCCACTTCTTCATCTCATCCCGGACCTCCTAGACATATCCGAGCTCATCCTTCGAGCGGATGATTGGAGATCTCTTTGAGCGAGTCACACGCTCAAAGTGCAGCATGTCACTCTTACATCTCCACTCGCCTTTGTTGCCTCTTTTGAGCCCAAGGATGTTTGTCATGCTCTCTCCGACGAGTGTTGGATAAATGCCATGCATGAAGAATTAGAGAGCTTCGAGAGAAATAAGGTCTGGACGCTTGTTGAACCCCCTCGAGATCACAATATCATTGGAACCAAATGGGTGTTCAAGAACAAGCAAAGTGAGGATGGGGTAGTCATTGAAACAAGGCTAAGCGGTTGCTCGGGGTACTCCCGGGTTGAGGTCTAGATTTCGAGGAGACCTTTGCCCTGTAGCTAGACTTGAGGCCATTAGAATTCGCTTGCCTTTGCGCTTCTAAGGGTTTCAAGCTTTACAGATGGACGTCAAGAGTGCCTTCCTCAATGGCTTTATTGAGGAAGAAGTCTATGTCGAACGACCTCCGTGTTTCGAGAACCCCAAATACCCTAGTCATGTCTTCAAGCTTTCCAAAGCGTTGTATGGACTTAAGCAGGCCCCTAGAGCTTGGTATGAGAGGCTTAAGTCCTATCTATTGAGACATGATTTCGAGATGGGTAAAGTTCACAAGACCACATTCATTAAATCGGCTTGGCAATAACATACCTTCGCTCAAATTTATGTCGATGACATTATCTTTGGCGGCTCTTCTCATGCTCTAGTTTCACGGTTCTCGGATGTCATGAGCACCGAGTTTGAGATGAGCATGATGGGTGAGTTGACTTTCTTCCTCGGTTTCCAAATCAAGCGAGACTCGGGAGGTACCTTCTTGCATCAAGGCAAGTACACTCGAGACCTCCCGAGACGTTTCGACATGAGTGATGGAAAGGCGGTGTCAACCCGATGGCTTCTGACCACACTTGACCCGAGATGAGCAGCGAGCCGTTGATCAAAAGGAGTTTAGGAGTATGATTGGCTCTCTCTTGTACCTCACTGCCTCGAGACCGGACATACACTTTTTCGTGTGTCTATGTGCTCGGTTTCAGGCTTCTCCTCGCGTGTCTCACCGCCAGGCGGTGAAGCGCATCTTTCGGTACCTTCGAGCTACCATTGACTATGGTATCTGGTACTCTTCCTCCTCCTGTCTATCCCTTAGAGCCTTTTGGGATGCGAGACTTTCTTGGGTAGGATAGATAGGAAGAGCACTCTCTCGTTTCTTGGTCTTGAGGAAGCATCCGGTGTTGCAGATCCCGCCGAGGTCGAGTATGTTGCTACTGACCGATTCTTTGTAGCTGTACTGGATGGTCTCGACTCTGCGGGACTTTGGGTTAGCTATCGACCGTGTTCCGCTTTTCTGCGATAACACGTCTGCGATTAGCATTGCCAAGAACCCAGTGCAGCACTCTCGGACCAAGCATATTGATATTCGCTATCACTTCCTTAGAGACCATGTAGAGAAGGGTGACATCGTGCTCCAGTTTGTGGAGAGTTCAGCTACTTCTTTATATCATATCCAAAAAGAAACAGAAGAGAACAAGCAAGAAGAATAAGAGGAGTCCCGATACGCATGAACATTAGAACAAGAAAGATTACAAGACTCTCAATCCATCCTCTCCCTCTCAATCCTCAAGAACACCAAGAGCCTCACAAGCTTCTTGGGAGGAACACAACACATACAAAGATATGAATAAGCTCTCAAGTGTCCTGAGGGGTATGCAGCCCCTCACCTCTATTTATAGCCCTTGGCTAACGGGTCTCCAACCCGTTCGCGGCTAAACCCTAACGGAGCCGTTTCCGCTTGTGCGGCCTTGCGAAATTACCGATTCGCCCCTCCTGCACCTTCCGGGAAGCTTCCGCGCTCCTTGCCTCGCAAGCCTCGCAACCACCTCGAGTCACGTCGTCTTGACACATCCCGGCCGTTCGACCTCGGCGCCACTGCGCCTAGTCCGGTCCACCGTGTCTCGCCACGACTCGCCTCGGCGTCCTGCGGTCCACGGACAAGAAACACGTCAAATAGCACCGCTCGATACATGTAAGCATAATTAAATCCAAACCTGTCACATTAACAGAATATGCATCCTAAACATGTTGACGGGTTTGACCAAGTCCGACCGAGCCCGTTACACCTCGCAGCGTCGGGTCCGAACAAACCAACAAACTCGACTTAACTAAGCGATGTCAATTACTCATCATACACAGCGGGATGACCTCCACATGGTCTCTCAATCTCCCCTTGATGAGTATATTGACAAACAAAAAAGCACAAAGTTGAGTTTGAAGAGTCTAACATGGTCCATAAAAGCAAGAGTGAAGCTAATGAGCATGTCAATGTAAGGAGCAAAAGAAAGAATAATTTTCCTCAAAGCTCCCAAGTGGCTTTTCTACCACTATTCTCCCCCTTTTGGCAATAAACCCATCACAAATGTAAGAAGGAGAAAAAGTCATGAAAATGGATGAAAGGCTGATTTGATCATTTTTAAGTATGTAGAGCCATGAGAATTATCCAAATGACCATCATGTATTACATCAAGCCATAACATATAAATATGCTACAAAGATCATGACTAAGTATGTAAAGTGAAGCTAAGCAACATAAGGAATAGTCTGAATTTTAATTGAAGTGCTTAGCAAGTCAAGTCAAACAAGATTTTAGTCTAGCTAATGATATCCACAAATGATGCAAGCCATGTCAATAAGCTAAATGGAATCAAGAAGCTAGTGTTGAGCAAACTAGAGTGCTATTTGTTCAAGAATGATACAATTGTTGAAGTACATTGAACATTTTAGCAATTGAGCACATTTGACATTTTCTTTAGAGATCACATGGTTGTTTTCAACCATCCTTTTATTCGACCATGTGCTAGACCTCAAGCCTTATGCGATCATTCAAGCGACAAGCTTAAGGAAATGATCTTGGTCATCAAAACTCCCACGAGTTCATGCCTTGTGCAATGGCAAGCCGTCTCATGAGAAGGAATTGGTGAGATCGGTTTTTCGCACAAAGAGATCTTTTGCTTTTAATAGATTGTACTAACTTATGTGTCATCAAGAAACTATATAGCTCAATCTATTGCTCAACTAAGATTCAAGACTCAACTCGACCTATTTGACATGGCAAGAACCATAAAAGATAACACAAAGTCGACTAGTCTCAAATATGAACATGACATGAATTAGGTTAAAATTTAGCATTTTAATTAACCTATCATGGCAAAGACTTGACTACACATATAAAGTCATGATCAAATTAGCAATGGAGCATAAATCATGGCAAAATATTATATAATGAAAACATGTCATGAAAGGATAATAACCAAGGCTCCATTAAGTTATGTTACAAATCAAATGAAGAAAATCCAGCTCCCCCTTAACAAGTGATACAACTTTTAGTTCAAGTTGAGTTATGTCAACGTTAATATCTAGAAGTTCCCAAAAGAACTCCCCACAGACCAAAGCAATAAAATGAGAAGGCGGCAAATAAATCACAAAACAGTGGTCCTTAAAGCATAGATAAGATAGAGAATACTAATGGCTCAGACTGACTCTCATCTACCCCATATGACTCGAGGACAACCAGCTATTGAGAAAACACACACTAGAGAGCAAACACGTGCCACTCTGCCCGAGGGTGGCCCAACCTCGCTAGAACCTAAAAGAAGTGAGTGAGCTCAACCTAGTGAGATAAAAACACTATCCCGAAAGCACAAGATAAGAGCAAGAAGTCTAAGCAACTCAGCAAGAGACACACTCTAACCTATGCTAGGAGGACTAAACCCAATGCACCCGCAATTGCAATGCAACAGAAACGAGACAGAAGCATAATCAATATAGTAAAGCAGTAAAGTCCAAGCTCCCCCTCACAACAATCCATAAGGACAAACCACCCCAAGCTCTCCCCGCATAGAGCTAAAAACCTCGTGCTATCCAAAGGCTTGGTGAAGATATCGATAGCTGGTGGTCACTCTCCTGGCGGAGCACTATGTCACCCTTCCGCACATGGTCTCGAAGGAAGTGATATCGATATCGATGTGCTTGGTCCGAGAGTCTTTGCACTGGGTTCTTAGCAATGCTAATCGCAGACGTGTTATCGCAAAAGAGCGGAACACGGTCGATAACTAACAAAGTCTCGCAGAGTCGAGACCATCAAAGCACTTGGCTCAAGAATGGGTGCGACAGCGTACTCGGCCTCTGCGGTGGGTGTGCAACACCGGATTGCTTCCTCGAAGACCAGGAAACGAGAGAAGTGTCAATGAACTAGCAGTGCCGAGTGCTCTTCCTATCTATCCTGATACCGCAAAGTCGCATCCGAATAGGCTCTAAGGGATGAGCAGGATGAGGAAGAGTACCGAATACCATAGTCAATGGTAGCTCGAAGGTACGAAACATGCGCTTCACCGCTGGCGGTGAGATCTGTGAGGAGAAGCTCAAAACCGCACAAAGACACACAGAGAAGTGTATGTCCGGTCTCGAGTCAATGAGGTACAAGAGAGCCAATCATACTTGAACTCTTTTTGATCAAGCGGCTCGCCGTCCTCATCAGGGTCAAGTGTGGTAGTAGAAGCTATCGGAGTTGACACCGCTTTCCATCACTCATGTCGAAGCGTCTCGGGAGGTCACGAGTGTACTTGCCTTGATGCAAGAAGGTACCCTCCAGTCCGCTTGATCTGGAAGCCAAGGAAGAAAGTCAATTCACCCATCATGCTCATCTCAAACTCGGTGCTCATGACATCCGAGAACTGTGAAACTAGAGCATGAGAAGAGCCGCCAAAGATGATGTCATCGACATAAATTTGGACGAGCAGGAGATCATTGCCAAGCCGGCGAATGAACAAGGTCTTGTCAACTTTACCCATCTCAAAATCATGTCTCAATAGATGGGACTTAAGCCTCTCATACCAAGCTCTAGGGGCTTGCTTAAGTCCATACAACGCTTTGGAAAGCTTGAAGACATGACTAGGGTATTTGGGGTTCTCGAAACACGGAGGTCGTCGACATAGACTTCTTCCTCAATGAAGCCATTGAAAAGGCACTCTTGGCGTCCATCTGGTAAAGCTTGAAACCTTTAGAAGGCGCAAAGGCGGCGAAATTCTAATGGCCTCAAGGCGAGCTACGAGGGCAAGGTCTCCTCGAAATCCGGACCCTCAACACAGGAGTACCCACAATGCGCCCGCCTAGCCTTGTTTGAATGACTACCCCATCCTCACTTTGCTTGTTCTTGAACACCCATTTGGTTCCAATGATATTGTGATCTCGAGGGGCTCAACAAGCGTCTAAACCTTGTTTCTTCGAAACTCTCGACTCCTCATGCATGGCATTGACCCAAGACTCATCGGATAAAGCATGACAAGCGTCCTTGGGCTCAAAAGAAGCTCTGAAGGCAGAGTGGAGACGAGCGACACGCCGAGACTTGGGCGTGTGACTCGTTCAAAGATCTCCAATCATCTCGCTCGGAAGGATGAGATTTTTGAATATGTCTTGGAGGTCCTGGATGAGATGAAGAAGTGGCCTCTTGGCCAATTTGTTATTGTCATCAACTAATTCTTGAAACTGTTTGGAGCGACTTCAAGTTCGTGATAACTTGGGACAATTCACGCAAGAAGCAATAGGCTCAAGTAAGAAGGTTTGAAATTCTGCAATTTTATGATCTGCCCGTTTTAGTTTCATATTCAAGTTATCACAATTTACACAAGACTCGGGTAGATCCAGAAGCATGGCATAAAGTCCTCTAGCATCAAAGTCCTTATCCTCACATGAGGTGGGAGCAATAGTCTCATCAGTAGTAAGTAGGGTAACAGCCATCCTACTCAATTCTAAATCGACAAGCGGACTAACATTCTCCACCTTAATTGCATCAAGCTCGGAGGACGGACTATCATGTGAGGTCCTTAGCTTCTCCATATCACCGATCAAAGCACGGCATGTATCACGATCGTCACGGAGGGAGCGATATAAGTGAAGTAAGCTCCCGTGACAATCTCTCTACTTCCTTCTCCAACTCGCTACATCTAGTCTTAGCTCTAGCATGAAAACCTCCTAACTTAAGAAATGCTTCATTAAGTTGGTCATAAGAGGGACATACCTCATCGGAGTCGGAATAGAGATCGCTGTCGCTCAGTTCGCCCTCAAGGGCCATGAAGCACATCTCGGAGAAGTCGCTGTCGCCCTTGGGGTCTTGGTCGCCGATCCCGTCGTCGCTCCATCCCTCCACCTCGGTGAGGTCGAGGTCGTCAGCGGCGAGAAGCGGTGGAAGAGCTTCTTGGCCTTCCCAAGGTCGCGGAACTTCTTCTTTCCGGGGCGGTCTTTGAGGGCTTCGAGTTGCGGTTCTTGTCGATGTAGTCGTTCTTGCCGAACCGTGAAGTCACCTTTACCCTTCCTAAGCTTGGGACGGTTTGCTCGGATGTGGTTGGGGCCACCACACTCGAAACAAATCACGGGTCCTCTTTTCCTTCCGTCCCTCCTCCCTTTGTAAGCATGGGAGAATCTCCGTGCGAGGAGGGCTAGTCGCTCATCCGCAGTCGCTCTGTCGATCATCGGTTATGTCACGAGAGCGGCGAGGGAGAATCATAAGATGGCTCGGAAGAAGTGGATCGAGCGGGATCGGTGACTAGTGCCATCGGCGAGACTTCGACCGACGAGAGACTATGTCAATCTCGTGAGTCTTGAGGCGAGTAAAGCGCATCAAGAGTCAAGGTCGAGAGGTCTGTGGTGTCCTTGATGGTAGTCACCTTCATCTCCCAAACCCTAAGATCGAGTGTAGAAAGAATTTGACGGCGTTATCCGAGTCGGAGTATGTGAGACCGACGGCTCTGGAGGTTGCTCAAAATCTTGTGAAAGCGAGAAAAGCACTCGTCAAGGGACTCACCGGCAAGCATCTCGAATTTCTTGTATTCTCGCTTGAACCGGTCTTGTCGAACCGTCTTGATGCGGGTTGTGCCCTCATGGTATGCATCGAGGGTCACCCGGATGTCGTAAGCGGACGACGGTGAGAGATCTTGATCGAACTCGCTTCTACTCAACCCCGAATGATGATGTTTCTTGCCTTAGCATTCGCCTCAACATCAGCCATATTCCCGGCATTGATGTTCTCATCGGCAGGAACAACAAACTGTATCTTCACCTTCCGCGGATGGCATACCCTAAGCACGGATGTAAATTTCCATCCGGCTCTTCGGAAAGGGTAATCCAGCCATCAGCAGGCGGGCTTGGTGGAATACTTGTCCATCGCCATGGCTCTTGAGACCGGTTAAAGATCTATCAAAGAAGAGCTAACCGGCTCTGATACCAATTGTCCATCCGGATCTTCCCTTGCCCGTGCTCCAGGCGATGAGACGATCACCTTTGGAGATGCTTCATCTGGGCGCGTAATCTCCAAAGGTACAGTGCACATTAATGATTCATTTATTTTAAAAGATGTTGCCTTGGTTAGTAAGCTGCAGTACAATTTGCTTTCCGTTTCTCACCTTACCGATGACGACTTTGAGGTGAGTTTTAAGAAAAACAATTGCAAAATTCTTGATTCTTGGTGTAGTCCGTTTGCGGATTTCTCGTTTTGGGAGGATCTTCGTGCTGATTTTTCCGAGTCTTGGTGATTCTCTCCGGTGTTTGGTTGCTTCGAGTCCCGTGATCTTTCCTTCTGGCATAGGAGACTTGGTCATGTTGGTTTTGATCATTTGACCCGAGTTAGCGGTCACGACCTCATTAGTGGTTTGCCAAAACTCAAGATGGTCAAAGATCTAGTTTGTGCTCCTTGCCGCACGCGGCAAGATGGTTGCCGCTTCCATCCTCCCACACAGTTACTATGACCGATGCACCGTGACACCGCTCCATATGGACACGGTTGGACCGGCTCGAGTGCGGTCGGCGGGAGGGAAGTGGTGCGTTCTTGTTGTGGTCGATGACTATTCGAGGTACTCTTGGGTGTTTTCTTAGCCTCGAAGGATGAGGCGTTTACACATTTTGAGGTCTTTTCGGTGGGCTTTCTCGTTGAGCTTCCGGGTGCCTTACGAGCGATCCGCGATGACAATGGCACGGAGTTCAAGAACTCCTACTTTGAGAGTTTCGTGATGAGACGATGTAGAGCACCGTTCTCTTCTCCATCGTCCCTCGGCGAGAATGGCGTTGTGGAGAGGAAGAACCGTACCTTGGTCGACATGGCGGGACGATGCTTGATGAGTACTCTACACCGCGGAAGTTTTGGGTGAGGCTATAGCCACCGCGTGCCATGTTTCTAATCGGGTTTTCTTGGGCACACTTGCACCGCACTTCTTATGAGTTGAGATACGGGCGGCCGGTGTTTCTCATTTTCATGTGTTTGGTTGCAAGTGTTTTATTCTAAAGTCCGGGAACCTAGATAAGTTCGAGTCACGATCTTGTGATGGACTCTTTCTAGGCTACTCGACTTCTTGGCGAACCTATAGGGTGCAGGCGTGAGTCTAGCAAAATGGTAGAAACACGTGAGGTGACCTTGACGAGGCCGGTTCGGGACTAGGCCCGATATCTCGTGTTCTTTAGAGCGGTCGAGACCATCTTCGTGGATGATGAGGAGGATGGAGACGAGGTTGTCTACGATCCAGTCCCTCATCCACCACTTGAGGTGCCCTCTTCCACCGCACCTCGAGGTGATCAGCCCATGCCTTCTGCTTCCTCTGGAGCTAGTGGCTCTGTTCCTACCCGTCAGGTTCACGGTGAGGCCACTTCTTCATCTCATCTGGACCTCCTAGACATATCCGAGCTCATCCTTCCGAGCGGATGATTGGAGATCTCTTTGAGCGAGTCACACGCTCAAAGTCTGGCATGTCACTCTTCTGTCTCCACTCTGCCTTTGTTGCCTCTTTTGAGCCCAAGGATGTTTGTCATGCTCTCTCAGACGAGTGTTGGATAAATGCCATGCATGAAGAATTAGAGAGCTTGAGAGAAATAAGGTGCGGGCGCTTGTTGAACCCCTCGAGATCACAATATCATTGGAACCAAATGGGTGTTCAAGAACAAGCAAAGTGAGGATGGGGTAGTCATTGAAACAAGGCTAAGCGGTTGCTCGGGGGTACTCCCGGTTGAGGTCTAGATTTCGAGGAGACCTTTGCCCCTGTAGCTAGACTTGAGGCCATTAGAATTCTGCTTGCCTTTGCAGCTTCTAAGGGTTTCAAGCTTTACCAGATGGACGTCAAGAGTGCCTTCCTCAATGGCTTTATTGAGGAAGAAGTCTATGTCAGACAGCCTCCAGGTTTCGAGAACCCCAAATACCCTAGTCATGTCTTCAAGCTTTCCAAAGCTTGTATGGACTTAAGCGAGCCCCTAGAGCTTGGTATGAGAGGCTTAAGTCCTATCTATTGAGACATGATTTCGAGATGGGTAAAGTTGACAAGACCTGCTCATTCGTCGGCAGGCAATGACCTTCGTCGCTCAAATTTATGTCGATGACATTATCTTTGGCGGCTCTTCTCATGCTCTAGTTTCACAGGTCTCGAATATCATGAGCACCGAGTTTGAGATGAGCATGATGGGTGAGTTGACTTTCTTCCTCGGTTTCCAAATCAAGCAGACTCGGGAGGGTACCTTCTTGCATCAAGGCAAGTACACTCGAGACCTCCTGAGACGTTTCGACATGAGTGATGGAAAGCCGGTGTCAACCCCGATGGCTTCTGACCACACTTGACCCGATGAGAGCAGCGAGCAGTTGATCAAAAGGAGTTCAGAGTATGATTGGCTCTCTCTTGTACCTCACCGCCTCGAGACCGGACATACACTTTTCCGTGTGTCTATGTGCTCGGTTTGAGCTTCTCCTCGCGTGTCTCACCGCCAGGCGGTGAAGCGCATCTTTCGGTACCTTCGAGCTACCATTGACTATGATATCTGGTACTCTTCCTCCTCCTATCTATCCCTTAGAGCCTTTTCGGATGCAGACTTTGCTGGCTGTAGGATAGTGTAACATCCTGAAAAACTTAGAAGGATTATGTAATAGAAACGTTGTTGGTTGTTTTGTAACACATCATGTTTGGTTGGATTCTAAAAATACTTTTCTAAAATACTGAGGAAAAGCCCACCTGTTTACTATATGGGAAATTCTAAAATTTAATTCGAATCGAAAAGATGATCCCGAGGAAAAGTTTACAAGAGTAACATAAATAGGTTGGTCACTATACCAAAGAAATATTTGTACACAAAATAGTAATATCACAAATCTTATAAAAGAAAAGAGGAGAAAATAAAGATAAAGAGAAAATGTTCCGTTGTGGGCCCATGGTTTGTAAATAAAATGGTCATCTCTGTGGAAATTAATTTTGTTAAACCCAAAATATGTCTGGGAACTTCTGTGAATTTTTCCAGAATTTTTCGAAGTAATTTCATATTTTTCCGAATTGTATTATGCCTTCTAGCATTCCTGAAAATGCAAAAATCAAAATAAAAACCCAAAAATCCCGGTGGACGCGTGGGATGATTTGGATCCGCCCACGTCGCCCGGATCCGCCCTCCCCTCTCTCGGGTCGATCAGGCGTTCGGACCGGATGGCGCCACGTCCTCACAGGCGCCATCTCGGCCACCAGCGGCCGCCTCTCCGCCCCCTCTCTCTCGCAAGCGGGCCCGCTTGCGAGGCCGTCTCCCTTTTTCTTCCTCCTCGCGCCCCCCTCGCTCGCGGCCGTCTGCGCCTGCTGTGGAGACCCCGCAGAGGGGCAGCGTAATGGGAAAAAGGCCCCACGTCGTCCCCTAACCTCGTTGTCCCTTCCGCCGCCCGTGTCATGCCACTCACCACCATGCGGCCGCCTCATCATGGCGGGTTCACCGTGGCGCCCTTCCTCGGCCGGCTATAAAAGCCGTAGTCCCGCCCAAGCAGTCGCCGTGACACCCTCGGCGTTTCCGGCTCAATTGCCTAAGTTCCACCCTATCGCCGCGACCCTTCTTCCTCAACTCCGGCCGACCGCCTCGCGCAGTCGGCCGATCCTCACTGTGGGAACTCGATCCTTTGCTCCCACAAAGATCTCGGACCATCGCCGAGCTGTTGCCGGCCTCCCGAGCTTCATGACGGCCGTAGCTCACCGGCACCGTGAGCCCTCCCGAGCCGCCGCTGCTCGTCGACCCACCTCCGGTGACCCCGGCCCTCCCGTCACCACCACCGGCCTCGCCGCGAGCCCGGCTTTGCATTTCACGAAGCCCCGAGCCTCGGTGAGCTTCCCTCGCCGGCGGCGGCCACCGTCTTCCTCGGCCTCGGGCGCCTCATCACCCCTCGTACCCCCCTTAAGGGAAAATCATCCTTAAGGGTGAGATAAAGCAGCGGCGGGTTGGTCACCGCCGCTCACCCTCTTTCCCCCCCTGCTCCCTCGGCGTTCACGCCCGCTCACCGAGGTTGAGCCATTCTTTAAAACGTCGGACAGTGGGCCCCACCGGCGCTGCCTTCGACCACCGCGCCTCCGGGCCCCTTTGTCGGGGCAGCGGGGAGCGGGCGAGCCACCACCGCTGGGTTCCAGCGTCGACCGCGCAAGTCGGTCTCGACCGATGGGCCCCACTCGTCGATTTTATTCTTTTGGGATTTATTCAAACCGAATGTATTCAAATATGAATAACTTGTTCATTTAGCTCAAATTTAGTGAAATCAATTTCTAAATTCATCTAAAATCAAGGGCTACTTAATAAAACTAGAACCAACACTTTTGAAGCTTGTTTAAATTTTATTGTGTTATTTGTTTGTTGTAATGTTTTTATCTAAATTTTCGCATATATGAAACGTAGCTTTCGAGACTCAAGAGGAGGAAGCTGCAGTGCCATAGAATCTAACGTTCAAAACCGGACCTCGACAACCAAGGCGAGTCAATGCTTTGATCATTTTGAGCCTATGTTTTCAATAAAGTAATTTGGTTCAAGTATTATAAAAATTGCATGCTTATATTCTATGTGGCAATACATGTTAATTTCAGCTTTTAGATATGCCCATGATTCTCCTGAATTAGTATATGTCCTTTGCAACACTTTTTGCTATGTGATCCTTGTCACCCTAGTAAAAGTAATATTGCTACGACTCTTTTGAAACTAAGTCTATAATTATAAATGCATGCTTAGAGTTGTTCTAGATAAACAAGGGTATGAGAGTACCTAGCATATCTTACAAACTAAAGAAAGAAGTATTGGGCGGTCATTGTGATGATGACTGGTTTATGTTAGTATAAGTGTATGTTTCCTCCAAAAGAACCTCACATGCTTAATTATTTGGGCGGATGGTTGAGGGCGGGAGTGTTGAATGGTGCCGTGATAGCACAGATTTGTGGTAAAGTGGTGCCGTGATAGCACAAGGGATTGTGGTAGAACCGTCCAGATAACACTTAAGGACTGAATCTGGTGACAATCTCCCACGATATAACAAGTACAACCACATGCTGGCAAAGTGTAAGCAGGGCCAATTAAATTGCATGGACTTAGTATGAGTTGCGTCGGTGTGAACACGGCGGGTGAGGATGGCCACATCCTCCGGCGTGATGGCGCAGAGGGGCTTCGGAAGGGTGGTCGTGCCGGAGGAAGTGGAAACCTTAGCGGTCGCAACTCTGCTAGGAAAATGCACTGTAAAAGCCTTGTGATAGTCTCCTCAACTGCATGACTAAGGAATCATGTGGGGCAATGAGCAGATCTATCTCGTATGGGTAAAGTGTACACACTCTGCAGAGTCTTGAACTATTCGAATAGCCGTGCCCACGGTCATAGGCAGACATGGGAACTTAACTAGATATAGCTCTGTTTCAAAATCTGTACAAAAAGGGCAGAGAAAGGCCTTTATGGGAAGGCAGAGTAAGGCCCTCATTTGAGTTGTCCCGGTGTCGCCCGGTGGTAATGTAGCGATTATCTGTTGAAGGCATGGTACAATGAGCGAGATCATGTAATGGTGGATGGTCTCGATTCGATAAAGATAATGTAGATGTTGGTGAGTATCATGTTTAAACTTTCAAATGGCTGGGTCCTAGAAATTTTAAATATTATAGTTCAAAAGGCATATTTCATAAATAAAATAACCTGAGCCATTCCTTGTTAAAAGCCTTGCATGCTATCTACTGCATTTGGTGTGTTGACTCGCTGAGCACGGTGGTTAGTGTGCTCACTCTCGCAATACCAAAACCCAGTTAGGAGCTCAAGACCGTATGCCTTTGAGGAAGCACTGCTGCGGATGGAGAAGACCGCAGGAATTAGGACGTATAATCCGCGCTTAGAACCTTAGGCATTTAGACTAAGGTGTGGTCTCATCCAGATGTTCTAGAGCCCTAGAATGTTTGTATGACCACTTTTGCCCTCGATCTCGCTTGTGGTTTAAAGGCCCATTTGTAACTCTTCATTGCTAGACCTTTTGTAATGTAAATATTTGGCCTGCTTGGCCCTATTGTACAACTGCGCCTTTGTGAAGGCCTAACTTAACATTTGTAATGTAATAATATTATGGCTTGTTGTGAATTCCGCAATGTATGAAATGATTCAGCAATGTATCTGTGTGCATTATCTCCTGATCCGTGGAATAATGCGAAGGCACAACGGTCTCGGATTGCAAAATCCGGGTCCGACAGAGCTGGTATCAGAGCATACGACTGTAGGGTAAAAACCTTAGTTGGCCACTAGTATTCACGCTGTTGTATATTTAAAAATGTATAAAAGGAAGTTCTTAAAAATATAGGGTAATAATTCTTTCCGCATCCTTCCTAGCTCTACTCTGATCTACTTTTGAGTTGTTATTTTGAAAAATTACTAACGACACTATTTAATTACAGATGACAGGAGTTGCAGACGTTGGACACTGGGACTTCTTTGCTCACAGTGCGTGAGGAGAGTTTGCGGATATCCTTCGCAAACTACTCCACTACTTGGGCTACGAGGACGCACCCATCTACCGCGGTCGGAGGACCGTGATAGGCGAGACGAGTCTGGTTGGTGGAGATCTTCATCTATCCCCGACGCGAGGGAGACCGGTCTCACTTGTTCCGACTACCCACCGAGGAGCTTTGGTGGCAGCGGCCTTCTGAGGCGCCGCTCGTCTGGCTGCGGCCCGACTTTGCGACATCCACGCGACACGGGTGTTAGAGTCACCCTTCACCTACCACCCTCTGCGGACGGAGCACGCCAGGTTCGACGGGACCCGGTGATGAGTTGGAGGGCGACCCGAGGCTTACCTACCGATGGACCTCACTCGGGTCATGGAGTGCGGCCCATGTGGTGGCTCGGAGGATATCACCGCGCCGGGGCGCCTCCTCGCACGCCACATCGAGGTGGACTCCTTGCGTGGCGGCTCGCCCGATGTGGCGGGCCTTGGCAGAGGCCAAGGTAGAGGCGCTGCCGCGCACCTGCACTCGTGACGCCTACACCGACTCGGTTCCGCACCTCCACGGGTTCCGGGACTCGCACGAGCTCACAAAGACGTAGGCGTGCGACCCCACAGCCTCGGTCCGCTCTGCCGTGGAGAGGCTCGGCGCAGCCGTTCACGCTCTTACTCCGACACCGACCCATCGAGTTTAGTGGCGGCGGTCCCGTTCTCGGTGTACGGACTACACCCTCCACCCCAAAGTCGGTGACATGGAGGAGTAGGCGATCGTGGGTCGATGAGTGCGGTGCTTGCTAGAGTTGGCTAGTAATAGCAAGCGTGGGCCCCACCCACTAGTAGCGACTTATGCCGCACCTTAGTATCGTTAAGTATCGTATGTTTGTAAAGTCCAACGTGGCTTGTGAAGCCATAAAAAGGCGGCTATGTGATGTCTTGTCGTGCTTAATGAAAACGGCCTTGTGTTTATTCTTGTTGTTTGATATTTGCATTGGTTCTTTATTGTCTTTGTCGTGGGTTATTAACTTTTATAGGAGGTTAAAACAAGGGCCTAAAGAATGTTAAATTATCTACGGATGGCTAGCCATAGAGTTACCCGCATGGCGGGAGCCAACCAGACATGCGCAGCGTAGTGGAAGCCGGTCAAGAAGCACAAACAAGCGGGAAGGGAAGAGGCCGGTCAAGGGTAAACCTCCCACCCCACCTTAACCCATCTATGGCACAAGTTATGGCCCAACAAGCGCAAATACTCCGAGCTATCTTCGCAGCCGCCAGACCCACGCTAATGTTCACGCCACCGACACAGGAGACTTCATCAGACCGGCCCCTCACCTTGGCCGGGCGATGAGCCCCTAGAGGCGGAAGATTGGCTAAGGGACACGAAAGGAAGTCCGTTTGGCCGTCTGCGAAGGCGACCAAGTGCTCTTCGCAACCCATCAACTACAAGGGCATGGTGCTGGGGGGAGGTATTTGGCCACCAAGGGATATGAGGATACTCCCACCGAGCTAACGCAACTATAATGTGGGCGAAATTCAAAGTGGCCTTTAAAGCCAATTTCGTCCCGGTGGGGTGATGAGAATAAAGAAGAATGAATTCAGACCTTGAAGCGGGCGGCTGTCGGTCAATGATTATCTTACCAAGTTTAATCAAGCGGCCGCTTCGCCCCAAGGATGTGGCGGATGAAGAGGAGAAGATCGGCCGGTTCTTGAAGGATGAATGAAGAACTCGGTGCGACTCATCACACAGGACTTCTCCAGCTTTCATCAGCTGGTGAATAAGGCTTTGGTCCTGGAAAATGAGAAGAAGAACCTGGAAGCTAGTCGCAAACGGAAATGTGGTTCGGCGCCGCAAGGAAGGTTCATCCAGATTCTTCAACAATTCTCCCTTCTCCGGCAGCCCGTCTCGAGCCCAAGCCCGGCACCTCGTCCGGTGGTAGTACGTTCGGACTCCTCGCCCCACGGCCGGTGCGAGAACAAACCCTCGACCCCTTCAATTGCTTCAACTGTGGAGAAAAGGGCACTACGCTTATCGCCGCCCTCGGTGACGGACCACTCGGTGAAATTCAACTTGGGCACCACCCTCCCAAGTCAAGCTTGAAACCCAAACAGAGGAAATCAGGCCCCTCAATCCAACCGGGCTGCATCAACTCCAAATCGGGGAAGGGTAAATCATGTCACCAAGAAGGCGAGGAGGTCTTTGGTATTATTGGGTGCGTTTTACATCAAGACTATACCAAGACGCGTCCTTTTTGATTCGGGGCATCGCATTCATTCATAGCAAAGGGTATGTGGATAAACTTAAGTCGCTCGTCCACATTGAAGAAAGCATTAATGCTTAGTTCACCCGAGGAATGATTAAGGCCACCTTAGTGTGCCCAGGAGTAGAAATTGTCATGGAAAGATTTATATTCCTAGCAGATTTAGTTGTGCTAACCTCCCGGACCACGGATATTATCTTTGGGTATGGACCGTTAACTAAACATCAAGGATATTAGATTGTGCCTTGAGGCAAGTTAAGTTGACCAAGGGCCCAGGATTGACCATTGTGGTAAAAGTAGACCGACCATATAGATGGGGTCGAGAAATATATTATTGCGAAGATGTGCCGCTAGAAGGAATGATGGTAGTGCAAGACTATACTGAAGTCTTCCCTGATGAGCTACCTGGCATGCCCCCAGACAGAGATCTTGAGTTTGTTATCAATTTAAAGCCTGATGCTGCCCCTACCTCCAAGAGACCATACCGGATGACCGTAGATGAGCTAGAAGAATTGAAGAAGCAACTCCATGAACTACAAGACAAAGGTTTCATTAGGCCGAGTTCCTCACCTTGGGGATCCCCGGTTATTTTTGTAAAGAAGAAGGATGGCACCGCCAGGATGTGCGTAGATTATCGGGCTTTAAATGAAGTGACCATCAAGAATAAGTATCCATTGCCGAGGATTGATGACCTGTTTGATCAGCTTGGGGGAGCCACATTGTTCTCAAGATTGATTTAAGATCTGGTTATCACCAATCAAGATTAGGCCTAAGACATCCCAAGACCGCCTTTACCACTAGGTATGGACTGTACGAGTTTACAGTTATGTCCTTTGGGCTGACCAATGCCCCTGCCTATTTCATGAATCTCATGAACAAGGTCTTCATGGATTACCTGGATAAGTTTGTAGTGGTATTCATTGATGATATTCTCATCTACTCCAAAACCGCAGACGAGCATGCTGAGCATCTACGCTTAGTGTTGGAAAGACTCAAGGAACATCGCTCTATGCCAAGTTCGGCAAATGTGAGTTACGGTTGCGGGACATCGACTTCTGGGGCATATTGTGTCTCGAAAAGGAGTGTCTCATGACCCCGCCAAAATTGCAGCGATAGCGGAATGGCGGCAACCTACCTCGATCCGAGGTGAGGAGCTTCAAGGGTTAGCGAGGATACTACAGGCGGTTCATTGAAGGGTTCTCCCGAGTTGCCGGACCAATGACCCGCTTACTCAAAAGGAGCAAGCATTTGGATGGACCAAGGCATGTGAAGAGAGTTTTCAAGAATTGAAGAAGAGGTTGACTACCACCCCAAGCTAGTTACGCCGATGTGCGGCGAGACTTTGAAGTATATTGCGATGCGTCTCATCAAGGGCTTGGGGTGTGCTTATGCAAGAAGGCGGTGGTGGCGTGCGCATCCGTGCAACCGCCCTCATGAAGCCAACTACCCAACCCATGACACGGAATTAGCTTAGTGGTTCATGCCACAAGATCTGGAGGCACTATCTTATTGGCAACCACCGTGATATCTACACGGATCACAAGAGCCTCAAGTATTTCTTCACCCAGTCGCATCTGAATTTGAGACAAAGAAGATGGCTGGAGTTGATTAAAGATTATGATATGAGCGTCCACTACCACCCTGGAAAAGCTAACGTAGTGGCGGGGCGCCCGAGTAGGAAAGCCCATCAGTAACCACCTTATGGGTCGGGAGCACCAACTGAATTATACAAAGAGCTAACCGCCTCGAATCTAGGGATTGTAGAAGAAGGGCCCCGACCGCCTTTGAAGAACAAACAAGTATCGAAGAAATGATAGAAGTTGCACAAAAGGGAGACCCAGTTGTTATGAAATGGAAGAAATCAATGGAAGAAGGAAAAGCCCCAAAATGAATCGGATCATCAAGGAATTCTAAACGCGAAATCGTGCTTTCACCCCCTCAAAAGGATCTTAGAGACCTAATGCTTGGAAGCACACACCTCTGCAGATATTCCTTCATCTGGTAGTACCAAGATGTACCAAGACATGAAGCAATACTCTTGGTGGCGGGCATGAAGAGAGACATTCTTGAGCACGTCGCTTCTTGTGATGTCATCAAAGAGTAAAGCGAGCATCGAGGCGGCGGGATCTGCTCTGACCTCTGCAAATACCCCAATGGAAATGGGAAGAAGTTGGCATGGATTTCATCACCGGGTTTCCGCCAACGAAGTCAGGATGTGATTCAGTCTGGGTCATCATTGATAGGCTGACCAAGGTTGCCCACTTCATTCCGTCAAGACCACGTACAAGGGAGATAAGTTAGTGAGTCAGACATGTCCCGCATCGTATGCACGCATGGCATACCCAAGCGAATGTTTGGATCGAGGTTCCCGCCACCTCGCATTTTGGGCAAGCCTACATGAAGCTCGGGTACCCATTTAGATTTCAAAGATCGCTACCATCCTCGAGACCGATGGGCAAGCGGAGAGAGTAAATCAAATATTAGAAGATATGCTCGGGCATGTGCTCTAGACTTCTCGAAGGAATGGGATAAATGTCTGCCCTATGCCGAGTTTGCCTACAACAACAGTTACCAGTCCAGCTTGAAGATGTCACCCTTTGAAGCCCTATATGGCAGAAAGTGTCGGACCCCACTTCATTGGTCCGGTGGGAGAAAACTACGTGTTTGGCCACGAAACTCTAAGGCAAGCGAGAAGAAAAAGTTCGGTGATTAGGGACCGGTTGTTGGCGACCCAATCCAGTGTAAGAGCTACGCGGATAAAGGAGAAGGCCCTAAGTTTTGAAGTTGGAAACCATGTGTACTTGAAGGTGTCACCCTTGCGGAGTCAAGAGGTTTAAGGTCAAAGGCAAGCTCACCCCGCGCTATGTTGGGCCTTTCCCTATTTTAGCCAAGAAAGGAGAGGTTGCATACCAGCTAGCCTTACCCCCAAGCATGTCTGAGGTTCACGATGTTTTCCATGTATCCCAGCTGAAGAAGTGCTTGCGAGTGCCAGAAGACCAAGCCCCTCTTGAAGCAATCGAGCTCGAGGAGGACTTAACCTACAAAGAACGACCCATCGAGATTTTGGACACAAGTGGAAAAGAGGACCAGGCGCAATCCATTCGCTTTGTGGCAGAGTTCGAGGAGTCACCACTCAAAGAAAGAGGCTACACAGGAACGCCAAGATCACCGCAAAAGATTACCCTTCTTTGTTCTCTAGCTAAACCAAATCTCGGGGTCGAGATTCTTTTTAGGGGGGTAGGTTTGTAACATCCTGAAAAACTTAGAAGGATTATGTAATAGAAACGTTGTTGGTTGTTTTGTAACACATCATGTTTGGTTGGATTCTAAAAATACTTTTCTAAAATACTGAGGAAAAGCCCACCTGTTTACTATATGGGAAATTCTAAAATTTAATTCGAATCTGAAAAGATGATCCTGGAGGAAAAGTTTACAAGAGTAACATAAATAGGTTGGTCACTATACCAAAGAAATATTTGTACACAAAATAGTAATATCACAAATCTTATAAAAGAAAAGAGGAGAAAAATAAAGATAAAGAGAAAAATGTTCCGTTGTGGGCCCATGGTTTGTAAATAAAATGGTCATCTCTGTGGAAATTAATTTTGTTAAACCCAAAATATGTCAGGAACTTCGTGAATTTTTCGAATTTTTGAAGTAATTTCATATTTTCCGAATTGTATTATGCCTTCTAGCATTCACAAAATGCAAAATCAAAATAAAACCCAAAAATCCCCGGTGACGTGGATCGGCCGGATCCGCCACGTCGCCCGGATCCGCCCTCCCCCTCTCTCGGGTCGATGCGCGTTCGGACCGGATGGCGCCACGTCCCTCCCGGCGCCATCTCGGTCACCCGCGATCGCCTCTCGCGCCCCTCTCTCTCGCAAGCGGGCCCCGCTTGCGAGGCCATACCCTTTTCTTCCTCCTCCTCCTCTCAGCCCCGGACCCCCTCGCTCGCGGTGTCTTTGCGCCTGCTGTGGAGACCCGCGAGGGGCAGTAATGGGGAAAAGGCCCCACGTCGTCCCCTAACCCCGCCGCCCTTCCGCCGCCTGTGTCCGCCACTTGCTCCACCACCAGCAGGCAGCCCTTCACATCATGGCGGGTTCACCGTGGCTGCCTTCCTCGGCCGGCTATAAAGCCGTAGTCCCGCCCAAGCAGTCGCCGTGACACCTCGGCGTTTTCCGGCTCAATTGCCCTAAGTTCCACCCTATCGCGGCGGCCCTTCTTCTTCCTCAACTCCGGCCGACCGCCTCTCGCCGCATTCGGTGATCCTCACTGTGGGAACTCGATCCTTTGCTCCCACAAGATCTCGGACTCATCGCCGAGCTGTTGCCGCCTCCCGAGCTTCGCTGACGGTGTAGCTCGCCGGCACCGTGAGCCCTCCCAGGCGCCGCCGCTGCTCGTCGTGACCCACCTCCGGTGACCCCGCCCTCCCGTCACCACCACCGGCCTCGCCATGAGCCCGGCTTTGCATTTCACGAAGCCCCGAGCCTCGGTGAGCTTCCCTCGCGGCGACGGCCACCGTCTTCCTCGGCCTCGGGCGCCTCATCACCCTCGTACCCCCCCAAGGGAAAATCATCCTTAAGGGTGAGATAAAGCAGCGGGTTGGTCACCGCCACCCTCTTTCCCCCGGCTCCCTCGGCGCGTTCGAGCCCCGCTCACGCAGCGCTGAGGTTGAGCCATTCTTTAAAACGTCGGACGGTGGGCCCCACTGCCGGCGCTGCCTTCCACCACCGCGCCTCCGGGCCCCTTTGTCGGGGCAGCGGGGGGCGGCGAGCCACCGCCGCTGGGTTCCAGCGTCGACACCGCGCAGTCGGGTCTCGACCATGGGCCCCACTCGTCGATTTTATTCTTTTGGGATTTATTCAAACCGAATGTATTCAAATATGAATAACTTGTTCATTTTAGCTCCAAATTTAGTGAAATCAATTTCTAAATTCATCTAAAATCAAGGGCTACTTAATAAAACTAGAACCAACACTTTTGAAGCTTGTTTAAATTTTTATTGTGTTATTTGTTTGTTGTATTGTTTTTTATCTAAATTTTCGTGCATATGAAACGTAGCTTTCGAGACTCAAGAGGAGGAAGCTGCAGCTGCCATAGAATCTAACGTTCAAAACCCGGACCTCAGCAACCAAGGCGAGTCAATGCTTTGATCATTTTGAGCCTATGTTTTCAATAAAGTAATTTGGTTCAAGTATTATAAAAATTGCATGCTTATATTCTATGTGGCAATACATGTTAATTTCAGCTTTTAGATATGCCCATGATTCTCCTGAATTAGTATATGTCCTTTGCAACACTTTTTGCTATGTGATCCTTGTCACCCTAGTAAAAGTAATATTGCTACGACTCTTTTGAAACTAAGTCTATAATTATAAATGCATGCTTAGAGTTGTTCTAGATAAACAAGGGTATGAGAGTACCCTAGCATATCTTGCAAACTAAAGAAAGAAGTATTGGGCAGTCATTGTGATGATGACTGGTTTATGTTAGTATAAGTGTATGTTTCCTCCAAAAGAACCTCACATGCTTAATTATTTGGGCGGATGGTTGAGGGCGGGAGTGTTGAATGGTGCCGTGATAGCACAGATTTGTGGTAAAGTGGTGCCGTGATAGCACAAGGGATTGTGGTAGAACCGCCCGATAACATTAAGGACCAATCGGTGACAATCTCCCACGATATAACAAGTACAACCACATCTTTGGCAAAGTGTAGCGTGGCCAATTAAATTGCATGGACTTAGTATGAGTTGCGTCGGTGTGAACACGGGCGGTAGAGGATGGCCACATCCTCCGGCGTGATGGCGCAAGAGGGGCTTCGGAAGGGTGGTCGTGCAGGAGGAAGTGGAAACCTTAGCGGTCGCAACTCGCTAGGAAAATGCCTTTGTAAAAGCCTTGTGATAGTCTCCTCAACCGCATGACTAAGGAATCATGTGGGGCAATGAGCAGATCTATCTCGTGTGGGTAAAGTGTACACACTCTGCAGAGTCTTGAACTATTCGAATAGCCGTGCCCACGGTCATGGGCAGACATGGGAACTTAACTAGATATAGCTCTGTTTCAAAATCTGTACAAAAAGGGCAGAGAAAGGCCTTTATGGGAAGGCAGAGTAAGGCCCTCATTTGAGTTGTCCTGGGTGTCGCCCCAGTGGTAATGTAAGCGATTATACGCTGAAGGCATGGTACAATGAGCGAGATCATGTAATGGTGGATGGTCTCGATTCGATAAAGATAATGTAGATGTTGGTGAGTATCATGTTTAAACTTTCAAATGGCTGGGTCCTAGAAATTTTAAATATTATAGTTCAAAAGGCATATTTCATAAATAAAATAACTGAGCCATTCCTTGTTAAAAGCCTTGCATGCTATCTCGCATTTGGTGTGTTGACTCGCTGAGCACGGTGGTTAGTGTGCTCACTCTCGCAATACCAAAAACCCAGATTCCGGAGCTCAAGACCCGTATGCCTTTGAGGAAGCACCTGCTGCAGATGGAGAAGACCGCGCCGGGAATTAGGACGTATAATCCGCGCTTAGAACCTTAGGCATTTAGACTAAGGTGTGGTCTCATCCAGATGTTCTAGAGCCCTAGAATGTTTGTATGACCACTTTTGCCCTCAGTCTCTGCTTGTGGTTTAAAGGCCCATTTTGTAACTCTTCCGCTGCTAGACCTTTTGTAATGTAAATATTTGGCCTGCTTGGCCCTATTGTACAACTGCGCCTTTGTGAAGGCCTAACTTAACATTTGTAATGTAATAATATTATGGCTTGTTGTGAATTCCGCAATGTATGAAATGATTCAAGAATGTATCTCGTGTGCATTATCTCGATCCGAGGAATAATGCGGTAGAAGGCACAGCAGGTGCGGATTGCAAAATCCGGGTCCGACAGATAGATAGGAAGAGCACTTCGGGCACCTGCCAGTTCTTTGGCACTTCTCTCGTTTCTTGGTCTTGAGGAAGCGATCCGGTGTTGCATGATCCACCGCCGAGGTCGAGTATGTTGCTACTGACCGATTCTTGTCGTAGCTGTACTGGATGGTCTCGACTGCGGGACTTTGGGTTAGCTATCGACCGTGTTCCGCTTTTACTGCGATAACACGTCTGCGATTAGCATTGCCAAGAACCCAAAGGCACTCTCGGACTAAGCATATTGATATTCGCTATCACTTCCTTAGAGACCATGTAGAGAGGGTGACATCGTGCTCAGTTTGTGGAGTGACCACCGGTTGGTGACATTTTCACCAAGCCTTTGGACACTCGAGGTTTTCACCATGCGGGGAGAGCTTGGGGTGGTTTGTCCTTACGGACCGCTGTTGTGGGGAGCTTTGGGCTTTCTTGCTTTATCGTATTCTTTATGCTTCAGATCCTTCTTGTTGCATCGCATTTTGGGTGCATTGGGCTTAGTCCTTCTAGCATAGGTTAGAGTGTGTCTCTTCTTTGAGTGCTTAGACTTCTTGCTCTTATCTTGTGCTTTCAGGATAGCTGTTTGTTATCTCACTAGGTTGACCTCACTCACTTCTTCTAGGTTCTAGCGAGGTTGGGCCACCCTCGGGTGAGGCAGTGCGTGTTTGCTCTCTAGTGTGTGTTTTACTCGGCAATTTGTTGTCACAGTCATATGGGGTAGATAAGAGTTAGTCTGAGTCATTAGTATTCTCTATCTTATCTATGCTTTAAGGACTGCCTTTCTTGATTTATTTGCCAGCTCTTTCTTTTATTGCTTTGGTTCAGGGGGAGTTCATTTGGGAACTTCTAGATTTTAATGATGACATAACTCAACTTAAACTAAAAGTTGTATCTCAAGTTCAGGGGGAGCTGGATTTTCTTCATTTGATTTGTAACATAACTTAATGGAGCCTTGATTATTATCCTCTCATGACATGTTTTCATTATATTATATCTTGCCATGATTTATGCTCCATTGCTAATTCGATCATGACTTTATATGTGTAGTCAAGTCTTTGCCATGATAGGTTAATTAAAATGCTAAATTTTGACCTAATTCATGTCTTGTTCATATTTGAGACTAGTTAGCTTTGTGTTACCTTTTTATGGTTCTTGCCATGTCAAATAGGCTGAGTTGAGTCTTGAATCTTAGTTGAGCAATAGATTGAGCTATCTGGTTTCTTGATGACACATAAGTTAGTACAATCTATTAAAAGCAAAAGATCTCTTTTGTGCGAAAAACCGATCTCACCAATTCCTTCTCATGAGGCGCTTGCCATTGCACAAGGCATGAACTCAGAGGAGTTTTGGATGACCAAGATCATTTCCTTAAGCTTCTCGCTTGGAATGATCGCATAAGGCTTGAGGTCTAGCACATGGTGAATAAAAGATGGTTGAAAACAACCATGTGATCTCAAAAGAAAATGTCAAATGTGCTCAATGGCTAAAATGTTCAATGTACTCCAACAATTGTATCATTCTTGAACAAATAGCACTCTAGTTTGCTCAACACTAGCTTCTTGATTCCATTTAGGCGATTGACATGGCTTGCATCATTTGTGGATATCATTAGCTATACTAAAATCATATTTTGACTTGACTTGCTAAGCACTTCAATTAAAATTCAGATTATACCTTATGTTGCTTAGCTTCTCTTTACATACTTAGTCATGATCTTTATAGCATATTTGTATGTTATGGCTTAATATAATGCATGATGGTCATTTTGGATAATTCTCATGGCTCTACATACTTAAAAATGATCAAATCAGCATTTCATCCATTTTCATGACTTTTCTCTCTTTGCATTCTTGTTGGGTTTATTGCGAAAGGGGAGAATAGTGGTAGAAAAAGCCACTTTGGGAGCTTTGAGGAAAATTGTTCTTTCTTTTGCTCCTTCACGAGTCATTAGCTTCTTTCTGTTTACTTGGACCATGTTAGACTCTTCAAACTCAACTTTGTGCTTTTTCGGTGTTTGTCAATATACTCATCAAGGGGGAGATTGAGAGACCATGTGAGGGTCATCCCATTGTGAGTGATGAGTAATTGACATCGTTTCTCAAAAGTCAAGTTTGAGTCGGTTTGTTCGGATCCAGACGTTGCATGGTGCAACGGGCTCGGTCGGACTTTGGTCGAACTTAGTCGTATGGGTTAGGATGTATATTCTGTTGATGCGACAGATTTGGACTTGTTTATGCTATTTTACGCTTTCATGTATCGAGCGGTGCTATTTGACGTGTTTCTTGTCTGTGTTGCCTGCAGGATGTCGAGGCGGAGTCGTGGCGAGACACGGTGGACCGGACTAGACGCAGGTTGCGCTGAGGTCAGAACGGTCGTGATGTGTCGAAAACAACGTGGACTCGAGGTGGTTGCGAGGCGTGCGAGGCAAGAGCGCGGAAGCTTCCCGGAAGGTGCAGGAGGGGCGAAACGGGAATTTCGCAAGGCTGCACAAGCGGAGGCGGCTCCGTTAGGGTTTAGCCGTAACGGGTTGGAGACCCATTAGCCAAGGGCTATAAATAGAGGTGAGGGCTGCATACCCTTAGGACACAATAGAGAGAGTTAGGGTTTTAGAGTTCATTCCTTGTGTGTGTTGTGCTCCTCCCAAGAAGCTTGTGAGGCTCTTGGTGTTCTTGAGGATTGAGAGAGAAAGAATGGATTGAAAATATTGTAATTTCTTTTCTTACTCTTCTTGAGTTGATCTTTATGAGAGATGGCATAGATATGATCTTTTGCTTATTCTTTTTCTCTCGTGTCTCTCTTCTTGACTTGGTCTGCTATTTGGTTTCATTTCCTTGGTTTGAGCTCTACAGAAAAGCTTTGCTTTTGGGTTCTTACTCATTCAAGAAGATGTGTTATAGCAATGTTTGATCTTCTCCGATCAAAGTCCCCAGAACTGCTAGTGAGTCGGACATTGAATTTGGGAGTTGAGTGTCATGCATGTCTCCAGTATTGAGTTTGTTTTGCTCTAAGAGAAAAGCAGTCAAGCTCGTGTATGTGCTTGCCAGAGAGAGAGAGAGAGTGGCTTTATTTTGATACTGCCTAGCCGAATGACTTGTGAATCAGAAGATTTCTGGTTCCAGCGGTGATAAACTTCAGTTTCTGTTTTTCGGCTATGAACAGTTTTGCTGCGCTGCAATTTTAGACTCCTCTGCCTTCTTCAGTCTGTACAGTTTTCGGTTTTCTCTGCCAACAAACATTCAGCCGGCTGGTTTTGATTCAAGAATCACTTGCGGATGGTTTCTGGTGGCATGCTGCTTTCTTCTTTTTGGCCGGCAACTTTTCAGTTTGCTGCTGCTGCTTGAGATTTCGGCCAATCCTTCAGTCTCTTTTACAGATTTCAGTTTTCCTTTATCTTCTGCTTTCTCATCCAAATTGCAGTAGGTTCTATGCAGTCTAGTATCAGATGAGTATTTTCTCTTCACTGTTATCCGGCTGAATTCTTTTCAAGCTCTGGAAGACTGTTCTGGACTGCACTCAACCGAGTCTGGTTTATTTCTTCTCCTGTAATATTTGTGCCATCAATCTTTCGGTTTGCTGCAGTGTTTTGCTCTCATTTCTTCTTTGATATTTACTATGTCTGCTGTTTTTTAATCTGCAGTCTTCTGTCTTCTCCTGACTGCTTTCTCCCTTTTTCAGTTGTGCTTTTCCTTTTCTGTTTTGCTTTTCCTTCTTGCTTACAGTATCCGATCTGGTTTATCTTCTTCTAGCTAGTCTGCTGCTTCTGATGTTTTTGCTTGCAGCTACGTAGTAATCACTATTCAAATCCTTTTAGGTTGGCCTTGTTTTCTTTTGTTGGAAGTCCTCAGGCTTTTTAAGTTCTAGCTGCTTCCGATTTTTACTCTGCATGCAGACCAACCAAAACAGTGTAGTCAGGCCGGAGGTTCACCGCCGGTCAGACCTGATTCTCTTCTGAGGTCCGATCATTTCCGCTCTACAGTCAGTTTTCAGCTAGAGTAATTTTTATAGTTTTCTGTCTTCCTAGCTTCTATAGCTATCGGAGAAAAAAACCGTGTGGATACTCTTGAGGGCGAATTTTTAAAAGGAACCATTCACCCTCCCCCCTCTGTTGCCATATCCGGTCCTACAATTTTCATGTAGAACACCTATTTTTATTCGGATCATAGCTATATGTAATTTAATGCCCTAAACAGAGGAAACTCTCTGATCTGGCAGACTGGACAGCGAAACTAAATCACGTCACCACGACAGTACATAGGTCTAAAAATTCTGAAAATTATACAAACACTAGATCTCTGAATTATCTACAACTTTCTAAATTACAGCCATAACTATAAAAATCATCTACAATTTTTAAAACCCGTATTACAGTCGGACTGTACCAATCTGTCCACCTGACAGACAGCGGTATTACCGACTCCGTATCTCCCGGATCCCACGGCCAAATATTACGAAACAATTTGAGAGATCATGTGGAAATGATCCCATCTTTGTGATGAGTATTTGACTGTTGTTTGAAGGAAAATTGAGTTTGTTTTGGGCTTTTATTGCAAAGTCTTAACTCTGGACGAAATGAAGTCGTGTACGACTTGTCCCTGTGCCGTACGATCATTTTGAGCGTAGTCGGAAATTTACCGAGCTCATTTGACCACATTTGGTCGTGGTGAAACCCGTTACGTGCGTGCGACCACGTTGAGTGCCTTCGGTCGCGGTAGGGTGGTGTACGACCATGTTTGAACGTGATCGGAAGTCTATCGGGTAGCGTACGACCACGTTGCTGAGTATCGGGTTGCGGTCGAGCAGCGTACGAGTGATCGGAAGCTTATACGACCACGTTGCGGAGCCCTCGGAAGATTTGACCGTGGTCGGCACTCGGCGCTAGGGTTTACGACCACGTTGCTGGCCGGGAGGCGTTCGAGTACTATGACCGTGGTCGGAAGGCTACACGACCACGTTGGTGATATCGATAACCAGGAGGTAGCGTACGACCACGTTGTGGTCTCTACGACTACGTTGGCCGTGGTCGGAGGTCTCTAGGGCCATCTACGACCACGTTGTGAAGTTTCGACCGCGTTGGTCGTGATCGGTGGTCGGCGCGGGGTTTACGACCACGTTGGCGCTTGGGGCGTCGACCACGTTGGGCGCTGGCGTTCGACCACGTTGTGGCGCGTGGGTCTTCGACCACGTTGGGAGATCGGGCGTTCGATCACGTTGGGCGCTGTTGTTTCGACCACGTTAGCGGATGTCGACCGTGGTCGATGGAGCTCATTAAACCGGTCGTGTGGGCACATATGGTGTCGATTATGGTGGGAATCGGTCGGTTGGGTTTACGGTGATGTTGTGGACCTTGTGGACTTGT
Organism: Bonia amplexicaulis; assembly: GCA_036346245.1. Classification (NCBI taxonomy): domain Eukaryota; kingdom Viridiplantae; phylum Streptophyta; class Magnoliopsida; order Poales; family Poaceae; genus Bonia; species Bonia amplexicaulis. Next base: position 9,122,852 of record CM070752.1, on the reverse strand, counting down.
TGGTTCATCTTCTTGGCGGGGTTTGTCAATGTCTATTTTCCGAGGAAAAGGTGTGAGCTCTGTTGAGTCGTCAGAGTCTGTTTGTTGGTTTGGCGGTGCTATGTGATGGTTTGCTTGTCTTGTGGCTGCAGGACTTGAGCTATTTCATGGTGAGCGTGGGAGGACCGGGACTAGGCACGGAGGTGTTGAGGTCCGGCGGTCGGAGACGCCAAGATGATCGAGGCCGGTGAGGTGGTTGCGGCCGGAGACTAATAACCGAGCTGGAGCTGCCAGGCTGAGCACGACGGGCAACAACGAGGAGGACCAGGACTAGGCTCGGGAGGTCGGAGGTCCGCAGACGGTCGAGATGTCAGTGCGGTCGTGTGCGACAAGCGGATCGAGACTAGACTCGGAGGAGTCGAGGGACCGATGATCTTGGAGACAAGTCTTGGTGAGGCTTGGAATGGTCGGGACTAAACATGGGAGATGTTGAGGTCCGTAACAGTGGTGAAGCCAAAGAAGACTGGAGCTCAAGGTGGTCGATGAGGAACTGGGCGATGCAAATGGGTCGGAGATAGGTCAGGTGAGGCTAGGATGGTCGGGACGAGACACGGTGGTGTTGGGGTCCGAGCACCGGGAAGCCAAGGAGACCTAGTCTTGCGAGGTGGTTGCAAGCATGGACAGGAAGGCGGTGTGAGGGCATTTTGGAGAAATGCCAAAGCGCAAGGGAAGCTGTCCCTCCGGTAAAGCACACGAGAAAAGAAGTGGATTCTTGGCGCTAACGGGCAAAGTGCGGGTCTGTTGGGATAGCAGGCAAAGCATTTGAGTTAGCGGGCAAAGTGAGTGTAAAAACCCGGTGTTAGATGGGGTTTTCGGGTTATCCCCAGTATGGACTAATGGATGGATCCATTAGGGCTAGTCTCAGGTGTGAGGCTATAAAAGGGAGAGGGGAGGCAAGTGTTCTGAGTGAGTTGGTCGGCTAGGCCTTGGAGGCGCCCGCCTCCCTCCCTTGGGAGTGTATCTGTGTGTGTGTGCTCTAGGGCTAGAGCTTGTCCTCCCGGGGGTGGTTGCGAAACCTCCGTGTTATGATTTGAGAGGACTCATCTCTCTGTACTTGTTAGAGTTTATCTATGAGATGGAGTGCATGTTTGTGATCCGGGTTGAGAGGTCGTTCTTGAGTTATTTTCATTGATTTATTTGCCATCTCTTCATTCTTAGTTCCTTCTGTATTTCCTTTAAGAGTTGGCTTATATTTGTTTTGCTCAGAACTGGGAATCTGTCTCAAGGCTAGTTGGCGGTTCATTTCGAGAGCGGAAGATGATTTGGAAAAATCCACGTGTCTTTCTGTGCTGCCGATGAGTCTCTGTTCTATTTTTCGATGCATCAATTTTCTTTGGCGAAACAAAGACTTTCCTTTTCTTGGTAAATTCACTTCTAGAGATCATATACAAGTTAGAGTTCAAGTCTCGGTTGGTTTCGACCTCGTGCAAAAGATTCCTCAAATTTTGCTCTGCTGATCGTCTGTTGACAAAATAGAGTATTCACTTTGTTCGTCATCCGATTTTCGGTTTTACGACCAAGGCTGTTGAATCGAGTCTTTCGGTTGTGTGGTCGAGCGACAGTCGGATTCGACTGCAGATATCTTCTTGGCTTTGGTTATCGACCACAAGTTGGCGATCGGCCACGGCTAAGACCTCACGACCTGATTCTATTTTCGGTTCTCTGTTGTCAAGTGACTCGGTCCCGGTCGGTATCGATCATGGAAAAGACTTAGTGTGAAGTCACGGTCTTCTCGGGTTTCATCGGTCGATTGGTTTTCCTTTGGAGATTTGACCACGACTTGCGATCACGAAGTCTTGGCCTTCGCTCTTCTCGATTTTCGACCGGCCAAGACATAGATCATCGCTTTCTTTTGCCCGGTTTCCGAGTGCTTGATGGTCGTAGATCTCGTAGTCGTGTGCCCCACGGTCTCATGAGGTGTCTGCGACCGCGATCGGTTATAGGTGCAAGTCGGTCTTCGACCATGTTGATCGTCGACCATGCCATTGGCTTACGATCACGACGGTTCCGACCGACTCATCTTTCGATCTTGTCGGTCTTGTTTTGGTGGCTATCGACTTCATTGAATTACGTTTGATCATCGATTGCCTACCAAGATGCTCTTGATCGAGTGGTCAAAGTTATGACCACCGCATGCGAGCTATCAACCAAGTTGTCGGTTTCGACCATGGTGTCGGTCTGAACCACGGTGTCTTCCCAACAAGCGTCGCTGTTACCGGCCTGCCTGTCTCTGCGGTGGATGTATTCGACTACGTTTGAGCTTCCGCCAAGTGGTCGTAATCTAACCACACGATTGCTCGATTTGGTCATTAGATAGTCGAATTCCTCTGCCTTCTACTAGACCTCATATCTTGGATCTTCATAGCTTTGTAGCTATTGGAGAATAAGGAATATGTGAATATTTAGAGGAAAAATTTATGGGCACCATTCACCCCCCCTCTGTTGCCTCATCCGGTCCTACAATTGGTATCAGAGCAAGGTTGGCTCTGAATTAGATCTTAACCGATCTTGAGCATGCAACTAGTAGGGAATCTTGTGAACTTTTCTTTGAATCTTTTTGGGGTGGTTTTGCTAATGATGTCCTTTGAGACAAGAGGCTTGATTTCGGCTAGAGGATGATTTTATTTGCAAGAAACCACAAGTGTGAGCTTTGTGGTACATTCTTGTCCTTTGGTTAATCAAGTGCCGTGAAGGAGAAAGCCTTGGAGAACACACGGATGATAATGATAAGGACGAGCGTCGACTTATCATGAGCAAGGTAAAAACTTATTATGACCTTGGCCTTGTCCAAGATGAATATACTTGCTCTTCAGGATATTGTGAGGTGCCTAGATTATAAATTACTAGATTGTTCTTGCTAGGTTGAAATCTCATTTCTCATGTGTAGGTTGTGAGTCTTTCTCTGTAGACGGTGAAAATTTAATTTCTCTACTTGAATGTTAAAATCTGCAAATGAGAAATTAAAACTTTGACTCACTGCACTTGTGTAGAGGAGTGTGAGCTTACTAGAGTGTAGTAAAACTGAGTTCCTCTGCTGTGTCGTTGTTATAGTCGTAATGCCTTACGACCACAACTTCGGCTTCTCGACATAGTCGTAGCTGCATACGACCATGTCTGCTGGCGGACACTTCCGCTTGTTACCGTGGTCGAAAGTCCCTACGAGCACGACTGCTGGGTCTGAGCGCGCTGCTGCTCGATTGTCGTGGTCATAACTGACTTACGACCACACCTGCGATTCCCAGCCGTGGTTGTAACGACCAACGACCACATCTCTCGGCTATAGTCATTCAAGACTACGCCTCTCGTGCTATGACCACGCTCATTTCTTCTCGACCGTAGTCGTAGCACGTAACGACCACTCCTTTTCTGCTGAGTGGCCGTGTGTCAAGTCTTGGAAGCCCAAGCATTTGCTTGCTAACCCTTCGGGATCCAAGACTTGGGCACTTTGTTCTTGTCATTCGTAGGTATCCAGACGCGAGTTGGAGAACATGGATTTGATTGGGTTTTGGTCTTACGCTTCATCATGTGACCGAACATTCATTGGCTCTCCAATTGATGGCCTCCAAGAGGCATATGCTCTCACGTTAGCGTCCACACCTACTTTGTGAGCTACTCTATACCCTCATGCCCTTATACTCATGTTTGACCATATTGGCATGTTGTGCTTGTTCATGTGCTCACATGTTCCATACTGGCATGTTTTTCTCTCAATGCTTTCATGTCATGCCTTTATGTGTATGCTGCTTAAGTATCCATGTACCTTGTTGTATTTGTTACATGCTTAAGCTTTGACTTGACTTCATGAGCTAAGTAGAATGTGTGCATTAGAAGTCAAGTATCATCATGACCTTGTGCTCGTAGTATCTATCATGGTTCACATCTTGCTCCTTATGTTCATTCATCATTATTTATACATGTTAGCATACTTTTCATGATGTTGATTTGCCATGTTGTATGTCTACATGATGTATGCATATGTATGGACAGTATGAGCTTGAGTATATCTTGGATAGTTTCTTTGTGTCATGATGGTGCGTTTATTCATGCCTTTGTATCTTTTCTAGTATACATGCTTTTATCCATGCTAGCATATGCTTCGTGATTGTTCTCGCCATCTCGCTATGTGTATGGTTGTGATTCATTGTGATGCTTGTATATTTTGATCTTATTCTTTGTTATGGCATGAAATAAATTGTATGACATCTTGGTAGCATTAGTCTGTGCTTATGCTTAGATATCATGAGATTTGTGGTTAGGTCATAAGCTTCTTCTAGTATTGGGTGGCTCTAGGCTTGTTTGTTCTAGATGCTTTTGATGAGGGCTAGATTGAGCTTGTGGCGGTGCGTGTTCTCATACATTTGTAATGCTACCGATTGTGGTCATTTGTCTCGATCTCGGATCCATGCCTGTATTATTTACCCCAAGACTAGGACACCACCGTCCCCTATGTTTAATCCGTAGGTTATGAATGAGGGAGAGTGGTACAGTGCTCCTGGTCTTTATGACCACGTCGTAGTTTCTACGACCACAGTATGGACTCTCGGCTGAACCCATACACGACCATGAGCCGGATTCGACCACGACTACGATCCGGACTCAACTTCGGCCACAACTCGGACTCAACTACGACCGATCCTCAGACGCGAGTTCGACCACACCGAACACGACTCCGACCATTCTCAGACTCGTCTACGACCATGGTCTAGACCCGGGATCAATCGCGACCCCAGAATCATCTCGACTATGGTCTGGACTCAATTTGGATTCATCTGCGACCATGGTGAACTCGGACTCGACAACGTCCAGTACATGACTTCGATCGCTGATGAGGTGCGAACACATATGCGACCATGTCCAGACTCATCTACGACCTCGTCACGGACACATATTCGACCTCGACCACTACAACAACCTCCCGAGCAAGCAGAACCGAGGTTTGCTCCTCTGTGATCTTTAGTGTTTTGTTCCTCCACTTGGCTTTGCTTTGTTTATCTGTTCTAGTGGGAGGAAGAGTCCGATTGGTTAGACAGGAACCGACTCTAGGTGATATTGTCTCAATCACACTTCTCATCCAAGTGGTTCTCTAGGATTATTTACTACCTAGTTTGGGCTTTTGTTCTCTAGGATTCTCTTCTCCTAGATTGGACTTTTTCTTGGCCACTAGAGTCTTTTGCATTGACTTAGTGTGCTTCGCTCCGTGGTATGAGGTTATAGACTAGAGACCATGAGGATAGAGTGTGTTTGGGAATCACCTTCTTGAGTTAGAACCTTTCCTTTTGGATTTTGTGCCAAATTTTCGGTTCTTCTCAATTTGCCTTCTCTAGGGGAGTTGGAGTCTTTACATCTGCTCGGGCTATGTTTCGAGGAGAGCTTAGGGTGGTTTGTCCTTATGGATATTGTGAGAAGGAGTTTCTGTGTTTTACTGCTTTATTCATTTATCTTGCTCCTGTTCTCATTTTTTTTGTTGCACTGCATCGGGGTGCATTTGGGTTAGTCCTCCTAGCATAGATTAGAGCGTTTCTCTCGTCTAGTTAGACTTCTTACTCTTATCTATGGTTTAAGGACTGCTGCTTTCTCCTCTCTTTACCGACTTCTTGTTTATTGCTTTGGTTGTGGGGAGTTCATTTGGGAACTTCGAGCTTAATTTTGACTTAACTCAACTTGAACTAAAAGTCGCATCACATGTTAAGGGGAGTGGATTTTCGCATTGCATTCTCGCATTGTAATATAACCACATTGAGCCTTGATTATTATCCGGTTATGACATGCTTTCAATGCTTTACACCTTGCTATGATTTGTGCTCCATTGCTAATCGATCATGACTTTATATGTGTAGTCAAGTCTTTGCCATGATAGGTTAATTAAAATGCCAAATTTGACCTAATTCATGTCATGTTCATATTTGAGACTAGTCGACCTTGTGTTATCCTTTTATGATTCTCGCCATGTCAAATAGGTGAGTTGAGTCTTGAATCTTAGTTGAGCAATAGATTGAGCTATACAGCTTCTTGATGACACATAAGTTAGTACAATCTATTAAAAGCAAAAGATCTCTTTGTGCGAAAAACCGATCTCACCAATTCTTTCTCATGAGACGGCTTGCCATTGCACAAGGCATGAACTCAGGGGAGTTTTGGATGACCAAGATCATTTCCTTAAGCTTCTCGCTTGGAATGATCGCATAAGGCTTGAGGTCTAGCACATGGCTGAATAAAAAGATGGTTGAAAACAACCATGTGATCTCTAAAGAAAAATATCAAATGTGCTCAATTGCTAAAAATGTTCAATGTACTTCAACAATTGTATCATTCTTGAACAAATAGCACTCTAGTTTGCTCAACACTAGCTTCTTGATTCCATTTAGCTTATTGACATGGCTTGCATCATTTGTGGATATCATTAGCTAGACTAAAATCTTGTTTGACTTGACTTGCTAAGCACTTCAATTAAAATTCAGATTATACCTTATTTTGCTTAGCTTCACTTTACATACGTAGTCATGATCCTTGTAGCATACTTGTATGTTATGGCTTGGTGTAATACATTTTGGTCATTTGGATAATTCTCATGGCTCGCATACTTTGAATAATCAAATCACCATTTCATCCATCATCATGACTTATTCTCTCTCTTGCATACTTGATGTGTTTATTGCCAAAAGGGGGAGAATAGATTGAAAAGAAATAAAAAGAAAATTTTCGCGAATTCTGGGAACCTGCTAGAGTTTTGAAGATCAATTTGCTCTTTATTTATTGCTCTAGTGTTCCTTCCATGGTCATTATTTCATTTTCTATCTTTGGACCATGTCGTCTTCTACAAACTCAACTTCATATTTTACGGTGTTTGTCAATATACTCATCAAGGGGGAGATTGAGAAATCATGTGGAAATGATCCCATCTTTGTGATGAGTATTTGACTGTTGTTTGAAGGAAAATTGAGTTTGTTTTGGGCTTTTATTGCAAAGTCTTAACTCTGGACGAAATGAAGTCGTGTACGACTTGTCCCTGTGCCGTACGATCATTTTGAGCGTAGTCGGAAATTTACCGAGCTCATTTGACCACATTTGGTCGTGGTGAAACCCGTTACGTGCGTGCGACCACGTTGAGTGCCTTCGGTCGCAAGGGTGGTGTACGACCATGTTTGAACGTGATCGGAAGTCTATCGGGTGCGTACGACCACGTTGCTGAGTATCGGGTTGCGGTCGAGCAGCGTACGAGTGATCGGAAGCTTATACGACCACGTTGCGGAGCCCTCGGAAGATTTGACCGTGGTCGGCACTCGGCGCTAGGGTTTACGACCACGTTCTCGGGCGGGGCGTTGAGTACTATGACCGTGGTCGGAAGGCTACACGACCACGTTGGTGATATCGATAACCAGGAGGTAGCGTACGACCACGTTGTGGTCTCTACGACTACGTTGGCCGTGGTCGGAGGTCTCTAGGGCCATCTACGACCACGTTGTGAAGTTTCGACCGCGTTGGTCGTGATCGGTAGTCGGCGCCAGGGTTTACGACCACGTTGAGCGCTTGGGAGCGTCGACCACGTTGGGCGCCTGGCGTTTCGACCACGCCAGGCGCGTGGGTCTTCGACCACGTTGGGAGATCGGGCGTTCGATCACGTTGGGCGCTCGCTGTTTCGACCACGTTAGCGGATGTCTGACCGTGGTCGATGGAGCTCATTAAACCGGTCGTGTGGGCACATATGGTGTCCGATTATGGTGGGAATCGGTCGGTTGGGTTTCGGTGATGTTGTGGACCTTGTGGACTTGTTGGTTCATCTTCTTGACGTGGTTTGTCAATGTCTATTTTCGAGGAAAAGGTGTGAGCTCTGTTGAGTCGTGCGTAGTCTGTTTTGTTGGTTTGAGCGATGCTATGTGATGGTTTGCTTGTCTTGTGGCTGCAGGACTTGAAGCTATTTCATGGTGAGCGTGGGAGGACCGGGACTAGGCACGGAGGTGTTCAGTCCGAGACGGTCGAGACGCCAAGATGATCGAGGTCGGTGAGGTGGTTGCGGCCGGAGACTAGTAACCGGAGCCGGAGCTGCCAGAGCCGAGCACGACGGGCAACAACGAGGAGGACCAGGACTAGGCTCGGGGGAGTCGGAGGTCCGGGCGGTCGATGTCAGGGTGCGGTGCGTGTGCGGCAAACGGATCGAGACTAGACTGGGAGGAGTCGAGGGACCAGATGATCTTGGAGACAAGTCTTGGTGAGGCTTGGAATGGTCGGGACTAGACATGGGAGATGTTGAGGTCCGAGCAGTGGGTGAAGCCAAAGAAGACTGGAGCTCAAGGTGGTCGATGAGGAACCTGAGTCGATGCAAATGGTCGGAGATAGGTCTGTGAGGCTAGGATGGTCGGGACGAGACACGGTGGTGTTGGGGTCCGAGCGACCGGGAAGCGAAGGAGACCTAGTCTTGCGAGGTGGTTGCAAGCATGGACAGAAGGCGGTGTGAGGGCATTTTGGAGAAATGCCAAAGGCGCAAGGGAAGTCCCTCGGTAAAGCACCGAGAAAAAGTGGATTCTTGGCGCTAACGGGCAAAGTGCGGGTCTGTTGGGATAGCAGAGCAAAGCATTTGAGTTAGCGGGCAAAGTGAGTGTAAAACCCGGTGTTAGATGGGGTTTTCGGGTTATCCCAGATGGACTAATGGATGGATCCATTAGGGCTAGTCTCGTGTGAGGCTATAAAGGGAGAGGGAGGCAAGTGTTCGAGTGAGTTGGTCGGCTAGGCCTTGGAGGCGCCGCCTCCCTCCCTTGGGAGTGTATCTGTGTGTGTGCTCTAGGGCTAGAGCTTGTCCTCCTGGGGGAGTGGTTGCGAAACCTCCGTGTTATGATTTGAGAGGACTCATCTCTCTGTACTTGTTAGAGTTTATCTATGAGATGGGTCCGTGTTTGTGATCCGGGTTGAGAGGTCGTTCTTGAGTTGTTTTCATTGATTTATTTGCCATCTCTTCATTCTTAGTTCCTTCGTATTTCCTTTAAGAGTTGGCTTATATTTGTTTTGCTCGTAATCGAATCTGTCTCAAGGCTAGTTGGCGGTTCATTTCCGAGAGCGGAAGATGATTTGGAAAAATCCTCGTCTTCGATCTGCTTGCCATGAGTCTCTGTTCTATTTTTCGATCGCATCAATTTTCTTTGGCGAAACAAAGACTTTCCTTTTCTTGGTAAATTCACTTCTAGAGATCATATACAAGTTAGAGTTCAAGTCTCGCTTGGTTTCGACCTCGTGCAAAAGATTCCTCAAATTTTGCTCTGCGGTCGTCTACCGACAAAATAGAGTATTCACTTGTTCGTCATCCGATTTTCGGTTTTACGACCAAGGTCGTTGAATCGAGTCTTTCGGTTGTGTGGTCGGCGACGGTCGGATTCGATTGCAGATATCTTCTTGGCTTTGGTTATCGACCACAAGTTGGCGATCGGCCACCGCTAAGACCTCACGACCGATTCTATTTTCGGTTCTCTGTTGTCAAGTGACTCGGTCCCGGTCGGTATCGATCATGGAAAAGACTTAGTGTGAAGTCGCTGGTCTTCTCGGGTTTCATCGGTCGACCGGTTTTCCTTTGGAGATTTGACCACAGCTTGCGATCACGAAGTCTTGGCCTTCTGCTCTTCTCTGATTTTCGACCGGCCAAGACATAGATCATCCGCTTTCTTTTGCACCGGTTTCGAGTGCTTGATGGTCGAGATCTCGTAGTCGTGTGCCCCACGGTCTCATGAGGTGTCTGCGACCGCGATCGGTTATAGGTGCAAGTCGGTCTTCGACCATGTTGATCGTGCGACCATGCCATTGGCTTACGATCACGACGGTTCCGACCGGACTCATCTTTCGATCTTGTCGGTCTTGTTTTGGTGGCTATCGACTTCATTGAATTCGCTTGATCATCGATTGCCTACCAAGATGCTCTTGATCGAGTGGTCAAAGTTACGACCACTGTACAGGCTATCAACCAAGTTGTCGGTTTCGACCATGGTGTCGGTCTAGACCACGGTGTCTTCCCAACAAACGTCGCTTTGTTACCGACGCACCTGCCTCTGCGGAGTGGATGTATTCGACTACGCTTGAGCTTCCGCCAAGTGGTCGTAATCTAACCACACAAAGCTCGATTTGGTCATTAGATAGTCCAATTCCTCCGCTTCTACTAGACCTCATATCTTGGATCTTCATAGCTTTGTAGCTATTGGAGAATAAGGAATATGTGAATATTTAGAGGAAAAATTTATGGGCACCATTCACCCCCCCTCTGTTGCCTCATCCGGTCCTACACAATTACAAAAGATGCATCTGGAAGTCCTCTACAACTTTTGTTTTGGGAAGACCCGCAGAAAAATTCGTTTACTAGGTCAAAACCGCGCAACAATCCGGGCTGCCTGAATCAATCTACAGACGGACATCATCTAATCCCTAATCGGGCAATTAATCTATTAACTACCTTCTTAATCCGTGCCAAGAACCCTAATTATTCCTTAAAACAGAGGATTTAAGATGGGGAAAAATTACCTAGATGAAGATTTTCCCCACGTTTCCTCCTCTTCTTCTCCTTCTCCTTTCTCCTCTCCTTCTCCTTCCTTCTTCTCCTTCTCCTTCTTCTCCTTCTTCTCCTTCTCCTCCAATGGATGGCAGCTTGTGGGGGGGATGATGGGTGGGCAAAATCTGGGTGGGGGCCGGCCATGGGTGGAAAAAGGGGAGAGGTGCCAAGGGAGGAGGTTTATAAAGGGGGTGCTAGGGTTTGGGAGTGGGTACGGGCCCCTATTTGGGCTAGCTGGCCCAAAGCGGCTGGCCCACCCCTCCGAACAGCTCAAAGCATTCAAATTAATTATTTTAATTTATTTATTTCAATTTACAATGTTCTACAATTCATATTTTTCTCTTCCCGCGATTTACCAAAAAATCGGCGACTCCGCGATTGTTTTAAAAACTTACGCCGTAACAACATTCAGGGTATTACATGATGGGTCACTTTGGAAGAGAGAAGACATACATGATGTTGGCCGATCATTTTTATTGGCCCAAGATGAAGCGAGATGTCGAGAGGTTTGTTCAACGATGCGTGATGTGCCATAAAGCGAAGTCAAAGCTCAATTCACATGGCTTGTATACTCCACTTCCAGTTCCTAGCGCTCCTTGGGAAGATATTAGTATGGATTTTGTTTTAGGATTTCCTAGAACTAAGAGGGGGAGGGATTCTGTGTTTGTAGTTGTGGATAGGTTTTCTAAAATGGCTCATTTTATTCTCTGTCATAAGAGCGACGACGCGTCGCATGTAGCTGACTTGTTTTTCAGGGAAATTGTGAGACTACATGGCATGCCAAGAACCATTGTATCCGATCGAGACGTCAAATTTATGAGCTACTTTTGGAAGACTTTGTGGGCCAAGCTTGGGACAAAGTTGTTCTTTTCGACAACTTGTCACCCACAAACCGATGGACAAACGGAGGTCGTGAACCGTACACTCTCAATGCTGCTGCGGACAATGATAAAAAAGAATTTAAAAGAGTTGGAAGATTGCCTACCATATGTTGAATTTGCATATAATCGGACGATGCATTCTACAACTCAACTATGTCCATTTGAGGTGGCGTATGGTTTCAAACCGATCACGCCACTTGACTTGATGCCACTTCTATTACAAGAACGTACAAATATGGAGGCTTCTAAGCGTACTGATTTTGTGAAAAAGCTCCATGAAAAGACTAAAGAGGTAATTAAAAAGAAGGTGTGTGCTTATGCTTCTAAAGCTAACAAGGCTAGAAAGAAAATGCTTTTTGAACCAGGTGATCTAGTATGGGTGCACCTTCGCAAAGAATGCTTTCTGAAGAAGCGTAAATCAAAATTGATGCCCCGTGGTGATTGTCCTTTTAAAGTACTTGCCAAGATCAATAATAATGCATACAAGATAGAGCTTCCAGGAGACGATTATGGGGTGAGCACTACTTTTAATGTTGCTGATTTATCACCATTCTTTGGACAAGATGGTACAAAGTCGAGGACGACTCCTTTTCAAGAGGGGGAGGATGATGAGGACATCTCTATTACACATTCGTCGTCCACTCCAAGTGTGCATGGCAAAGCTATTGATAAGGCTCTGGAATGTCCTATGACAAGAGCAAGAGCTAAGCTACTTCAACAACAGGTGCTTTTGTTTCTTAGAGACTCTTCTATTACGTTAGATGAGAATAACATACTACCTAATACAAATATGTTATGTCTTCTTAGATTTAAAGCAACAGAAGATCAAGTGGAGAAGGACTAACCTGCCACGAGCCATGAGAAGGAGAGTCCATGAGGGCAAGGAGGTATGATATATGTGTCCAAGAATTTCTCAAGCAAGCAGCCATCAAATCAATGGAAGGCCACGTGATCACAGATCTCATGGCGTGCACAAGATGTGGCATGTGTGCCCAAAGGTTGATCGAGTCCATCTCAATCTCGGTATTGTCATAGGATAGGGGCTTAATCCGAAATTAAAGGAAACAGATTGCTAAATTTTAGGAATTGGATTAGGAAGCCTTGACCGAATAAGAGATTGATTCGGCCAAGACTTTCCTTGCGTGAGTTCAGGGAAACACTATAAAACCCCCTTGTATCCCCTTTGTTTGAGATAGACCACGTTTGAGAAAAATCAATCTACTAAAGTTTGTTCGAGTTTAGCATTGCTGCCGAAGTTCCATAGGGAATTAGAAGTGTTGTCTTCAATCAAGATCGTTTAGCTTTTCCGCTGGGAATTGGGTGCACGATAGATCTTCGCTTGGTGGTCGGCGAAATCAACACGAGTGTGTTTTGGCGGATTAAAGAGTGTTCGTCCCTTGCACTGGCATTGGAGGATTATTACGATTCATCAAGACTTCTGTGAGTATCCATCCTACATCGAGAAGATCGGGCGACCCCGTATCAGCAACATACCTGGACATAATGGTGAAGAAGATGAAGGTGTCAAGAACTAGATCGCGAACCCCCAGTTGGCTGCCTATGGGCACGTCCTAAGGGTCCCACCTATGTGCTTCATTTCCGCTGCAGCATTTTATTGATTTCGGCCAGCTCGGCCCATGCGTAAGTCTACTAGTATATTTACACTTCCGCATAATATGTATTTTGATGTTCAGTGCTGTATCTGTGAGCACTATCTACTGATATAGGGAATAGTGCAATAAATCATAGAGGATTCTAGGTTGAAAAATCTGGGTCCGACATGTGCCTTACCCTCATTCTTCACGGTGGTTTAGATTACCATCGACTCTATGAGTTTTTGGTTTTCCTTCTTTGCTTTACAAGCATTGTGAGCCGTGCTAGTTAATTAACTGCGGTGAATTATCTTAGCACTAGGAGACTTTGCAAATATTGATTGTGGGCTCGGGTTAATGCTCAATGAAAATTCTTGTCTACTATTGAAATTAGTTTAATTATCTAGTTTAGATTGTGCTCTAAAATTGATGCTTACTGCTGTCATTTGATCTTTAGTTCATTAGACATTCTCTATCGGCTGTGCTATATCATTCCAAATCTGTGATCTCTAGTATTTTCAGTACTCAGTAGTTATGTTGTATCATTCCAAATCTGTCTACGATCAATCCTTTTGTTGATATTCTACTGACCGACAAAATTTTTTCTATACTGATCAAGTTTCTAGAGTTGTTAAAGTTCAGTTTTGTGGTCATTCTTTCATGTTGTTACTCAGTTAAATGGCAATAAGTAGTCTCCTTGTGAATTGGGACGTTTTCTGTGAATTGTTCAGTTGAAAACTTTTTAGAGCTCAAAATCTAAACTTTGGTAATGATTTCCAATTTGTGAAGAGTATAGATAAAGTATTGAGAAGGCCAAGAGTGAATCTTGAGCAACTCTACAACTGAGAGCAATAATCACATTAAAACATGAGCTTCTTGCTGGTTTTAATTGTTTTCATGCTCTATGTTTTAAGTATATTATCCTATTTTGAAGATGTCATCTGCTCATCCTTCGTCATCGTCATCGGATGCGTGTGATGCACCGTCCTCTGAAAAATCTAAGCATCATGGAAGAGTACTATCGAAAAGGCCCAAGGACCGATTTACCATAATGGATGTCAATATGTCTGGGAACCCTCTCAATCCAAGCCGAGTAGTGTTCGCATTCTAAAGAATGGTCAGAATAGTTGCACAGGAATCAATTGAGATCACGTTCGATTCGTGAAAGACTGTGACCAAAGTTCAAAAAGATGAGCTGGTGACGGAAGCTTTTCAATCGTTTGAGATCCCAAAAGAATGCAAGTACTCTGTGCAATGACATGTACTGCTAGTAGTGTGCAAAGCATGGAAGAACTTCAAGAACCTACTTGTCAAGCAATACGTGGAGAAGGATCTAATACCCTTCCACAATTATCAATTCTTGGAACCGCAATGGCAAGAGTTTGTAGCGATGAAGACGATAGATAATTTCAGAAGTAAAAGTGCGTCACACATGGCCCTCTAGGCAAAAAACACGCACCCCCACAGACTCAGCACTGCTGGGCATGCGGGTAAAATCCCGCAATGTAGGGAGGAGGATGAGCAGGCAATCCTGTGGGAGGCCTCCCCACCATTTGCCAGGATCCCTGATAAGCGTGCCCAAAATTGGATAAAAGCAAGGTTATCTACTGTGTCATCGAGGGCCATCTCCTTTCGAAACACCACAAACGAGAAATTGTCCCACCGCCCAATAAGATATCGAACTACCTAGTTTGTAATTACTCCATAAATTTATAGGAAGTAAAATGAGATGTCGGGATCTTGTAGGAAGCACTAAGTGTAGAATCTTTCCAATGCTCATTCCAGGCAGCCAAGCAGAGAGATATACTCTCTACGGCCCTAGAAAACAAGGAGCATCCAAGTCGCACAAGAGGTCTTGGTCTTTATGTTCCTTGGAAACATGATTTCTCAGAGGACTCTGAAGCGTAGCAGAGTAGGAAGAGAGCCAAAGCCGTGCGTGAGGAACGGCTATGAGAGGAGATCAAGGCATCCCTTACAGGGGAGATTGTTGATTATGTTGGAGATGAGATACAAAGGTATAGGGAAAATCAGTAGGAAGCCCCCGCTGCTCCTGTGCCAGCCAGCCCCCAACCATCGGAGTACCTACGCATCCAACTCTACCTCAGAAAGTGACAACAGATTTTTTGTCGATGACATACTGGTAATAATTATTCTCTCTGGAATGCTTGATCCATTGATAGGCCTATTGAAGTAGCTAATTTTGTATCGTTATGTAGGTGACTATGAAGTACAAGCTCCAAGTGAGATATACCTCTGTTTCCCTATGTGCTGCTTAGGGCCAGGATATCCATCCGGTGCTAGGGCCTTGGCGCACGGTGTAACTCTAGCGCCAGGCTTCATAAAAGTGAATGTTGATTGTATTCATGACAATTTCAAGGTCGTCTCGCTGCAGATGCCACAAACGATGAGGTCGTGACTCTAGAGCAAGCTATTGGAACATTCATCTAGTGGCCCAAGAGAGACACCTACCTAAAGGCTCCTGCACCGGTGCCAAGTCTACGAGAGCTATCTACCCCGGTGCTAAGTCCACAGGAGCTATCTGCACCGCAAATCCATAGGGGTTATCTGCACCAGAGCTACCTGCATCGATGCCAAGTCCACAGGGGCTATCCACACCAAATATACCAGCACCGGTGCCAAGTCCATGAGGGCTATCCACACCGGAGCTACGTGCACCAACGCGGCAAGCACGCGGTGCATCTATATCTTATGCCTGATTGACTATCGTGAAGTCGACCTACAGCCGAGCCGGCATTGGCAAATCGAAGAAGGCCAACGATAATATCCCCTACTTGTCGTTGGCCCATAAATTTGTGCTAGGTGATGTGTTTGTCATCCTGATAGAGTCCCTAGGACTGTCTTGCCAGAGATTACATGCATGATACATGGAATAGGCCAACAAGTCAAAGGGACAATGGTACACGGGTGTCACCGTCAAATTCAGGCTGCATCATCTTCAGCATGATATTCATGACTGTGTCTTCACGGTGACATTCGAGGACTTATTCTTTCTCTTCACACTCGATGCCTGTAACACCCCAGGACCCACAATGCCCTGGAATGCCACTAATACTACTCTACAGCTAGTCAATTTATAAATAAAACAAACTAGCAACAAGATTACGCAAGATAGTATAAGCGAAGCGTAAACAACTAATAAATAACGAATAATGAGAACAATGTAATATTCATAATCAACTTAACAATAATAACCAAAGGAACAATTCCGTGTTCAACGTTAAAAAGGTGAAACATACATCAATATGATAACTAAGCAAATGACTAGAATTCTTTCAACTTTATTTCAGCATTAAGATTATAATACAAGTGCATCGCATGGTGCCGCTCTACCCTTCCCAATGCATGCTCAAAGTCCACCTGTAAGGAGGGGGAAGCAAGAGTGAGATAAAAATCTCAGCAAGTAAACTGTTTAACAAGTTATTCAAACTACAAGCAATTTAAACATCATCATTATAATTCCATACATCCACAATTACAATTTATGTTCAAAGTTATTAAACCACCATAAACTTCTATGAATAATACCTCTAAAATTTCAGATTTAATTAGCATATGAATGCAATCATTTTATCCTCAGTATTAAATGCAAAAGAAGCATTTATTCCTCCACAAGCCACAATAGATTAATCAACAACATTTAATCTTCCATAATTAACAACGTACATATTCACGACCTCAATTCACTATCAATGACGGTAAAACAATAACAATTGATTCATGACTGACTATTTCAAATCCACAACCACTACCACTATCAAAGGCAATAAAACATATGTATGTCTTACTTCAATACTATATTACTTCTCATATCCACAATTACTATAAACAAGGAAAGTATGAAAAGAGAGTTTCATGACACCATCTTAATCACACAAGGGACGAACCACATTTCAATATCACAACCACAACCTTCATTCCATCAATAGCTCACAAAGAGCCAATTCCACATTACAACTATGAAGTTGTACATTCCACAAAATAACTTCACCACATTATATTGCATATGTATGCAAATGATCATTCCACAATGCAATGCATATGAATGCATATGAATGCTCATGCTATGCTCCACATTACTCTTGCCGTAGCAGGAAGTGCAATGCATCGTATTTCGCAATATACGAATGCTTCCCATGGCGAAGAGGTGCGTCAGACACGGCAATATACGACGCTGTACCGGTACGGTCGCGGCTATAAGCGGCGACATCCACATACAAAGGACATGATATGTCATGAATGATTGAATGATATGAAAATCCATTAATCACATTAATTCATCCGCAAGGAGCATTATCATGCTCTCAACATAATCAACATCCACCACATACTAATTTCATGATCAACATATTAACATTAAGCAAGAATTCCACAATTAAAATATCATGCAATCATGGCAATTGTATCAAATTACGATAATAATGTAAACTGAATGTATTATGAACAACAGTTAAACGGTAGCAACCACCGCCACGCTTACTTGCCTCAATACGATGAAGCGACGAACAACAAAAGTCAAGGGCGCTCAGGGACAAGACCACCTGTCCATAAGACACCTCTCAGCACTCAACCACAGCATACAAACATGACATAAAAATATAAAACATCGCTAGAGACCCGAACCCGCGAAAACTCCTCTCCGCTCCACAAAACAGCAATTTAGTCTCTGCAGCAGCGCTGCTTTAATTTTGTATCTTTAAATATATACATCGAAAAATAGAAAATAATACCTCTCTGGATTCATGACTTAAAACCTACAATTTTCATGGAGAACACCTATTTTTATTTTAATCATAGCTAGGAGTAAATAAATGCCCAAAACAGAGGACATGCTCTGCTCTGCAGATTTGGGCAGCCGCATTCAAATGCGCGGCCCCGACAGCACAGAGGTCTAAAAATTACCAAATTTACACAGAAGCTAGATCTCTAAATTATCTACAATTTTCCCAACTACGACCAAGGCCAGAAAATTCATCTACTATTTTTAAACCCCGGATTACAGTCGGACTATAACAACCCGACCGCCTGCCGGACAGCGATATTGTCGTCTCCGTTTCTCCTAGATCCCGTGGTATAAAATTTTGATAAAACTACAGGAGGTACATATGGAAGTAATATACAACTTTCCTTTTGGGAAGACCTGCAGAAAAATTCGTTTTATAATTTTAAACTACGGTTTACCGTCGGCTGCGCAGATCTGGCCGCCTGCAAATCAGCAAGTTTGGCGACCCCGTATCTCCCATATCCATTGGTGAAAAAAATTGAAAAAATAAAATAGCTAGATCTGGACGTCCTCTACACTTTTCCTTTTGGGGAGACCTCAGGAAAAATCAATTTCGAGCCCAAAACTGAGAGACAACCGGCGCTGCGCGAATAGATCTAAAACCAATCCGCGGCAAAATTCTAATCGGGTGATTGATCTAATATCTATCCATGAATATCGAGCCAAGAACCCTAATAAAACCAATAAACAGAGGATTGGGATGGGGATGGATTTACCTAGATGAAGAAATTTTCCCCAAGATTTTTCCCTTCTTCTTCTTCTCTCTCCTTCTTCTTCTTCTCCTTCTTCTCCTTCTCCTTCTCCTTCCTCTCTTCCCTTTCTTTTCTTCCTTGGCACCATTGCAGCAGCAAGGGGGAGAGGGGGGGCGCCCAAGGGGTGGTGGAGGCTGGTTTGGGGGTGGAAAAGAGGGGAGGGGCCAATGGAGGAGGTTTATAAAGAGGGGTGCTAGGGTTTGGGAGGGGTACGGGCCCCCATTTGGGCCGACTGCCCAAACGGCCGCCCACCCTCCGAACCGCCCAAAACATACAAATTAATTATTTTAATTTATTTAATTCATTTTACAATGTTCTACAATTTATATTTTTCCTTTCCCGCGATTTACATCAAAACCGTCGATTCCGCGATTGACTTAAAATCTTATACCAGAACGGCGTCGGATATTACATTCTCCCACCTTAAAAGGATTCGTCCTCGAATCTCGCTCCTCAACCCACGAGATAAAGAACAATCAAGGAAAAAATAACCAAAGAATAGAGCATCCCACGGATAGAACATCACAAGGGAACAACATCTACGGGTTCTCACCCCGCCTCGAGGAACTCATGTCCTCCTTCCGTATTTGAACTTCAAGCTCCACGTCACCTCCCGCTCGGACCGATTCGTCAATATGGCATCCACATCAACTCCGATGAGTCCACGACCGCGTGGGTCAACATCGAGCACCCGCAACTCTTTGTCGGCTCTAAGCGCCAATGATCCTGCTCTTTCTCGCAAAATTATCAAGCCACTAACTAATACCATCCTTCTTATTAGAATATTTTCCTCTATTTTTATAATTGGGATAATACATTGTACCCCTTTAAGGAATCGACCACGATTCCACTCATAACATTACTTGAAGCACAAACAATTACTTTTACAAAAGTAACACAACCACAAGAAGAATAAAGCATTCTCAAGCAACACACTAGCAAACAACCTTCCTTCAAAGGACCACGATCCAAAATAAAGGATTCATAACAAAATCATTCACACTCTCCAAATAAACATTTGGAGAATCCACATCGACAAGCCAAGAGTGAAAATCACTCGACAAACCAATTCAATCATTTTCTTTTCCAAACCGAAAAGAATACACCTCAACAAATAACACTCAATTTTGCGATGATATCTGCCATAAACACACAGTTTAAATAAGAATCAAGTGAGCATATTATTGCTCGAGATATTATTAATTTCCCAATCCATTCCCTTTGAAGATTAACTTCCTTGAACCAAGGATTTCCAAATCATCGCCCAACACACCAACTAGATGCCATACACATCTTAAAAGACTTTGCAATCCCAAATCAAATACCCTTTCTTGGAGAGGCAAAAGAAGTAAATTCCAAGACAAAGGAAAATGTTACCATCCGCAATAAACAAAAGACCAAAAGAAGAAGCAATAAAATCTTGGACAACAAAAGATAAGATCACAACTCAAGGCACATGCCTCCTCAAGAAGAAAACATCAAATCTCAACCAAATACGAATATAGAAGGCCATTCGAGCTCAAGAAGCTCTTATACTGGCGAAAATATTGCCATTTGAGTTCAAGTAACTCTTATGCGGCGAGAATAAGAAGTCAAATACATCTCAAAAGAAACGCACAACTTGACTTCAACCTCCAATACTTTTACCCAAACTTTTCTTTTAACAAAGAGAACAACCTTCTTTGATTACTAGATCACCTCGACAATTCCAACAAAGAGAATTGAAGACGCAACACAATAATCCCTTAAGAACTAATAAAAGGCTTTTGCTCAAACAATTTCAATGCGACATAAGTCGAGATCAAAAGATCGCATACGCAAATCTCAAATCTTTTAACTTAAATAGTATCATGGAAGTTATCAAATTCTTTTATTTAAAGAACATTCAACATTATCAACACAACCACATACCGACCATCATGCTAACATCGAATAATACATTCTTAACTAGCATCATCATAACCACTAATCATGTCATAAACTTTTCCAAAAGAAACACAAGAAATCACTTCATCATGTTTCTATTATCTAGATAAGATTGCGACTATTTAATCTAGGAAACCTAGTGCATAAGCCACCATATTAAAGCAAAGCTCTTAAACAAGATGATGCTAGAATATGGCAATCTCACAAAACATGCTAGTATAAATCTCTCATTAAATTTCATATATTCAATTCTTATTGATGCTCAACTCTAATTTAGCACAAATTGATTGTACTCTAGTCATTACTAGCAATAGTTGATTATTATTTTATCATAACAACATTCATGATCTAGCTCTATTTACAATCATAAAACAAACATGAACATAGATTCAATATTTCTCCTTACGCTCGAAAATTAGAACGAAATAATTTTAATCTTCAATAATACCAGATTTGCAAGACAAGATTCTACAATTTATACATCACCCTTCATCTATTTCTTTATACATATTTCAACAGTTTAGCATGGTGAAAGATATATGAATCTAGCAATTGAACATGTTCATAAAGTATCTAAATAAATGATAGGTTAAAGGTCAATATTATCAAGGCAATATTCGAACATATCCTTACTTACTAATTTTCACACGGTCAGATTATTTACTAAAGACAAAAATAATTCAATTTATCCAACATGATAGAAATTTAAATAATCATAATAATCATTCTAGTTCTTTTGCACAACCTCAATAACTCCATGAGTTCCAAACATATATAGACAAATTCTAGATCACAATTCTTCTAGAAACTATTACAAGGTAAAATCAAATTAATCATCTACACTTCCAAGGATGCTAGTTAAAATTAATTATGCACCACGCTAACATCTCAACATGATAATTCATACCTTAAGAATTATTTTATATGATTACCACCTTCACTTAAGCATAGCAAAACATCACAAAGGGTTTTAACACCTTCTTTTAGAAAGGAAAGGAATTAAACTTCAACACTCGAGATAATCTCAACGAAATACGTAAATCCAAGGCTTTAACACATTAACGAGTTTTGCAACTCAAAACTGGCATTTATAAAAGAAAATACCAAGCGAACCAATAAGCCATGATTCACAACAAGACAAACTCCCACGAAGGAACTAACCTTACAAGCCAACAATAAGCACAGTAGCAAAAGTATCTCATTAGTCCGGAAAGAAACAATAATCGCTTCAAGGAATGTAGAGACCAATTGCATACCCTCAACCGCAAGAATCACAAACTCAAAAGAAATTCATTAACGCAATAAGCTAAGAATCGCCGAATCCACTTAAGGAAGATAACAATGTTTCTAAAGAAACTCACTCACAACATTCTGCAATTAAGTTACCCGAGGTAACTTCATCGCTAATCCCCATGCTACAAATAGTGGTATGACCTGGCAAATGCCAAGGCAGCAAAACAATCTCTACATATTATCATTAACAATTCTCACTGTAATACTCATAGGAGCAAATCATAATCATACAAGATCATCTCAACATAAATCATTAATGCAACATGTCAAAAGCATAAATGCAATGCTTGACCCATCCCATCCTACTGCAAGTGTGTAAATTTAATAGTTTAATTACCACGGACCTAAAGCCCGCTCGATACTAATCAGAACACCCAGACCCACAATGCCCGGAATGCCACTAATACTACTCTACACTAGTCAATTTATAAATAAAACAAACTAGCAACAAGACTACGCAAGATAGTATAAGCGAAGCGTAAACAACTAATAAATAATGAATAATGAGAACAATGTAATATTCATAATCAACTTAACAATAATAACCAAAGGAACAATTCCGTGTTCAACGTTAAAAGGTGAAACATACATCAATATGATAACTAAGCAAATGACTAGAATTCTTTCAACTTTATTTCAGCATTAAGATTATAATACAAGTGCATCAAGGTGTGCGCTCTACCCTTCCCAATGCATGCTCAAAGTCCACCTGTAAGGAGGGGAAGCAAGAGTGAGATAAAAATCTCAGAAGTAAACTGCTTAACAAGTTATTCAAACTACAAGCAATTTAAACATCATCATTATAATTCCATACATCCACAATTACAATTTATGTTCAAAGTTATTAAACCACCATAAACTTCTATGAATAATACCTCTAAAATTTCAGATTTAATTAGCATATGAATGCAATCATTTTATCCTCAGATTAAATGCAAAAGAAGCATTTATTCCTCCACAAGCCACAATAGATTAATCAACAACATTTAATCTTCCATAATTAACAACGTACATATTCACGACCTCAATTCACTATCAATGACGGTAAAACAATAACAATTGATTCATGACTGACTATTTCAAATCCACAACCACTACCACTATCAAAGGCAATAAAACATATGTATGTCTTACTTCAATACTATATTACTTCTCATATCCACAATTACTATAAACAAGGAAAGTATGAAAAGAGAGTTTCATGACACCATCTTAATCACACAAGGGACGAACCACATTTCAATATCACAACCACAACCTTCATTCCATCAATAGCTCACAAAGAGCCAATTCCACATTACAACTATGAAGTTGTACATTCCACAAAATAACTTCACCACATTATATTGCATATGTATGCAAATGATCATTCCACAATGCAATGCATATGAATGCATATGAATGCTCATGCTATGCTCCACATTACTCTTGCCGTAGCAGGAAGTGCAATGCATCGTATTTCGCAATATACGAATGCTTCCTCATGGCGAAGAGGTGCGTCAGACACGGCAATATACGACGCAGACTGCACGGTCGCGGCTATAAGCGGCGACATCCACATACAAAGGACATGATATGTCATGAATGATTGAATAATATGAAAATCCATTAATCACATTAATTCATCCGCAAGGAGCATTATCATGCTCTCAACATAATCAACATCCACCACATACTAATTTCATGATCAACATATTAACATTAAGCAAGAATTCCACAATTAAAATATCATGCAATCATGGCAATTGTATCAAATTACGATAATAATGTAAACTGAATGTATTATGAACAACAAAGTTAAACGGTAGCAACCACCGCCACGCTTACTTGCCTCAATACGATGAAGCGACGAACAACAAAAGTCAAGGGCGCTCAGGGACAAGACCACCTGTCCATAAGACACCTCTCAGCACTCAACCACAGCATACAAACATGACATAAAAATATAAAACATCGCTAGAGACCCGAACCCGCGAAAACTCCTCTCCGCTCCACAAAACAGCAATTTAGTCTCTGCAGCAGCGCTGCTTCTTAATTTTGTATCTTTAAATATATACATCGAAAATAGAAAATAATACCTCTCTGGATTCATGACTTAAAACCTACAATTTTCATGGAGAACACCTATTTTTATTTTAATCATAGCTAGGAGTAAATAAATGCCCAAAACAGAGGACATGCTCTGCTCTGCAGATTTGGGCAGCCGCATTCAAATGCGCGGCCCCGACAGCACAGAGGTCTAAAAATTACCAAATTTACACAGAAGCTAGATCTCTAAATTATCTACAATTTTCCCAACTACGACCAAGGCCAGAAAATTCATCTACTATTTTTAAACCCCGGATTACAGTCGGACTATAACAACCCGACCGCCTGCCGGACAGCGATATTGTCGTCTCCGTTTCTCCTAGATCCCGTGGTATAAAATTTTGATAAAACTACAGGAGGTACATATGGAAGTAATATACAACTTTCCTTTTGGGAAGACCTGCAGAAAAATTCGTTTTATAATTTTAAACTACGGTTTACCGTCGGCTGCGCAGATCTGGCCGCCTGCAAATCAGCAAGTTTGGCGACCCCGTATCTCCCATATCCATTGGTGAAAAAAATTGAAACAAATAAAATAGCTAGATCTGGACGTCCTCTACACTTTTCCTTTTGGGGAGACCCTCAGGAAAAATCAATTTCGAGCCCAAAACTGAGAGACAACCGGCGCTGCGCGAATAGATCTAAAACCAATCCGCGGCAAAATTCTAATCGGGTGATTGATCTAATATCTATCCATGAATATCGAGCCAAGAACCCTAATAAAACCAATAAACAGAGGATTGGGATGGGGATGGATTTACCTAGATGAAGAAATTTTCCCCAAGATTTTTCCCTTCTTCTTCTTCTCTCTCCTTCTTCTTCTTCTCCTTCTTCTCCTTCTCCTTCTCCTTCCTCTCTTCCCTTTCTTTTCTTCCTTGGCACCATTGCAGCAGCAAGGGGGAGAGGGGGGGCGCCCAAGGGGTGGTGGAGGCTGGTTTGGGGGTGGAAAAGAGGGGAGGGGCCAATGGAGGAGGTTTATAAAGAGGGGTGCTAGGGTTTGGGAGGGGGTACGGGCCCCCATTTGGGCTGACTGGCCCAAAACGGCTGGCCCACCCCTCCGAACCGCCCAAAACATACAAATTAATTATTTTAATTTATTTAATTCATTTTACAATGTTCTACAATTTATATTTTTCCTTTCCCGCGATTTACCGAAAAACCGTCGATTCCGCGATTGACTTAAAATCTTATACCGTAACGGCGTTCGGGATATTACAATGCCTTTGGCACCTTACTCATTCAATGCTAAACACTATAAGTGTGTACAATTATGGTATACGTTCATGTAATACTAGTAAATGTCATATATAACTCATTGCTTTTGTATACATATAGATATATGATGGCTGAAGCTAGATTAACGAAATCACCGATTGGTTTCCTTGACCCACGATTGGTCTCCATGGATATCATCAAGGAGGATGCATGCTTCGTCGAGAATTACATGACGACGACATTGGTGGCTCATCGCAATAAGGAATTCATACTTATGCCCTACAGCCAAGGATAAATGCTGCACTAGTGGCTATACTTGTTGATTGTACTTTATAAGCAACACGAACTTAGGGTTAATGACCATGACGACATACCTGTGTAGATTGCACTAGATTCTAATTGAAATTATACCAAAATGGAACAGTGCAATTGTAATGTTCTGATTTTTAGAGCCTTTTTGAAGCTTTTAAAAATAAAAAAACCATTTGGATTTTCCTACAATTAATACAAGCTTAATTGGAATGTTTAGAAATTTAAAAGATTTAATATGACTAAAGTAAACAACAATTAAAAGAAAACATGTTTTATTTGGGTTCCTTGTTCCATAAGGAATTTTCTGAGATTTATCTGGATTTATTTGCTATTTTCTAGAGCTCAATTGATTTTGTTTGAATTTCTGAAATTGGAAAATCTCTAAAAATCCTAAAAGGCCAAATGGTCGAAGCCCATTCTCCTCTCCGGCCCAGCCCATCCCACCTTTCCCTCCGCTCAGCGCACCAGCTGACCGAGCGGCCCCTTGACACATGTCGCCATCCGAGGCAGTTGCGCTAGCCGATCCGATGGCCTTCATCCATCCCACCCTCGGCTGCTTGCTGTGCCACATGTCACGCATCCAGCGGTTCATGCACTGTGCATCTTCCCCGTTCACTACCATCGTGCATGAGACGAACTCGTCTCGGTGTCTGCGTCCACAACGTGTGTGCTGCCGACCGTCTACACCCTAGACTAAGTGTCCATGTCCGCTTAGGCCTCTCGGCGTCCACGTATAAATAGCACGATCGCACCCCTCTGTTCCCTCATCCCGCAGCCGTTCGCTCTACCACTTTCATTGTTCGTGCCGATGTTCTGTGGGTGGAGCACCTGTGCTCCTGGTCCTCCCAGATGGAGTGGCTGTAGAAACCTCCATGAATTAAATCACTCATCTCTATGCTTCTATTTGAGTTGTTTTGTTTGATTGATGATTGCTTGTCTTGTTCGGGTTGTCTCTATTCTATCTTATCTTATCTTCTCTTCTGTCTAAGAGGTTGTTTGCTTTTGGGGTTGCTTCGGATTCGACTTGCTCTGAACTGGGAATCATCCTCAGAGCCACATTGGCTAGTCTATTCCCGAGAGCAAGGTCTGGTCATAGTTCTTCTTCCTCTCAGACATAGTTGTAAGCACTCCCCGCAATTTCTAGTAGAGATCTCGTGTTTGTTGCTAATCTTTCAATTAAAAGTCAGCATAACCTCTTGAGATATTCATCTTTCCGTGTGCAAAGTTTCTTGGCCTTTTGTTCCCTAAGTCGAAAGTTCTTTGAGTCCCTGGCCTAGTGGTCGTGCGCCTCTTTGGTTCCTCTATTTCATTTACGACCACGTCCTTCTTCTTGCCTTCGGTTTTTTGTGGTCGTCTGTAGTTGAACTCAGTGCAATCGTTGTCTGGTACGTCGACCGGATTCACGAGTTAGTTGGTTTCGACCATGGTCCAGTACCAGACCACCTCGCACTTTTTTTGACCACTCTGATCTTTTGTCGCGGTAATCTGGCATCAACCACGTTGGACGTTCGACCACCTGTTGGCTTATGACCACGAGGTTTCGACCAGAGAGCCGTCTATCTACAACCGAGTTGTTCGATTGACCACCAGTTGGCGTTCGACCACTCTGTACACAGATAGTCACCCAATCGATCGTTTCGACCATGGCAGAGAGTCTTAAGACCTCGCGGTAAGCTTTCAACCGC
Source organism: Bonia amplexicaulis (assembly GCA_036346245.1). Taxonomy (NCBI): domain Eukaryota; kingdom Viridiplantae; phylum Streptophyta; class Magnoliopsida; order Poales; family Poaceae; genus Bonia; species Bonia amplexicaulis. Next base: position 9,095,746 of record CM070752.1, on the reverse strand, counting down.
TCTGTCTGTTTTCGGCCAGCGTCTATTTACTGTTTGTTGTCGATTTGTTTTTCTCGACGTCAAGTCTTCGACCTCTCTAGTCTGTCTTCTGCTCTCTGATAGTTGTTCTGGTCTCGGTGTCTTTGGCTATTGACCACTCTGTTCTCTGATAGTCGGACAGCCATTGATTACGATTGGAGAATTTTGACCGCATCGACCGCATAGAACATTGTTCGCTAGTGTGGAATTCTTTCTCTGTTTCGGTTTGCTCTCTCGGTTTGCAATGAGCTTACAATCCTGACTTCATAGCTCAGTAGCTATTGGAGAAGAAGTATTGTGTGAATACTTGGGGAGGTTTGAAGGCACCATTCACCCCCATCTGTTGCCTATTCGGTCATACACATCCATCTGCAACTCTTCCTTTCAGTGGCGTTTGATACTGTGGACCCAAATGGCAACATTACCATCAAATGGGATGTCATCTCGTGGACGCCAGACGGATATGTCATGAGTACACAAACATCCATGACCTTGTTAACTCAATCTAAGAATCACATACTCAATTCATCCATAAACGTATACTACGCAGGAAAGACGATGAACAAGAGAGTAATTTTTCGACGCGAACTCAACTAGCGTCGTTTTCCCACTTTTCTCTATTATTCACCTCCTATTCAAGAGACTGATTACAAAGATATAAATAGACATTGTGATCCAGTTTTACCAGCCATAACTCCATGACTTGTGTACACTGCACACTACCCGAAAGACTCGGCCAACTCATTTACCTAATCGATACTCGGATGCCTAGCCTCAACCACAGCTTCTCAACTACGCTATTTTGACCACGGCTACTGAGTACTCTTTCGAGTATGACCGAATCACTCAATAGCTATAGTATGCACGAATCACTCGATAGCAATAGTATGCACGATTGCTACAGTTCCCACGACTGACACAGTAACTTACGACTGCTACAGTACCAGCTGCTGCTACAATTTGACTCATACAACCACTTACAAATTATCAAGATTAATTCTAATATTTTCCCCCTTAATCTTGATACTTTGACTCACAAGACAAAGTTCGGATCTCCTAACGTGTCTCTAAGGAGTTTTGTCTTCTTCTTGTTGACTATGCTGCCGGTGACACAACTTGCCGGCGTCTTTCACATCTTCACCACCGGTGACACACCTCGCTGATGACTTTACCTTTTTCTCAGCTCCAATTGTCTTTTATCAGTGACATAACTTGACAGCGACAGAGACTCATCAAAGCGTACACACATGAGAACTTGCACACAACTATAAGAACTCACACACACTCGCATTCATCATGCACTAACTTATCTACATGCACGACCATGACACAAATATATGTACGTATGTAACACACCTCCTATGTGTACAACCAAATAAATGAACGGGGAAGATGGTGAACAATAAAGTAATTTTACAACACATCATTTTTTCACTTTTCTCTATTAGTCACCTCCTATTCAACAGACTGATTATAAAGATATAAATAGACATTGTTATCCGGTTTAACCGACCACGACTCCATGACTTGCACACACCTTGCACTACCCGATAGACTCGCCAGCTTATTTACTCAACCGTTACTCGAACACCCAGCTTCAACCACAGTTTCTCGACTACGCTCCTTCGACCACAGCTTCCAAGTACTCTTCCAAGTACGACCGAATCATATGGTAGCTACAGTACGACCGAATCACACGGTAGCTACAGTACGCACGACTGCTACACTACCACACAACTACTATAGTTTGACTCCTATGACCACTTACAAATTATCAAAACTAATTCTATCGGACCTCCATTTAATTTGTTGCAACGTTTATGCTTCTTGAGTTTGATTCGTTCCTTACCAAGTGATGGTTGACCTATGGGATGGACGACGATGGTGACAATGAACAACTACCGGATGTACCGGCAAATCATAGCGCCGAGGTGGATGGTGGGGTGGTCATGGACCAAAAAGGAGGTGATCTAGTCCATCGTGGGGGCGCAGGCGACGGAGCAGGGCGACTGCTCCAAGTTCAAGGGCGGCATCCCGCACTGCTGCAAGCGCACCCTTGCCATCGTCGGCCTCCTCCCTGGTGTGCCCTACAACCAGCAGATCGCCAACTACTGCAAGGCCTGCGTCATCTCCGCATACGACCAGGACCCAAGGCCAGTCCTAGGCATGGGCGATAGGGCGACCGCCTAGGGCCCACGAAAGTCAGGGGCCCATCACATGTATATATACCTATATATATAACTTGTTTGGACTCATAGTTAGAAGGACCAACCGAAGTATATAAGGCTACATGCTCATATCGTTAACTTCCAAGCAGCTATTAGCAACAATATGAAGAAGACAACTAGCAACCATACTGAAAACTTGTCTAGGTAGCCCAAGCGTCCAACTCAATTTGGAAACACTTCATTTGACATGTCACAGGTGACTAAACGAATGAATGCTCGCTCATAAGATCGATGCCTAGCTCGGCTCAACTAGCTTGCATTTGATTTACTTGCTAATTAAACTGAGAATTTGACAACCGGTGGTTTCTTAAATATTTGAATTCTTCAGTTCAAGTATACAAAGAAAAATTTTAGTTCAAGATTGGTAGCCTAGAACTCTAAATTTTCAGTGCATGTGGTTGTGTTTGGCGACTAACAGAAAGTTCTGTATCAGTTGAAAGATTGAAGATTTTCCTTTGAAGGTTGGTGCTTTTGCCTTTTAGTGTGGCTGATGACTACTTAGTTAATGTCCCGGCTAACTGAAAAATCTCATAAAATAGTTTTTTATGTGGTTTCATTCTTAAAGGGCATATTTAGAACATATGAATTTCACAAGAAACAACATAAATTTCTTGAGACTTAAATGAGGCCTTTAAGTTATATGTCTCTTGCAACTTGCAAGAGAAATTTAACATATATAACCTTGCTCATACAATAGGATGTTGATTATCTAGAATTATTTGTACTTGTTATTGGTATACATTACGTTTTGATCATAAAGGTGTCCGATCGGCCTGAATAGAAGTGAGGTTTTTGAAATATCAGGAACACCCTAAGACCTCCGCTTTCGTCTCGCCCTAGGGCCTCCGAAATATCAGGAACAGCCCTGCTAGGACCCCGCCGGCACGCTCTCCGCCTTCCAGGTCTCCGTCGGCCTCACTGGCACCAACAAGACAATCAAGCTACCCAAGAACTTCACCCTCACAGCCCCGACTGGCTACACTGCGCCCCCACCACCATCGCCCCTCCACCGCCGACTTCACCCCGACCGCCGCAAGACGCAGCGCCATGACTGGACCGTCACCTGCACCTACTCGCAGCAGCTCGTGTCCCGGTACCCCACCTGCTGCGTCTCCTTCTCCTTCTACAATAGTACCATCGTGCCGTGCGCCAAGTGCGCGTGCTGCTGCGGCCACAGCCATGGCCACGACGGCGGCCACAGCGATGGCGGCAAGAGCAGCTGCATCATGGGCGACTCAAGCGAGCGCCGCTTGGGGGGAACACGCCGAGGAAGGACGGCGCGACGCCGCGTGCACTGGGCTGGCATGTCAAGTTCAACTACAAGGACTACTGGCGCGCCAGGATCGCCATCACCAACTTCCACTACCGCATGAACTACACCCAGTGGACGCTCGTCGCGTAGCACCCCAACCTCAACAACGTCTCCGAGGTCTTCAGTTTCGAGTACAAGCCCCTCCTGCCCTACGGCAACATCAGTAAGCACCTCCTACTGCGAGTCACGCAGCGTGCGATCGAGCAGATTGCATTGAATTACACCGCAGGTCGCTAAACTTCAATTTACGGCTTTTAAGATGACACGGGCATGTTCTACGGGCTAAAGTTCTACAACGACCTGCTCATGGAGGCCGGGCCGTTCGGCAACGTGTAGTCGGAGGTGCTGATGCGCAAGGACGCCAACACCTTCACCTTTGTTAAAATAAGTCTTGATTATCGCTTAGTATCTGGAATAACATCTTGATGAGTTCGTGGTTGCGCTCTTGTCGGTTTCCGCCGAATGCAATCTTGTCGGATTTTCGTCGATCGATGTTTCTGTTAGTTGTATTTAGTTTTCTCGAGTTGAGTTACCACCGCTTGATTCGGTCCCGCATGGGCGATTCAACAGGAGTAGTATGTTCGTTAGAGTATTTCACCGTGTTGAGTATTGTAATAGCACGCTCGTTTGCGCTAGATGCTAATAAAAGGATCAAGAAAACAGAAACGCTACGGCGGTTTTGCAAGACAAACTAAGCCAAGATACTTCGTTTCGTTATTGCCTTTCGCTTGCGATTTCGCCTAAAGAACTGCTCGATATTCGTAATCGAATACATTCGCTATTGTAGCTCACCGAAAACCGCAGAGAGCTGCCGATCGCCGAAGTGCTTGCGTCGCTTGAGCTTGGGTTTTTCTGACAATTGGTATCAGAGCTCCGTTCAGGATTCTGGTGGCAATGTCAGCTCCGGTGAGACAAACGTCGATCACACCTCCATGGCTGGATCATCTTCGGTCACCGTCACGGGGTCCTAGCCGTCTGCGACATCAGAACAATCGGGAGCGCGAGGTCGTCATCGAGCGGGTCGTCAAGGAGGCGTCTGGATCGGTGTCCTACCCGGTGTTGACGCGGACGAATTACCAAGAATGGGTATTGGTGATGTGTGTCAATCTTCAGGCACAGGGGCTCTGGGAGGTCGTGGAGCACGGCGTCGGCGAATATCGCGAGGATCGGATGGCGCTCGCAGCGATACTCCGCGCGGTACCGGCGGAGATGCTGGCGTCACTCGCGACGAAGGAGTCCTCTCAATAGGCATGGGAGGCAGTGAAGACAATGCGTGTAGGTGTACAGCGTGTTTGCGAGGCAAATGCGCAACAACTCCGGCGTGAGTTCAGGGAGATGTCATTCAAGCCGGAGGAGACGGTGGATGATTTCTCGATGAGGATTACCGACCTCGCCAACAATCTGCGCGTCCTCAGCGACCCCATAACAGATGCAGAAGTGATAAGGAAATTTTTGCATGTGGTGCCGGATCGACTTGCGTTAGTGGCAATATCCATTGAGACCCTCCTCGATGTCAATGAGCTCTTAGTGGAGGAGGTCACTTGACGTCTGTGGGCTGTTGAGCAGCAACTCCAGGGGCGCAACACAGAGGACAGGAACTCGCGCTTGCTCCTCACGGAGGAAGAATGGATGGCGCGACTGAAGATCAACGACCAGGAAGGGGGTCATAGCAATTACAGTGGCTCCGGCAAGCGCCAAGGAAACTGGAGAGGGAAGAAGCCGAGTCAAGCAGACAGAGAAGGCCAGAGTGGACCGAGTTCGGGGCCAAGTCGCGACCACTCCGGCGACACCTGCAAGAGCTGTGGCAAGAAAGGGCACTGGGCCAGAGACTGTCGCAGCAAGAGGCGTGTGGAGAAGGCGCATGTGACTCAAGAAGAAGAAGCTTCATTGCTCATGACTCGGTCCTGCACTCCACTGCCTCCGTCTTTCCTAGCCTCGTCACAGACACTTCGGCTGCGAGAGCAGAAGGTGTTTGCACAGCTCGGGATGGAGGAAGAGGACCGGGACAACAAGAAGTGGATCCTCGACACTGGGGCAACAAATCACATGCCAGGCTCTCGGTCCGCCTTTGCTGAACTGGATACGCAGTTCAGCGGCACTGTGCGTTTCAGTTATGACTCCATTGCACGAATTGAGGGCTGTGGCACTGTGTTGTTTACCTGCAAGAATGGTGAGCACCGAGCATTTGCGGGCGTCGTCTTCATTCCCCAGCTCACGACCAATATAATGAGTGTGGGGCAACTTGATGAGGCAGGATATCAGGTGATGATTGATGGCGGGGTGATGACAATTCGCGAGCCGGGACAGAGGCTGCTGGCAAAAGTGAAACGCGCGCCAAATCGGTTGTACGTGCTCGAGATCACTTTAGCACGGCCAGTGTGCCTGACGATGTGCAGCGACGAGCTCTCCTGGAGGTGGCATGCACGACTGGCCATCTCAATTTTCAAGCGATGAAGAAGATGGTTGGTTTGGTGCGAGGGCTGCCTGAGGTTGAGTAGGTGAACCAGCTGTGTGAGGCTTGCCTCGCCTGGAAACAGAAGCGGACGTCATTCCTAGCCCACGCTGAGTACCGGGCTGAACGGGTTCTGGAGTTAGTCCATGGGGACATCTGCGGCCATATCTCGCCTACAACACCATTGGGTAACAGGTTTTTTCTGCTCCTGGTGGATGACATGAGCAGATTCATGTGGGTAACCTTGTTGCCATCAAAAGATCGAGCTGCCGAGGCCATCAAATGTTTCCAGTCAGCTGTAGAGGCAAAAACCGGACGGAAGCTGGGTGCACTACGCACGATCGCGCGGGAGTTCACTTCAAAGGATTTCGTGAGCATCGCTTGGAGCACGGTGCAGCGGCATCGCTTAATGACACCATATTCGCCGCAGCGAGCGGCGTGGGTGGAACGCCGGAATGCCATGGTGGTGGGAACGGCTCGGAGCATGTTGAAGGCAAAAGGTCTCCCGAGTTGGTTTTGGGGAGAAGCTGTGCTCACCGCAGTGTATGTCCTCAACAGATCGCCAACGAAGAGCGTGGAAAGGATGACGCCTTTCGAGGCTTGGTATGGGAAGAAGCCGGGGGTCCAGCATCTTCGCACTTTTGACTGCATTGTCTACGTCAAGAACACGGTGCCGCATCAGAAGAAGCTCAACGACAGAGGTCGGCGCATGATCTTCATTTGGTACGAGCGGGGCTCCAAGGCTTACCGAGCTTACGACCCCATCACGAAGCGTGTTCATGTGACATGAGATGTGGTGTTCGACGAATCGGCGCAGTGGCAGTGGGGAGACAAAAATGGAAGTGGCGGCGACATCGACGGATTCTTCACCGTGGAGTACATGTCCATGAGCGGAAATGGCGATCCGGAGGATACAGTTGTTGTGCCCGTGTCACCAAGCACTACGACGGGGCTCAATACATTGGCTTCACCCACTGTACCAGGTGTTACAACATCGTCTACTGCTGTGTCACCCGTGGTTCAGTACGCATCCCCGCCGATGGAGCTTGGAGATGGACTGGATGCAGACCACGACGACGAGGCTCCACTGCGATTCTGAACCGTGGACAACATCATCAGGCTGTTGACACCACCCGGATATGCACCGCTGTAAGATCGAGGTGGCCGACTAGAGGGGGGTGAATAGGCGGTCTTAAAAAATCTCTACAAAATAATACTAGCAATTCAAGACCTTTTCTATTTTCCTAAACCAAGTATATAATGCGGAAGCGTAAATTAATTTGGTTTAACTCAAATAGAACCTACCACAAGAATATCGCCTAAGTGCATCAAATTCTATCCTAGGTAAAGGTTTGCAATCCTAGGTATACAAGCAATCAATTTAATTTTATGAATGTAAATTGCTTAAATGTAAATAAGGAACAAGGAAACAAACCACAATTTGACATGGTCTCTTTTTACCGTGGTGTTCGGAGAGTTGCCGCTCTCCCCTAATCCACGTTGAGGTTAGCCCGAACAAATCGGACCGGCTCCACGAATTAAGCCGAAACACCTCAATCCACTAGTGGTAGATCTTTCCCGCTCCGGGTAGGTGAGCTCCAACCTTCACAACTTCGCCGGGCCTTCTCACAAGCTTCTTGAGAAGATCACCGCGCACGACGCCTCCAACGCCGTTTAGGAGTCGGCAAACTCCAAAAGTAATAAGCCAAGGCCCTCGCTTGACTCTCACCACGTGCAACGAATGCACAAGCTCAACTCGGACACGAAGTCCACAACTAGAGGCAACACATGCACTCTAGGTCACCTCTCCTCTCTCACAAGGTGCAACACATGCACAATAGAGTGGAGAGCCTCACTCTAGCTCAAGAACACAGCAATAGGTCAAGGAACAACTTCTCCAACCAGCCTTGAGGAGGTATTTATAGCCCACACCTCAAAACTAGCCGTTGGAGTCAAAAACAGGATTTTTCGAACTATCATGTTATAGGAGCGGTACTACCGCTCCCCATCATAACGGCTAGAAAAATAGCCGTTATTCAGTCATTTGCGGAACTACCGCAGTTATAAAATGCGGTACTACCGTTCTCCGGTAGTTCCGGGAAGTCGGCGCGGTACTTCCGTTTCAGCACAGACAGCACTCAGAAAAACGGTCATAACTTTTGACTCCGATGTCGGAATTGAGTGATCTTGGACTCTATGGAAAGCTTATTCAGAGGGCTACACAATCCATCTATTTTCATGATCTCAAACACATTAGATCAATGCAGAAATCGTAAGACATCCAAAGAGCCACTACAATGGTCTAATGTCAAAGGAAATAGCAACAAACAATATTAGACCATGCCAAGGGATAATACATGATCTCAAACTTTTGCAAAACACATTTGCAAACTTAGATCATGTTACAAGGAGTAGGTACATGGACTTCAACCTTTTGCAAAACATATTTGCAAAGTATAGTCACATGTTACAAGGATTCGCCACATGAGCTTCAACCATTTGCAAAACACATTCGCAAATGCAAGCCTCATGCCAAGATGAGCTAGAGCAAGTGAGGTTGAGCCATCAACACATGATGAGACTCAAACTACTAGACATGACCCCTCTTAATAGTACGGCAACCTATACTAGCAACCCGGTCTTTCAACCAAACACCAAGACCGGTAAAAGACTAGGAACACATCGTCCTTAGCCCTAGCTAGTCATACCTTTGCCTTGGGTCATCATCTCGATATGCATCAACTCATGATGCATCCTTCTCATCAACTCCATCAACACATGATTGTCTTCCTTGACTTGATTATCAACACATGAACATCTTGAACATGCATCAACTCGTGATGCATCTTCTTCTTGACGGCCTTCAACACATGAAGCCTTCTTCATCTCGATCTTGACTTGATGATCTTCAACACATGAAGTCATCCCAAGTCATCCTCATTTGTGGAAACTAACCTATTCATCCAACTCATGGAAAATGTTAGTCCACAAAACAATTGTCATCAATTACCAAACTTCACCATTAACACATAATGGAGGGACTAGATTTAACAATCTTTCCTTTTGGTAATTCATGACAATCTCAACAAATAGTGAGATAATAAATTGAACATAAAATCATTTGAATTCAATGTGCGGTACTACCACTATCTAAGTTCGGTAGTTCCGCTCTCCGGTAGTTCCGCAGAGTCGACGCGGTACTACCGCTCGAACCTGACCCCAACTTGGCGCTCTCTGGAAAAAAGGCTCCGCTCTACCTCCGGAGCTTCTGGGCGCCGGTAGTACCGTTCCTAGCCACGGAACTTCCGCTCTGAGGTAGTTCCGACGTTAAAAACTGCGGTACTACCGCTCTTCCAGACTGAGCACTGATTTGTCTTTTAAAGCAGATTTGTAATGAATGTATGATCCTAGTTTGATCCCAATATATATGGAAAAAGAAAACATGGATCAATACTAATGAAACCATAAAACATAGAGTGAACTCCCCCTAAATGTGTGCATGCAAGTGTATATAAAGAAAGACATATGCACATATTCATTTTGGATTATTTGAGGAGTTTAATCTATATTTTGGATCTAAGGAATGCATTAGTAAATGAGAAAGTGAATTCGAATGCATACCTCTTTGATTTCACCTTTCCATCCAAATGAGACTAAACATTAATATACTTGAACAACAATATTAGTCTCATATATACATTTGTCATTATCACCAAAATATTATAAAAGTATTTGTCATTAACATCAAAATCTCATAATGGCATTTGTCATTAACACCAAAACCAACTTAAACGGAGCTTGATCTTTCAACCGCGTGAGCTGGAATCCGGCGAGCTACATGTGGTGAGCGCTGAAGAGCCGACGACGCTTGCGAAGGCGAAGCAACTGCCTTGCTGGCGTAGAGCGATGGAGGAGGAGCTACGGTCGATTGAAGAGAACCGCACCTGGACACTCACTGACCTTCCTTAAGGCCGGCGAGCGATCGGCCTCAAATGGGTGCTTAAGGTGAAGAGAGACGAAAACGGCGCCATGGCGAGGCACAAAGCACGGCTCGTTGTGAAGGGGTATGCACAAAGGCTCGGCATCGACTATGACGAGGTCTTCGCCCCGGTGGCGCGCATGGAGGCGGTGCGTCTTCTCATTGATGTGGCAGCTCACGAAGGTTGGGAGGTCCATCACATGGACGTCAAATCGGCGTTCTTGAATGGCGATCTCCAGGAGGAGGTTTTCGTGGAGCAGCCACCGGGTTTTGTCAATACCGGAAAGGAGCATCAGGTATATAAACTCCATAAAGCTTTGTATGGGTTGCATCAGGCTCCAAGAGCGTGGAATCACAAGTTGGATGAGAGCTTGACACATCTGGGATTCATGAAGTGTCCATCGGAGCATGCCATCTATTGCAGAGGAAGAAGTGCAGAGCGACTGGTGGTTGGTATCTATGTAGATGATCTACTGATCACTAGTGGTAGCACTTCTGGTATTCAGAGTTTCAAGAAAGAGATGACAGGCCTATTTAAAATGAGTGATCTAGGATTGCTTCACTACTACTTGGGCATAGAGGTGAAGTAGCAGGCTGATGGCATCTCTCTTAGTCAAGGTGCATTTGTAGCAAAGCTTCTGGAGAAGGCAGGAATGGCAGATTGTAACTCATGCCAAGTGCCAATGGAAGCCAGGTTGAAACTCTCCAAGGAATGCACCTACACACCGGTTGATGCAACAGGTTACAGAAGCATAGTCGGCAACCTCAGGTATCTTGTCCATACCCGGCCTAATATTGCGTTTTCAGTGGGATATGTTAGTAGATACATGGAGGAGCCTTGTGAAGATCATCTTGCAGCAGTGAAGCATATTTTGAGATATGTTGCTGGGACAAAACATTGGGAACTATTCTATGCAAGGAAGAAAGGGGAACAGCTCATTCTAACTAGTTTCAGTGACAATGATCTAGCTAGAGATTTGGACAGCAGGACGAGCACTTCTGGAATCATTTTCTTCCTTGGTGACAGTCCAATCAGCTGGCAATCAACCAAACAGAAAGTGGTGGCTTTGTCGAGTTGCGAAGCTAAGTACATAGCTGCCGCTACTACTGCTTGTCAGGCGGTTTGGTTTCACGGCTGCTTGCTGAAATTCTGCAGTCAGATGTAAGCAAGCCGGTGTTAAGAGTTGACAACAAGTCCACTATCTCCCTAATTAAAAATCCTGTACATCACGATAGGAGTAAACATATAGACACAAGGTTTCATTTGATCAGGGAGTATGCAAGCAATGGACAGCTGGAAGTGAAGTTCATCAGAACGGAGGAGCAGCTTGGGGATATACTCACGAAGCCTCTCTGCAGAATCAAGTTCCAAGAGCTTCGCAGGAAGATTGGCCTTCAAGAAAGTCAGTACTTTCAGCACATCAAGACTTAGGAGGAGATTTGTTAAAATAAGTCTTGATTATCGCTTAGTATCTGGAATAACATCTTCAGTAGTTCAGCGTTGCAGGTCTTGTCGGATTTCCATCAGAATGCGATATTGTCAGATTTTTGTCAGTGACGTTTCCTGTTAGTTGTATTTAGTTTTCTCGAGTTGAGTTAGCACCCGTTTGATTCGGTCCTGCATGGGCGATTCAACAGGGAGTAGTTCTGTTCAGTTAGAGTATTTCACGCTGTGTTGAGTATTGTAACAGCACGTTCGTTTGCAGTTAGTTGCTAATAAAAAGGACTGAAGAAAACAGGAAACGCTGCGGCAGTTTTGCAGCACAAACTGAGCCAGTATACTTCGTTTTCGTTATTGCCTTTCACTTGCAGATTTCGCCTGAAGAACTGTCTGGTATTCAGAACTGAATACATTCAGTTACTGTAGCTCTACCGAAAAACTGCAGACGAGCCGCCGGTCGCAGAAGCGCTTGCGTCGCTCGAGCTCGGGTTTTTCTGACAACCTTCAGCCAGGGGTGGGCGTTCCCCCGCACGATCTACTTCAACGCCGACGAGTGCAAGATGCCACCGCCGGACACCTACCCCTACCTGCCCAACTCCGTTCCGCTCGCACCGCTGCGTTCTGCGATCGCTGCCGCTGCGGCTTCGGCGTTCTTTCTGGTCCTGCTCCTGCTGGTGGCATGATCAAGGGTCATTTTCTCTCATCTTCCTGCGCATTTTGTCATATTGGGAGAGCAGAGCAGTGTAGGTAGGGGCATTTTGGCCGACTGTCGAGGTTGGGTTTGGTGCTCTTGATTGCTCCGTCAGTGGAAATCTGTTGTGTGCGCCTTTGCAATTGCACGATAGATCTTCATGTACAAAACAGGCTGCAAGAGTTTGAGTCTCCAATTAGGCCAGCTCTGAACAGTGATAGCACAAATTTTTTTTCTGCGAAATTGATTTGTGTCTACAAAATGCATGCAGCTAATTATCTTGGTTTGAGAAAAATCAACTTACTAAACATCGAAAAGCTTTTCCGATGACAAATATGTAAGTTCCCAAGGTCAGATGGCAAACATTTCTCTATAGAAAGTGCTGCGGTTGTCTCAATTAGTCTTCACTCTTCAGATCAAGAATACACACCACGGAAATGTTCAACCTAAGCTTACTACCTAAATCACATCCGAATCAGCTTTTCAAGCAAGGTTACAACCTAGCAATAAACTCAGGATGTCAACAGCCAATGCAAAATGTGGTCAGCACTTTGCACAATTATTGTCTAAAACTAGATGATTGTGCAAGAACGCCAACGTTGCGCAAACGACAATGGACAGAATAAGGAATGCAGTCTTCAATCTAGGGGAAGAGCTAGGCAGCCACGGGTACGCATCTGGTGGAGGCATGACGCAGCTTTCACCGTTGAAGTATATGCGCCTTGGAAAGGCCCAACCCTTCTCGAAAGTGAAGGTTGACGGGTCCTTCCGGAATAGGATCTCGGATTGCACATTTCCATCTGGCCCAGCCACCATGAGCAGGTCATTGTAGTACTTGATACCCCACATCATTCCAGTATCATCTGCAAAATACTAGTCAGCAGCTAGAACATTACACAATTAAATTGTCAGACATGCTCAGAGGATGAAACAAATACTCACTTATTACTCCGTAGGGGTTCAAAGATTTGTAGTTGAAGCTGAAAATTGTAGTGACTTTGTCGAAATCCGGGTGTTGAACTACTAAGTTCCACTGCGAGTAGTTCATCCGATAATTCCAATTTGTAATGGTGATCTTCACCCTCCAGTATTCCCTGTAGTTGAGCTTAACATGCCAATGCACCCTAATTGGGCACATATGGGGTGTGCATTGTACTAGAGGAGTCAAGCTGCTCTTGCCAGGTCCATTCACCACAGAAGCCAAATAAGGTGAATTGCCCCTACAAAAGCAGTAAATACATAAAAAAAAAGGTTTTAAAAAGGGCAAAATGTGATCGTTGTTTGAGAGAGACTCTGAAGTGATAGTACTTACTCCACACAGCTCCCTGGTTTGCTTATGTTATTCTGGCAGCCACATGAACATTTCGGACAGTTAATTATCGTTTCGTTGTAAAACGATGAGAGTGAAACGCAACAAGTTGGAGCTCTTTGAGCAACAAACTGTGAATACGTACATGTCACATTCCAAGTCACTGCAAAAGGAAAACAGGTGTTCACTGCTAAAATACCCGATCATATGCTAGCTCACTTTTCAGCTCTAACAATGGTTGTTGAAGTATAAGTGAACTGTTCATATTTCCTCATCAGTTTAAGTTTTTGAGTGAACTGGTTGGTGCATGCAACTCAATATGGTATCAGAGTCAAGAGGTCCTGAGTTCAAGACCTGGCTGACGTAATTAAAAAAATTAATTGCAGTCCACTTCTATTCCACGTATTAGACCTAAGGGAGCTTACACATGAGGGGGAGTGTTGAAGTATAAGTGAATTGTCCATCTTTCCTCATCAGCTTAAGCTTTTGGGTGAACTGGTTGGTGCATGCAACTCAATATTGGTGATAAGCCCAAGATATTTTGTTCGTCATGATAATTACTACACCGAAAAGAAACATTCTGAAACAACTTACCATGGGCTTGAGTTGTTCTCCTCCCATCCAGCGAAATGAACTTTGTAGGAGGTTTCACTTCTTGGGGTACTCCACAAGTATAGCCTGGACCTGGGGCCTTGAGAGTGAAGTTCTTCGGCGCTTTCACTGTCCTATTGCTAGTCCCGGATCGGCCAACACTGACCTGAAATGAAGCTACCGCATTGACTGGGTCTTGCACCCATGAGGTAAGCACTCCTCCTTTGCAACAATTTGCAACCTGCATGTTGTAAGGTGTCCCAGGAAGCAAGTCAACAACGGTTGGATCCCTCTTGCAGCAGTGCGGTATATTGCCTTTGAATTGAGAGCAGTCGCCTTGCTCTGTGGCCTGTCCACCGTTCATGGTCCAGATGATCTCCTTCTTTGCCCAGGCCCACCCAAGATTCCACCCAGGCGCTTGGATATGACGGTATTTCTGGTAATTGTATATGGAAACAGCAGCCTGCAAAATGTAGATTTTGCAGGACATCAACAACAGAAAAAAAATACTGTGGAGACTGTAAGTTCCCCAAATATGTAAAGGATGTTCATGAAAAGATAAAAAGTTATAGCAAAGTGATGTGCAAAGCATCTGTCTTGCCTAGTGTCAAATACAACTAGAAGAGAAAACTTGCATTTGGTTAGATTTGGAGTTATCTGCAAAACAATGTTGGTTGTTGCTGAGTGAATGTAACATCTTGATTTTCAGTGCTTTTTTGAAGTTTTTTTTAAAAATAAAATTAACCATTTGGATTTTTCTGCAATTAATTAAAGCTTACTTTGAATTTTTAGAAATTTAAAAGATTTAATATGAATAAAGTAAACATCAATTAAAAGAAAACCAGTTTTAGTTGGGTTCCTTGTATTGCAAGGGATTTTCTATATTTTCTTGGATTTTTCCAGATTTATTTGCTATTTTCTAGAGCTCAATTTGATTTAATCTTATTTCTAAAATTGAGAAATCCCTAGAAAATCCATAAATTCCTTTGGGTCTAATCTCTTCCGCCAGCCTAATCCATTTTTCCCTCTGACCCGTTCTTCCCTCGCTTTGGTCCGACCCAATCAGACCTATCTCCCGCGTGCTCAGCCCAACTCTTCCGGCCCAGCTTACTCGCAGCCGTTGGATCCACCTTGCGCCACATGCCAGTCTACCAATCAATCCCTTTTCTTCTCTCCCTCCCACTGCCTAGTGGACCCCCACTTGTTAGTCTACATCTCCGCGCTTGGTCGGACTCCTCTGTTGCCGTCTTCAAGCTGGACATCTTTGTTGTGCTTCCCTCGGACTCCCGCTCCTCCTGGTATATAAGCGCGTCCTGGGATCCTAAATCCGCACCCCGAGCCATTGTGCCTTCGCATTGCTTCACAATCACTGCATTGGAGCTCTGCGTCGCCTCCATCTTCTCCATCTCCAACGAGCGATTATGCCCGCAACGATGAGCCCCTGTCCTTGCTATCTTTTCTTCTCGCATCGCCTTGCCCTGCTCTTCCCTTCCCACACCTCACCGAAGTTAGTGCCTCGCCTAACTCGCCATCGCCGTGCAGCGTTCTGCTGCCCTGAGCTAGCCGCCGGTCGACTCCATCGACTGTAGGTCCTCGTGCCCAATCCCTAAGCATCGCCTTTACCACAGAAGCACTTGGTGCATCATGCTTAGCCAAACCAAGCCATGCCTCACCAGAATTATCACCGTCGAGCTTCCTCCGCCATGCCTCTCACTGTCGTTCATCTCGCCGGCTCTATCCACCGCATCTAAGCTACCGGATGAGTTCACCATGCTTTGTTGATGCTATTGGTGCCCTTGCTGGAGCATAGTTCGCCACCATTCACCTCGCTGGCGACGATCACCATCGATTGTTGGATCTTAGCCCACGTCATCAACACCCTGGCACGCCACATCAGCGCAAGGAGTTGACGTGTTGCCTGCGAAAGGAGTTGACGTGTTGCCCACGCAACCGCCACGTCCGTGCCACGTGAAACATAGTCACCACTTCACCACACCGCACCACCCTTGCCACGTCATCGGCCAGATTAGCTCCCATGCAAGCACCACGTCATCATCTATGCACACGTGTCATGCTGTCAGCTGCCATGTCAGCCTTAACCACCATGTCACCCAAACCCTAAGCCTATCCTTCCATGGACTTGGTTCACCGTGCACCATGTCTATGACACGTGGGCCCCACAGGTTAGATCACTATTTCATAGACCCGATGCACCGTAGACACTTCCTAGCCTCCGTGGACCTGGTGTACGAACCAGTGGCCCACATGTCAGTCACTAGTGTTTTATAAATTTAATTCTGAAGGGAATATTCCAGAGAATATTCTCCTTTCTCTCTCAATTTTTAGGAATTAATTTTCTGGCAGATCTTCCAAAAGGCCGTTCTTCTCCATCCTAGCTCCGATTGACCCAATTCTTCTTCCTAAATTCATCTAAAATTGAGCTCTATCTTTCAATTATGGTTTTGTTGTTTTTGGATTTTATTTGAATTTATTTGTGTTTCGTTCGTTTTCTCTCTTGTTAGATAATATCTTCGAAGGAGCAAAGGCAGGACCAGAAGATCAAGAGTTGGTAACTGAGCAAGGCCAAGATAAGTCGTGACCTTTGATTATATTGAACCTATTATATTTTATTCTATTATTTATTATTTTGTTTTAAATCATCTTGCATTGCTAATTTAATTTAAACATTTGTATTTGGTAGTTATTGACCAAATTTGATTAATTCCCTCAATTGATAAGTTGAAGCCATGATTCTATTATCACTATAGGATGGGTAATTATTTAGTAATGCAATATTAGTATCCACATGGGTTGTACGTTTACTACACTTAGCCATGCTTGTCGTACGTTGAGCTCATCATCACATGTTAATTAATTAATTAATTTTGACTTAACGAAATATTAAATCGTGATGGTCAACCACAGTTATAAAATTTAAATACCATGACATGGGTAGTATCATTAGTGTTGGTTATACAAAAATAGTGTTCACTTAGGTGAGTGATCGTGCAGTAAAGGAAGAAATGTGGTCAGCACTTCTAGATATGGATGTCTCGCCATTGAGATGTCAGTGTGTGTCAGTTAGACATTTTCATAGGGTGTAAGAGGGGGCTCTTCAACTAGGTGGTTAGCCTACTCGGTAGCAAAACCTTAGCAGATGGAATTAGGCTGTGATTAAATATTGTAAATACCTTGTGATAATCTCTTAGCCGCACACCTTTGGAAGTGTGTCAGACATTGACATTATAAGTTGATTATCTCTTGTGGGTAAAGTTGTGCAATATCTGCAGAGTGAAAAACTATTCGAATAACTGTGTCTCTGGTTACGGACAATACTCAGTGATTTCACAAAGGGGTAGATATTTTATAAAAATCTGGATGGCTAAGTTTGGGAAGTGAATAGTTAGTTCACTGGTGATTCATTACGTGAATGGTTGGTTCATAGGTGGTTTATTTGGTGAATAGTCAGTTCACTAATGGCTTAATTAATTCCTTTGACTTAATTACTTATTACTTGTTTTCAAAATTTGCTTTCAATCTATTTGTTGTATTTACTCTAAATTGTTGCTTTATGTAAAATAAGTACTCAGTTATCATTTGGTAAGCCTTGCATATTTCTAATGCATTTTGTTACAAATGACTTGTTGAGTACTCTATGTACTTATGGCTATATCCACATTTGCTCAGTTGCTAAAGATGAGTCATACCCGACCGAGGAATTTGAAGGAGGTTTCTTCGACGCCTTCTCGGATTAGGACTTTGTTTCCCGATCGATTGCTTATTGGCATATTGAATGGCTATTACACTTATCGTTGTTTTCTGCTGCTAATTTTTATGCCCTCCAGGCTATAACTTTTAAGTTTAGCCATAAGGTCGCAACTCTTATAATTAATAATATTTAAGTCTTTCTTACTTAATCGTGAATTGGTCAATATTTCATATATATTTCCACCGTATGCACTAGCGTAATCCTGGACTAGTGCAACATATATAGAGAGTCCGAATTTGCATATTCAGGTCTCGACGGTGAATGTCAAAGAGAACTTTACAACAGTAAAAATTAAATAACTTTCAAAGCTGTTATCTTGCACAAACAGCTCGCCACCTAATTGTACGTCAATTGACAAGATTAATGCCCAAGAAGAGTGAATTAAAAAGGCCTTACATATGATATGCAAATAATGACAAAAAGCATTATAGGGCTGAATCAAGCACATCAAATAATTACATAGTGTGATAATAACATAGAGCACTAGCCTGAATATGGCAAGATGAGAACATGAGAGGTCATGTAAAAAAGCAATCTATTATGTAAAAAGATCTTTACTGATCATTTGGCGGGTTTATATTTTTAGTCAAAGGCATTAGAATAGTATAAAGAATACAACTCTAAATTAATATAGAAGATAAGCATTGTAAAATACAACCACACACTGGCGCAGGTAAATCTACTAGTTTCACTTATGTTCACTGATCACGGATTTTTATCAGAGTAGTGACATGTACAGAATGTCTTAATGGTAAAAGGTAGTTACAGACACATAATCTAGCAATGGTGCACTTACTGTTAAAGGTATTAGTGGTATTTCCTATTGTATTAGGATTTAGTCTTGTGCCCTTTATACTATATATATTACCCATTGGACTTCTTGAATGCATACACAATATTTATAACATGGTATCTAAACAAATGTTAGGGTTTACTGTAGCCGCCACCGCTGCCTCCTAACTTTCATTCTTCTTCCGCTGTCGCTGCCCCGGGAGGATCGATCTCTGCTCCTAGGGGTGGCCAACTACTCCCAGCATTGCCTGGCCCTCTCTACCACCAGGTCGACGCCCGGATCTGTGCCTCCTCAGCCGCCGCCGTCCTCTTTGACCGCTACTACAAAGAAGCACACCGCCGCCCCCTCCAGGGCCGCCTCCTCTTCTTGGACTACCGTCGTCACTCACCTCTCCGCTGGCCTCCCCGCCGTCCTCTTGGCTCGTCTGCCACCCCTGTCGCGGGCCTCCACCTGCCCACCGCCGAGCGAGGTGGTGGTGGTGGTGAGGCTTCGGATCCCACCCCGACCGGCCCCGGTGAGCCGCCACCATCGTCCTTCTCTTGGACCGCCGCCGCCGCTTGACTTTTCTGGCCGCTGGTCATCGTCCGCCGCTGCCGCTCGCCTCTTCTGGCCGCTAGTCGTCCCTCCGCCCCCCTCTCCTTTCTCCTGCCCCTGGGATCAGCAACTCCATCTCTGCCTCCGCTCTGATTCGCTCACGTTTGCGTGCGAAATGGAGAGATGGAGAGAGAGAGAAAGGAGAGGGGATTGAAGTGGAGTTGTTGGGCGTTGATTGGGAATATAGGACAGGAGGCATCGTGCTAAGTGTCAGTTCTACTGCTTAGGCAGGGCACTGTGCAAGGGGGGAGGAAGGAGATCTTTTGTGTTGGTGTTGGGGGTTGGCAGTTCTGCTACTTAGTATTTTTGAGCTTTTTTTTAGTCTTCCATTGTATCCATTCAAGTCCGTAACCTCAATCTTTCAGTTCGTCCAAGCCATATAAGTCAACAAATTTATTATCAGTCGTAGAGGCATAGGGATTTCCTTTTTCATATGGCAGTAGCCGTCGCTCTTCTCTCTAAGATGCATGCAAATCGTAGAAGTCGTTATGATGCCGCATCTTCTGCACTGCGCTTCTATTGCGCTTCTTGTGCACTGCACCGCTGTCATCTTGGATTTCGATCTGCACTGCCATACTTCTATCCATTCCTTTTCAACTCAACATATTTTCCAAGAGCTGCACACTACGACGACATTATCAAGACTCAGACTTTGAATTTTTTTATTGTAGTGTCAACCCTTTTTAAATGCAATACTATTATATATACCTTGCATTTGAGGGGTGTATTAAGGGTATTAGTGGTATTTTCTATTGTACTAGGGTCTAGTCTTATGTCCCCTTTGTAATATATATATATATATTGTTAATTGGGCATCTTGAATACATACACAATATTCATAACACTTACAACATAGCCATCTGAAGTCCACTGAATGATATCCCATTTGATTGTGATGTTCCCAGTTGGATCAAGAGGATCATATGCTTCTGCAGAAAGAAAGGCAAATTTCAAAAATAAATAACATAGTGCCTCAAATTGAACATGCGTTGGTAGCATGCATTTCAAACATAAGTGGTGCACCTTAAAAGAACTCTAAGAAAATACACACCCTTGTTCATCGAAATAAATAGAAATGTGGCCATTCTGCAATTTATACACATCAAATTCTAATTCAAATGACAGCAGGTAGAAACTAGACGAGTTTTACAGTAGAAAAACTAACACAATAAGGATCAAGATTTACTTGTTATAGAACAAACTACATGTATCCGATCTTCACAGAGAAATTTGGGGAAGAACTCTGAAACTGTCCGGTATTCACAATCCACATTGGTCTGTGCATGAGATCCATCTTTTTCTTGTGCAAAATTTACTTACGACAATAACGAAAGTTCCATTTTTTTTCCTTGACTAAACAAAACAGGGCAAATGCCTCTTCGAAGGCAACAAACTGCTAACTTCGTGAAATCTTTCTTCTAATGTTTTCGTCTAACATTGGTCAGAATTCAGATGGTATAAAAAATGGTCTCTCTTGGCATCAAACTAGCCATCTGATGTCGTAGTGGTCAGATAAGTATTCCACTGACAAAAGGCTACACTGTTTACACAACTAACTTACACCTACATGCCCATGAAAGGTCAAAGATTTAGCATGTTTCTAAAGAGTGGGTGGTACTGGTGGGCTCGATCTGGGATTGGTTCACAATGGAACAGTATATACCCCCAATAATGACCAGAGTGAAATGTGTGAGGTAAAACAAAAGGCATTGGCCCAAATAATATGTCATTTAGAAGGAAACTCTGAATGGAACATTTCAAGAAATGCGCAGTTTTCCCTATGAACCACGAACCCCCTTCTTGCCAAGAAACAGTTGAAAACAAGAAACCTATTTTCAAAAAATAAAAAAACGAAGAACAAAACAGAAATAATCAAGAGACACCAAGTCCCAGCCCCAGAAAGATCAAAATTTTATTTTACCAACTTTTCTTTTGTAAGAACGGAGGAGCTGGCCAGGTGAAACTGACCTGCCAAAGGCACCACTAGAGACGGCAGGCCGACGAGCAGCGCAAAGGTGGCACCCAGGTGCAGGAACTGCAGGAGCAACCTCGCCATGGCTCACTCACACAGAACTAGAGAACCCTTGCACTACTGCCTCTCCCTCCTCCTCACCTCCTCTCCCTCATTTATTTTCCTCTGCCTTTTCCTCGGTGATTAAATACCGATGCGTTCTTTCTTGGCCAGCTTTGTATTCGTGCGAGAAAGAGAAACCCCGAGTGCCTTGGAGAGCGTGTCAGAGTCTGGAGGGGAGAGAGAGAGAGACTGGCAAAGGTGTAACAGTGCAAGCTGCTTTCTTCTGTGAGAGAGAGAGAGAGTGGAGCGTTTCTCTGGCTTGAGCAGTTTGCCTTGGGTCCCTGGTTGTGGGGTCCAAAATGCAGATGCCAATGCATTGCATGCAGATGCCATTCTTGTGGGAAGCAGAGCTTGCTTTTCTTCTGGGGGCCTGTAAATAGTAGAATACCGGATTGCAGTGCACTGGCCAGCGATATCCGGAAGCATGTCTTAGGAGTCCTTTTTTTTAATTCTCTCCGGATTTTTTTTATTCTCTCCAGTTTACTTGGAGTAAACATGAGCAAAGCCCAAAATCGTAATCTCTGTTGGATCAAAGGGAAACAAAAGTACACACTGCTGCTAGTAAGAGCTTTGGATTAAAGGACTAGGGCAAATGCTATGACAAAAAGGAAGCAAAGCAACGTACTAGACCATGTACATGACAAAATCAATAGCATAGGGGAAATTGTACCGGGAAACTCATACAAAGTGTGCGACTGGCACACAAACTCGAATGGCCACTTTAAATTGCTCTGCATGTACTTTTTTTCAAGAAGCCCGATTGGGAGCACTGCCTGCTGAGCTGCTCCTAGAGCGACTTAGGGGTGACCAAAGCCGCCCTCCAATATGCCTCCTTGTCGCCATGTTCCTCTCGCCCATTGCTGCCGTCAGCGAGGCAGTGGCGGAGCCTCCGGCTCCTCCTTTCCTCTTTCTCTTTCACCTCTCTTCCCTCCTCCTAGATGTTAGAAATTAGCCCATTTAATTATGACATATTTCCTTAATTCCAAAGTATACATAATTTAGTACTATATTGCTAAGAAAAAATGAAGAAGATCAATTTATAAGGTGAAGTCATCACCACTCCTTGAATATGGATAGAGATGGTATGTGGAGGGTTCTGTCTAGTCACACGCACGCGCGCGTGTAACGCGTATTTTCGCGTGAAAATCGCGTGACTTGTGACTTGTGACACGCGACCGTACCGTGACGTGGCGCGCCACTTGGCAGACCAAGTCTATCTCTATTTTTGCTAAACTCTGCATTACTCTCTCTCTGTTTGAATGAGATTCAAACGTTTGAATTTGATGCTTTATTGGGGTTTTGATGATAGACAGTTATCAGTGGATAAATGACTGGTTGAATGTGTCAGTTACCAGTGGGTAAATGACTGCTTTAATCATGTCAGTTATCAGTCCGTCTATTTATATGCCTGGAGACGTCCAGAGTATGTGCGAGAAACTCACTGCCTCTATTTTCTTCTTCTTTGTGTTTCTATGCTCGAGTACTGTGTTGTCTGAACCTCGTCGACCTTTCTTCCCGGCGTGCACCTGGAAGGAGGGAGAGCGGTTATCTCCGAACCATTGCCGCAGAGAGTACCTGCACGGGGCGCCAATAAGGTTTCTGGGCAGCGCATTTGCGCGACCACTCACTGCACTGCGACATCTACGTTCTGCACTGCGTCAAGCATGCGCGGCTTCTTGTTCTTCATCAGGCTAACTAGTAAGTCGTTCGCGTGCACGTACGACTTTATTAATATATTTGAGTATATTCTGAAGTGTGATGAGTAGTCTGCTGTTAGTAGTCAGTATTGCATCACTAGTTTATTGTATTTATCTCCTAGTAAAATTTAGAATTAAAATATTGCCCACATTTCCAACACTAGATCTGGAGTTTTTTCCCTAATCTATTTTTTTCCTTTTGCGGCTTTCTCTCTCCCCAACCATAGCTTTATTGGTGATGGTGGGTGTGGGCAGTGTGGCTTGCGCCAGCGGCAGACTAAGCAGCGAGCAACGTGTCAACGCCGGTGGCGTGCAAACAAGTGTCGCACCGGCGACACGATGAAGGGAAGCCCAAACACAATAGGTGGCAGCTCAGCCAAGCTACAGTGGAGGAGCACGAGCGCCACTTGGTCTGCTTCATCAAGAGGCCTCCTCCGACCAGGCCATTTCTGTAGTATAACGGGTAGGTTACGCTAGCTACAACAATTAATTTTCTACCGCGTTCAACCAGAAAACATGTGTGTAAGGGAGTCATGGATAGTTACCACTAGATGCGGCTGCAATGAAGAAGAGTTGGAGCGGCCGGTCCAACGTAGATGTGCGTTGATGAAGAAGAAGCGATCGATCTGTTCACGCCTCGCGTCCCACGCAATAGCCTTGCGCTTCGCCAATCAAGACAAAGAAGAACAACGGCGCCTCCACGGAGTCCACACGTTCGGGATGGAACGCCGTGCACTGGTGTGCTAGCACCGCGGGCCCAGCTAGGGTTTCGGGATGCGGCCGAGGGAAGGTGGCGGCTAGGGTTTTGAGCAAGGTACACTACCTGCAGCCCCGCCTCCATATATTTATCGAGCATGCTAATGGGCTTCCACGTTGTAGGCCCATTAGAACCCTAATCCCATATGGATCAATATCCCTCTTAGCCTATAAAACTGAATTGTTTATGATTGCCTCTTGGGAACATCACTAACAATTTCTTCGCTAGATCTACCTCCCCTTGTAGATCTGGTCGGTCCGGTGATTGTAGTGTGAGGTGGTGGTGCAGACGGGCAAGGGCATGGGTGTCGTCATCATTTTTCTTATGGCCACGCTATAGGCATTACTTTGGTTGCTTCGGCGATACATGTCGCGGCTAAGTCGGAGCTGTTGCCCATCGCAGTGTGATGGGTAGCGATGATGACACGTGACGGGCATTACAGTGGGGCGTCAAGGCACTTTTATGGTGGTGGCTTTCTAGTCTTGGGTGAGCTCAAGCCTGCCCCGAACATGGATTCTTGGCTCAGCTGGGGTAACGCATCAGGCGTCGCTTTTGATGCTTCAACAATGCTTGTCATCGTGAAGTCAAAGTTGTAATACCAGTAGCAAAGAAAAGTGAGAAATAAAACAATCCAAGGGAGAACAAAAGAAATAAAGAAGAGTTTTGCTGTCAGACCCATTGGCTTTAGAAATGCTGAACAAATTAGCACTCATCGAGGTTCCCAGACCGTCTGGGGCCGATCAGTACCATCTCATGTTTTGGGTTTTCTTTATCTGACGGAAAATTTCACCCTTACCTTTCTACCATTTCACCTTACCTTCAAGATGAGCTAACATGGAGCCACACACACGTAAAGACATGGCCATATGAGTCAACATGCAGCCACCATCGCATAGGGACACGTCCCATACCACAGGTCAAGGCCAAGGCCCCCATACAAAAAGAAGGGTAAGCCAGCACAAGCCAGCATTTTTCTTAAGCCACAGTCCCATTTCACCTCTCCATCAAGAGCAAAAGCCAACAAAGAAGGGGGAAACCATTGCACCACTGCATTTCCTTCTCCCAGCAAAAGCCACAAAGTCAATTGAATGCAAGCATATCCACCAAAAACCCCACTGAAGCCATCCACTCCCACATCCACCACAGAGAGATAGTAAGGGAGAGCCGGAGGAGAGGAGCTGGGAAAGTAGGGGAAGACGGAGGAGAGGAATAAGGACATAGTGACCACGACATCAAGAGAAAGGGCTCAACTGAACCGCAACACAGCCATCACCGTCGTCGTCCACGATCCTTACCAGTCCTCAGCCCAACATCTAGTAGGCCATTCTCTTCACCTTACCTCTTAGCACGACTGAGAGTATAACAGCCAGCTTGGCTATCATGCCATTGGCAGTAAGCCTGTAGAATCACTGTGCACCCTTTGTCGGAGGGACATGCCGCCTAGAGCATGTTCCCCACCAAGTCCCATCGCGACAACGTCGTAGGCTTTCCCAGCCATGCCTGGATAAGAGTAGAGACAAGACAAAGATAGATGCTAGAATAAAATGCAAGTAGTAAGCGGGGGAGAAGAGAGGACTGTCCTGAGGTGGGCCGAGCTCTCGACCGACTGTGCACTGTAGCCGGTGAGCCTGAGGAAAGGCCGAAGGAGAGGCAAGGCGCCAAGACTCCTGGTCGGCTGCAAGCTATGGCCGGCGAGTTGGAGGAGGCGACGACGGCTTGGGGCTGGAGTTAGGTGGTGGCGCAGGTGCCTGAGCCATTGGAGGCGGCGAAGGCATGATGGTGACAACACCGGTGGTGCCAAGCCAAGCCTCGATGGAGACACCTGGTCACGGTGGCCAGCAGTTGGCAAGGTAGCCGAGGGCCCGACTGAGTAATGGCGGTCGGAGGCACGAGAGGGCATCGCTAAGCGGGGCTAAAGCCAGAGAAGGGGGCTGTGGGAGTCGACCGCAGTCGACGTCAAGGGGAAACCCCATGGCGGTGGCGGAGAGCCCACTAGTGGCAAGCTGAAGGGGGCGACAGCAGGCCAGGCCTACGTGCCAATGGCCCCAAGGCGGTAGGACTGCCTGAGCAAAGAAAGAGAGTCATGGGGAGAAGAGGAGAGGTCAGGGGAGGAGATGGCCAGTAGCCAGCGGCATGAGGGACGACCGCTTCCCCCAGATTCGGATTGGGGAGAAGGCACAAGTCCATTCGGTGTAGGGTTGAGAAGGCCGACTAGAGGGGGTGAATAGTCATTTCTAAATATTTCAATTAAATTCTATTTAAGATATTTGGCTACAATCAAGTATATAATACAAAATCTTAAATCAAATTGGTTTTGCACAAACAAAGCCTAAATCAATTAGGTTCACCTAAGTGCACCAACAATCTAAGTATATGTCAAATGTTTGTAAACCTAAAATGACAAGTAGTCAATTTAATTCTATGAATGTAAATTGCTTAAAAGTAAATTGAGCTTAAGAAAATAAACCACAAATACACGGTATCTTTTTACCGTGGTGTTCGAAGGCTTGCTAGTATCCCCTAAACTGCATTGAGGTTAGCCTAAACGAATTGAACTGGTTCCACGAATTAAGCCGAAACACCTCAATCCACTAAGGTTGCTCTTCCTGCACTCCGCAGATGGCGAGCACCACACCACTCACAATTCGCCGGGAATTCTCACAATCTTCTTTGAGAAGCTCACCACTCACAACACCTCCAACGCCATCTAAGAGTCAGTAAACTCTAAGAGTAATAAGTGAAGCTCATGGAGGCCAAGCAAGGGGAGATAAGTCCAAACAATCAAGGCCAAGTCAGATCATCCGCAAGTTCAACCAAACTCACGAATCCACTCAGGACGTTCGGACCAATTCAATCGGCATAAAAAAAAACAACTTCCGGATCAGGCCGAATGACTTCGGATACAGTCGGCATCGTTCGATCGTCTCCAGATAGTCAGATCATTTCGGTGATGTTCAAACCACTTCTACTTTCGAGCACGA
This sequence comes from Bonia amplexicaulis, assembly GCA_036346245.1. Taxonomy (NCBI): domain Eukaryota; kingdom Viridiplantae; phylum Streptophyta; class Magnoliopsida; order Poales; family Poaceae; genus Bonia; species Bonia amplexicaulis. Next base: position 9,069,060 of record CM070752.1, on the reverse strand, counting down.
TGCCTACGACCACAGTGCCTTCAACCACGGTGCTTTCAACCACGGTGCCTACGACCACGATGTCTTCAATCATGCTACTTTCGACCACGGTGTCCTCAACCATGGTGCTTTCGACCATGACTTCATTGATCACTTCACTGACCACGGCTTGTCAACCAGTATTTCCAACCACATAGGTCTTCGAGCACTGACCATCACTACAGCATACGACTGTCGACCTACTACTATGACTGCTATGACCATTGCAGCTATGACCACTTTACAACTACGACTGCAACTTCTATGACCTACGACCACTGTGCAGCTCAATTTACAACTGTGGCTACTATGACTGGATTATTGTAGCCACCGTTCGATCATCTGCGGACCGCCCCGATCGCTTTGGTGATGTTCGGACCAGTCCAAACGTTCGCACCGTTCGATTGGCTTCAGAGACACGCGGATCAATTCAATCAGTCTCGGTGATGATCGGACCAGTTCGATCGGACCCTCGACTGTGTTCAAAATAAACCGAAGGTACATCTTGCGAATAAAAGGTAATAACTTTCACATACGGGGTCTGATTGAGGAGTTCTTGGACTCGTTGAAAAGCTTATTTCAAGAACTACGTAATGGAAGGGACTCCATATTTAGAAATGTCATTGATTTTTATCTTATTTTCTTTTAGTTTCTTTTTTTGTGAGTGTTTGAGTCTAATACAATATAGAGTTGAGCCGTACATGATTAGGTGGTCTTGCGAACCCTTCCAAAGGGCTATATAAAGCATTGTAATACATAACCTTTTGGGATATACCACATTATTTTTAAGATAGCCAATATTGCTTATTCTCGGGTTGATGCTATGCGCTGCCTTTCGGGAATTGGGCAATTTTCTTGAGAATACCTCCGTTGTTCTTGTGCCTCCTTGTGATTCGTAGGAGCGGCAACACGTCTATTTGTGTGGTTAGGTAGACGGGATCATGAGCGTGTGGTTGGGCAAATTCTTTTGTCGTAGGTTGCTGTTCTAACAGTGGTTGGCACCATCGGTTCGTCAGGTTACACGTATTCAAGTTATCATCATCGATCCTACGTCGTGAATATCGGGCATTCCTCGTATCAGATTGTGTTATGGTATGTTTTTGTTAATATTGAAAACAAGTGGAAAGAACTTTGTATTATTGTTGATTGCACTTATGGTAGTATTTATCAGTGTATTTTGTGTTTGCTGAGTCTCTATACTCACCATTGCTTTATTTGTTAGGTGATCATTAAGGACATCATGCACGGGCGGGAGTAGTACATGAATAATTTCATGTACCATTAGTACTTCATGTACCACCTTTTGTTAGTATGTTTAGACTCTACTAGCATGATTTGGTAGTTAAAGTTAAAATGATATAATGTATTTTGAGTTGCTGTAATATGAATAAAATAGTGTTGGCTTAAAACTACTAGCAGTTGTTGAAAATGGTAAAAATATGCAATGGTGGTAGCATTCCAGGCCCAAAGAATGAGTGGGGTGTTACAAAAGCTACCTCGTGGGTGTGCAACGAGCGAGAACGATGACACATGATAGGCGCCGTGGCGGGTCATCATGGCTTGTTTGTGGTGTCAGTCTTGGGTGAGCTCAAGCCTAGCCCAAGCTTGGGCATCGTCATCGACTCAACTAGGGTAGTGTAATAGGCATAACGTTGGATGCTTCAGCGATGCTTGTCATGGTGATGTCGGAGCTGCTACGTTGCAGGTATGCGATTGGCTGCGATGATGACATGTGACAGACATCGTGGTAGGGCATTGGGGTGCGCAAGTGGCGGCAGCTTTAGTGCTCGAGGGCAAGCTTAGGCTAGGTGCGATTTGGCGCATCGGATGGTGTGTTTTTGCGCATCGGCAAGGCGGAGTTGGAGCTACTATGTCACAGTCCATGGCGAGTGGCGACGATGACTCGTGACGCGCAACATCGGTGGGTGGCGCATGGTGGTGCTTGGCATAGATTTGGCTTGTACTTGGAGGTGGCACGTTGTTGGTACTGTTGATCTTGGTCTTTGTTGAGAGGGGGGCATCCTTACTTTGTGTGTCGAGTGGTTGCCGCCGGTGCCTTGTGTCACGTTATGAGTGGAGGATCATCCCCCTCTCCCTTGTGGTTGCAGTAGATACTTGGTACAAGCTTTAGTTGGAGACTCCTCCGGTGTTGGCGTCCCCCTTTTGTTGGGGCACCGGTGTTGGTATCTTAGTATTTTCTTTTTCAGGAGCCGATGTAATTCTCTTCTCCTTAAAATGAATGGCAGAACTCTTGCCTTCGCCCTTGGTTTCAAAAAAAAAATTGCTCTGCATGTCCCCAGTACAAAAAAAGAAAGAAAGAAAAGAAAAGAATTGCAATGACAGATGCATCACAAGTTCACAACAAGCGAACAAAACAAGTTAGTTTGCGGTGTTCGATTAAATTTATATGCAATGTCACCTTAGTTATGTGTTCTATCCATTAGATGGTAGCAAATATTGTGTCGTCTGAAATATAACTACATAGAATCATAATGTAAAGAACCAATAATAGTCACAGTTAGGCAAATGAGCAGATTTTTGGTGCAAAGCTACTGAAATGCAATCAGATACGCGCAAGCCAAAAACTCATGATTTATGTCAAAGAAACTCTCGATTTATACCAGAAGAAACAGTTAGACAACAAAACATCAGCAAGTCATTTGTCCAATTTTTGTCATAACAGTTGAACTACAAAATTAAAAGCAGTAAACATGATGCAATGAGCATTCCGCAGTGAACCCACAATATACAAAACACAAATTTTTATTTTCCTCAATTTGAAACAAACAGAGCAAACGGAAGCCAAAGGGCACCTTAATTTAAGGTACCCGGGGTTCAGGGCTCCAAACATGTTCAGATGAATATTGCTACGCACAAGAAAAATCACAGCAAAAGAATCCAATTTCAACTAAAGATAGGAAGGAGTGCACACTAAACAGTACCATATGATGTGACCACTGTTCGAACTTAGCTACTCTCAATCACACTCATCTTTTTGAGTTCTCAACATAAAATACATATTGCATCGCTCTTTACCATCTCCAATTGTGAAGGACATGGAAAATTTCCGACTTCTCAGAAGTAGACTTCCACGAAACTAGTGTCCAGACTGCATGTATCAAGATAAAGGAGGAAAACTTCTTCCATCCAAACCCATCAGCTGCATGAACAACTCTTCATTCACAGCAACAGGGTGTCCAACGCTTGTGTTAGTACTCTTGATGCTCGTAAGCATTGTGCTTAGCCTCAAGAGATGAGGCGGCCGCCTTGTCCAGAAACCAGACCAATTTCCCGTCCGTTGGCTGAACCATTTTACCAGGTATTGATGGACCATCTGGACCCTCAGAAATGGCAAAATGCGCAGCCTTTGCTTTGTCTTCCCCAGCGGCAACTATAGCAATGTTTGATGCTGAGTTTATCACAGGAAGAGTGAAGGTAATCCTCTCTGGTGGAGGCTCTGGAGAGTCGGTTATGTGGGTGACCCAGTCGTCTTTCAGCTCAAGCGCTGGATGGTTAGGGAACAATGAGGCTACATGCCCATCAGAACCAATACCGAGAAGAATAAGGTCGAACTTGGGGCAGTCATTGCTCTCGGACACTCCAACTGTTCGAATCTTGACCAGCTGCCGGATAACAAATTCATAGTCTGTTGCTGCATCCTCCACCGTGGCATTGTCATTGATGGAGTAGACATGGCCATTAAGGATGGGCACCTACAACACATTCAGATGAGAGTCATGGTTCACTCAAAAGAAACCAGGGAGTGCCTGAGCTGTAATAGTTCATAACCATTTTATGATAACACAAGCCACACCAGGAGCTACATCAGATTTCCCACAAATGGTGTGATTTGTGGGGTAAACAGAATCAACACAAAATTCAGGATCCACACACTTAATGTTAATGCAGAGAATATATACAACAAATTCTTATAATTGTTTGAACAACACAAAGAAATTATTCTTGCAACATCCTTCTTTTACATTAACAACTAGCTTAACGCTGCTACATGCTACAAGGCTGCAGAGAAGACGACTTCCTCACCAATCTCACTGTGTCTTGTGTCTCCAGGAAGAAGAAACTATCAATCGATTATTAATTCAATGCAGCTTCATGAGGCCGCGAGGGAGGTTTGGTTCCAAACCTTCCTGTGGATAAGAAAGCCGAGACTCACACCTAGTAGCGATGGCATTTGTACTGGCTGGTGGTTGTCGAAAAAAAAAACTTGAGAACCGAACAGGTGAAGGGTTGGAATTCTCTCATCATTCTCACAATGAGGCATATTTGGTTGGATCACAGTGCACGAATCTTTAGCAACTCTTACAAGCAGATCTAGCAGATGGTGAATGAAATCAAAGAAGAATGTTATATGTGGAAGGCTGCAGGGCCTAGTTGTTTAGAAAAGTTGCTTTTGTAAGTAAGTTAGTTTTCTTTTCAGTTGTTGTTGAGCTCGGCTGTTTGGCAGCAGCTGATCTCCTGTGTTTTCTGGTTGTAGTTTGCCCTGTTGTTTCTTTTATTCTCTTAATACAAAGACGTGCAGATCTCCTGTGGGTTCTCAAAAAATGTATGAAATAAAGTTATATTGGCTGTACAACTATAATACATATAAATTGTATTTGTTATACAACTGTAAGTGCAACAGTTTTAGTACATATTTGGTTAATCTGCACTGTTTTAATCAGGTCCCACCAAATAAATGATATATACCCTTCTATTTTCGATAAATCAGAGAATTTCTAGGAGTTTTTCTTTTTTCTGACTTAAGTATTATTGTAATGCATTAAAACTCACCAGTAGTTTATAGATATATAGATAGCAACAATAATATAAACGTCAACTTAGTTAAGGCTTTGATATGCAAATGAACAAAATTTTCTTGTTTTACACAACTATTTAGGTTCAGGTATATGAACCGTGACAGTGTGAAGGGGACGACAAACAATTATCAGATAAATAGGGAATTTAAAACTGTGCTGTAAGTTCCTGAAATTCACTTTTTTTTTAAACCAAACCTTAAATTCACTGTCATGCTAGTGCAGGACGATAAAACCAAGCCCCAGAATAATTCATGTAACTGATATAAGTAGTGGTGTTCCGCTGACATGAAACTGTCATGTCCCAATATGTCACACCAATTTGAATACGTTTTAAATTCAACAACAATTGTTGAAGATAACAATGATAAGATATGCAAAGATGTGGTGGGCAGCTGGCACTCCCAGAATAGTCGAGCCACTAGAACAGCTGGTAGGCAGCCTTAATGTGGCTTAATTATTTAGTAAAGGATTTAGCATGACCTTCACAAACTAGGCTACATCCTAAGTCAAACCAATATATAGGTCAAAACAGCGAGAATAGCTTCCTCGATACAGACTGTCTCAATTGATAATAGGATCAATATTTCGGGAAATTATATTCCATAAAACCTTTTCCTAAACAAGGCATTATACTTTCAACTTACATAACATTATAAACCTTTTTTCCAAACAGATGGCACTACCAGTCACCAGACTGAAGCACAGTGATTGGCTTCATTCTTGTGTTATAACTTATCACAAGGTATTTGATCTAACCAAAATGACTGGGTCAAAGATGAGAGGCAAGTAACTTGGCATCAGAAACACAGTTTTGAACCTGAAGAGAAGCATAATTCAGATTAACATATATAAACCTCTGCCAGATTCTTATCTAAAGAACCAATTATGACAACAGAATTTTCTTGCTTACTACTAGCAACTGCATGGAGGTGGACTATTAGGTTATTTTTTAAGCATGTGGGTTTGACCAGGAGCCTCAAATATTTAAGAGGAACCGAGATTAGACAAATAGCAAGGCAAAAAAAAAGTCAACATTATGAAGCTAGCACAATTTGCTAATTCATGAATTTCTATGGCAGTAGCATGTACTAGTACCACCAAAATACTAAAATAAAGGGTTTCTATCCAACAAAATGGAGAGATCATCACCTTCTTCCAATTTCATATTGATATGCTTAGAATTGCTAAATTAGCCTGCATTTTATAGCTAGGCAATCATTCCATACATTCCAATACTCCAATACAACAAACATGAGGGTTAGTCATTATTCTTTTTGCCCATTTTAAGCAACCACATCATTCCCTATCAACAGGCAGAAAAAAAACATCTCACGAGGCGCTCGTATGGGCTTCTGCTTGGATAAGTCAGAAGTTAATATGAACGCCTGGCTTCTCGAAGCGGCTTCCGCACTCTTCTCGCTCGTCTTACTCCGGGGATAAGACATGTGGTTATGGGTGCATCATGCATCTCACTCTTCTCGCTCCCGCCTTGCGCACGTATTTCTCCCTCATTTTCCCCACCGCTTGCATCTTTATTCTAAATGGCACTTCTTTCATTCACTACTGTTCATTTTCAGCCAAAAGTCAATAGCCGCAGCCAATACGAACACACCCTCAATGTAAACTGTAAGTTGTAACTGCAGTCTGCAGTAACTCTGTTCATCTACTTCCAAACATACCAAGCTAAACTATTTCCAAATGCATGAAGTTGTCCACTTTTGCATTATAGATGAGTAGATGACAGCAGAGCTTGGCAACAATGGTGTTCCTTCTAATTATGGGGGAGCATGGCTCAGACTACCGAAACGCATAGCAATCCATGTGATATGTCTTGATGGAATTGCCAAATCTACCAACTTTCTGTTTGTTAACTGTCTACCTGTGGAATTAATCAAAGTTGTCCAGCTGAAGCATTTAAGTAACTCCTAAAAGAATCGCTATTTGGTATTGTTATGCCAAAAAAAAGCAAGACCAATGAAAGTAAGATCTCCATTTTACTCCAGTTTGTGATGAGACACCTAAAGAATATAACTTGGCAGATACTGCATTAGAAACAAAAACGTAAGCCTTAAAAATAATTATTTTAAGTTATGCATTAACAGCAATTAACTTGTATCTGCGAATCAAAGAACAACTGATGCAAGATGCAAGTACACAAGAAATACATGGAGTTCACATATAGCTGGGTGCACACGTAGTATAAAGAAACAAATTATCTTAAGTCGATATACCTTGGAGAGAAATCCTTCTTTTGTTAATTTATAGTTACTCTCAACATGATTCTTTGCTACAGCACGTTCATCAGCCCAGAAGATGTACCATTTAGACCAATCCAGGGTCTTGTTGTATGGTGCATCACATAGTTTCCTGTTTAAAGAAAAAGCAATTTAGATACAGAATATATACCTACAAAAAATTTCATACGGAGTTAGTTGCTCCTTGTGAAAACAAAAACTGATAAATTAGTTAACGACTTAATGTAGTTGAGTTGATGATGAAATAGAATTACCGCATAAAACTGACAAGAGGTCCTCCAGATAGAGCAATAGCAAAGTATCCTCTTTCCTTAACAGAAATTTCTGAAACTTGTGAGATGTACTCAGCCAGATCTGTTGCCATCTCGTCTGAACTCTCAAATATCCTAATTTCACCGTTCTTCTTGGGTTCATAGGAGGACGCAATTTCCCTCTCCATTGTCTATTTGCTCTTGAACTTTAAATCAAGTTATTGTTCCAACAGAACACTCCTATGTAAGAAGTGGCAGGAGATCAAACTTCAATATGGCATTCCAGAAGGTGAAGTCCGACTAATTTTCGGAACATCACAAAATGAAATGAAAATACTTGCATAAAATCAAACAAGTGATCTCGTGTATCTTAGGTTTAATATTTCTAATCCATTACAAGTAAGAAACAAGGTCACAGATGTACTGATTGTTCCTGTTGTTGCAAAGAAAGGATATATATCTTGAATACTATCACTACCGAATCTCTATGCTTATCCTATAGGCTTTGTTTTAAGGGTTTTTCCATCAGTAGATATATTGGTATTGCAAATATGAAGCATGCAGCCAATCTCTACTAGCCTATCTTAGCCATAGATGTAATAGCTTGTGCGCACTGCTAACATTTTGATAAAGACAACAGACAGTCCATATCTAACAGTGCTAAATCTGAATTTCCACAAGATGAAACATAGCCTGAAAAATAAATGCAAAAGTACTCTGTAAAAGTGCTTCCTTCCGGACAAGAAACCACAAAGATAATGTGCCTCTAGAAACACCGTGTTCTATGTCTCGGTGGCATTGTTTAATATAAGATGTCTGCACTGGTTCTGCTCAGAGTGTCAAGCATTTTCATAATAGCCAATAACACTACTAGTCTACTACCATGCACGGTAAATGGAAATCGATTGCATCTATATGACTATGGATTCACAGACGAAACTTGAGATTTCAAGAAAATAGATTTGTAGGGAACCTGAAATCATTAAATAACTAACATGATGGTTGTAGCATGTCAACTACTAGATAATTAGATTCGTAGAAGATTATGATGTGACAGCAATATAATATAATCTACTAAACCTATGAACAATTCTTTTACTAAGAGTAAAGAGAAGTTAAAAGAGAAGAAAAACGTAGGACAGTAGGAGAGTTGTGATTTCATTAATTTATTCTAGGTATGACCATTTCCAGATGTTTGGTTAAAGAGAATTGCCCAAATACCAAATATGGCCATCTACAAAACGGGCAGTACTCTCATGTATCTCAAAACTCCCAACTCCCAATACATTGTTGGAAGATCTCAAACAAACATCATATTCATTTCGGCAAAATGAACAATCCAACATCATAGCAGGTTATGACGAAACCATTACATAACTCAAACTGGTATTGCAAAAGGCTAAATATATTATGCTGGCCAAATATCAAACATGAGCATGAATTCTCGAGAAAACCTTAAGAAAGATATAACAAAGTGACAAAAAAAACTTAAGGAGTGTAAGTCTAAAAATAACATATAATCTGCAATTTTATTTTAAACAGCAGAAAATAGCATGTTAAAAAAAGCTGCTTTATTGTTCAACTCAAGGCAGGCAGAAAAGCAGACCAGCACTGGAATGGAAAGAGAGGAAGCAAAGACAGTAAAAGGTGGGTTGCCACTGCAAGCTCTAGCAGCCATCATTTCGGCTGAGACCACTTCAAAGATTCCAAACCTTTTGTTTTCAGAATCACAACAAAAACATCATGAAGTGGCCAGAGAGAGAAGGAACTATTCTACTCACTTTACTACTCAGATCAAAACCAGAGGGAACAACAATACATACTACTAGTGAAGAATGAAGAATGGGAGACGCTGAGCTGCTTCCAACAGCCATTGCTCAAAAACCTAGGACAGCTGGATGAATCAAGCTAGCACAACAGTGAGAAAGTTCCAAAATTCTTCCCCAAATCAACCTTTTAATAAAGTAAAAAAGACAATTATCCACCAGCATTATTAACTCCAATCTTACAGCAAAGCAATCACACAGTCTATGCAACAATGTTGTAGTAGGAAAACAAGGAGGTATGATCCATCAAAAAACTAAAAACAAGAAACTGAAAACAGGGCAGGAAAACAAGGATATATGTGGTTCTTGGTTCCTGCACCCCAGATCAAGAACCACCCCAAGATCACAAGAACAGGAACGAACCAAGAAGAACCCCATGTCCCAAGAACCCACCTGAGCAGAGCATTTGCCTCCACTCTCCTATCCTCTCCTCCCCAAGCCACAAGCGAAAAAAGCAGAAAATAAAAAGAAGCCAAGTGGAGCAAGAAAGCAGGCATGAGGGCACTTGTATATGCACGTATGAGGATAAATATATCGACACGAATTGAAGGAAGGCAGCGGGTGACATCACGGAGGAGAAGGAGAACCTTATTTTAATCTGAAGTTCCCGTGGATTTCTTTGTTTTTTTCTGCTTGCAGTGGCGTCTATCCCTTTCTCTACAGTATACAGAGAGGCGTCTGCAAACGTACGTGCGGGTGCGCTGATCCTTATCACGACCCAAGTGCTCGAGTGCCCCTCTTTCTGCTGCGACTGTTTTGGAGTAACTTTCCAAGGGAAACTAATACAGTTACGGACCTTCTGGTCTAATCAAATAGTAATGTAATGCTACTTAAGCCTTAGTTAGAATGTGAGAAATTTTCTAAATTACTATGATAATTCAGGGTCCGTTCCTTCGGCCTTTTTTAAGCAACTTCTGCCTTTTAACTATTAGTTTTTAGCTAAAATCATACTGTAACTTAACTTAATTTTTTTTAAGTCATTTAATTAAAAAAATAAAAAATAAAAAACATTATTACATCTTACTGACAATGCAAAGAAAAACACAAAAAATAGAAAACTAAAAAAAAACAAAATTAAAAAATCAATACATAACCTAGATCAGAAGCTAAAACCGGAATGATGAGTCCTTAACAGTTTCATGTGAGCTTTCTGAATGAGGTCTTACTGGGTGACATATTTTAGTTAAATCGGACTAAGTATTGAAAACCCATAACTAAGATTACCTACTTCTAGTTGTTGTAGAGAGATTAACGTTTTAATATAAATCATAACGTGGGTTGGGTTTTATGGGGTTTTTCTTTGTAAACGCTAGCTCCAATTACTCATTTATGAATCGACCATGCTGGGATATTCCATAGGTATCGAGTAGAGAAATCAAAATGCGCCGTTTATTATTTTTCTTTTCACTTTGCTTTCTGATCTGATCTTGTGATCATCTCCAGCTCATCCGATCAACTACAAGGCGCCTTTGTCGTCTGATCCATGCATCATATGCGTGCTAAGTCATTTTTAAGGAAAAGTGGCCCTCATGGGTCTAGCACGAGCGTTTATGTAAATGGATCGAATACCGATAAACTGATAAATTGCTTTAAAAAAATTGTCTCGATAAGCTACATCGAAATAATAACAGAAAAATCGTTCTATTTTCTTTATACAAAAAAATTATAAATTATAAATTATAAGACATAAGCACCGCAATGTGAAGGTATCTATCGGTGGTTGAAGGCTCCAAGCTACTGAGAATTAATTGTCGTCTTCTTAAATTTGTGCAACCTGTAGTGCACTTGCGGTCCTTCTCATCTTTTCGTACAAAAGGATGTAGCTCCTGTCTGAAGTTATAGCTGAGATGGGGATAAGATGGAGTTTAATCTGGCGAAGACGATCCAAGTAAATTGTGAGTACGATAAGTCAGATTATCATCCAAACACAATAATTGTATCTTTTTTAGAGGAATATCCAATTTATTCAGATATGCCACCATTGTGCTGCACATCGTTCAAAATTCGATCTTCTTCGATAAAATTTACTTAATTAGTTATATCTTATCACTTCCATGTTTCATTGTTTGAGCTGGAAATATTATACATACAGAAAACTTGTTATATATTCTAACTAAGACAACATATTCTTCTGCTACGCTGTTTTGACCTTTTTTTTATTGATTTAGCTAGTACACGTTCATATATATTGTTTAGTGTTAAAAATTCAAGAAAATGCTGAATTTTTTAATTTTAACTGATGAATAGTAATTTCGAGCAGTAGCTAGCTAGGAATCGATCAAATTGACCGGTAAATGGTTGAGAATCGGTGAAATTCAAATTTTAAGTTTAAATTTAACAATGAAACCATCTATTAGAAAACCGGTTACCACTGATAACCAACCAGGGTCCAGAATTTTTTCGGTTTCCGGTTTTTGAATCCTTGCCTATGGCCTTCTAACCTGCGGTCAAGCATGACTGGACTTACTCATGCCGATGAATAGGTTATTTTCAGATTTCCAATAGTTTAGATGACGTTTTGGTAAATTAGTATTAGTTTGCAGATTCTTGTCTTTTTTTTTTGTTCCTTATTTGTTTTACGTGCGTAGAGCTAAAACAACATCTAAATTAGACCATAGGGAGTATTTAATTACCTCAAATGTAGCTATTATTGTGGTACATGACTTGTACTGGATTATATGTTGTATTTTCTATAATTTGTATTGAAGTTGTTGCATTTTTTCTCAAGTAGAAGTTAGATATGTTCTTTAGAACCTAATACTATCGACTTAATCATTGAAAATAATTATAACAGTAATCTATGGTGGGGATTAAAACATAATTCTCTACTAGAACAACCGGATACCGGCTGGATTATCGGCTTAGTTAGCTAACATACACTTTTAGTCATACAAGAGATCACAAGTATAGTTCTTACTAGGATTAGTTGGGCACAAACATTCACAAATAGAGTAAACTTAGAAGTGCTAAAACTAGTTTTTATTTTCGATTTAACAGCTATTTTAGTTATGCTGAACACACAAATACACAAATTGTGTTACATAACATTGCTTTTGAAGGATATTTTTCTCGTATGGTCTAGGCTAACGACCTGCACACACAAAACAAAGAAAAAAAATTAAGTGAAATCAACATATCTCTTAAAAAAACTTGACTGTAGCTATCTGGCTAAACCACATACATTGGGTACAGTACCTGATTAAACAAGCAACTGTAGGGAGGTTAGGAAAAGCCAAATGGTCCATCATTTTCAGCGTCGAGGAAAGGAACAAAAGAGTTCAAATCAGTGCTGCCACTGTAAAGCACAACATTTCCAGTTAAATCATACCATCTTCCGCATGGTGATCGGTGGGTTTTCTGTTTATTTAAACACCGGACCAATCATCAAATTGGTCAATATGTTCCTATTACTCCCTCCCGTCACAAAAAATATATCATTTTGCATGTCGACGATCCCAAAATACAACTTTAACTATTAATTTATACTATAATAAATTTATAAAACCTAATAAAATTATATTTTATGAAATCTCTTTTCGAGACAAATTTATACATATCATTTTCATGTATTTAATCTAAATTGAAAAATATATCGATAGCCAAAGTTTAGAAAATTTGTGTAGGATCAATATGGCGAGTTGGGGGTGAATGACTTCTTCAAAATCTTCTCCTAAGTACTATCAACAGCATGCAGCAGAAACACAAACTTACAAGCTCATCAAAGCCACGAGCCAAAAAACACAAATTAGCCGAGACTTTCCTATCTCACCAATATGACCGACAGCCTGAGGCCGGTAGTACCACAGGTATAGCACCAATAGTACTGGTTAGGGCGGTCTAACTGCTCGTTGAGGTAGTGCACAAAACAGCACCAGACACGATCCAAGAAAAGAACTAACTCTTAAGCCATTGATCCAAACCTAATGAAACTTGGCACAAGTCCTCCATAGGATGTCAGAAACCTATTCCAATCATGAATCATGAAGATTAATGCCAAAGTTTTAACCTTTATCCAAAACAAAAAATGTAGCACCAAAATTGGGCAAAAGAGGAAAATTTTAATCTACTCTTATTCATGAGTACTAGATCACACTATGAACTCAACAAAATCGTCCCAGAGACCAAAACCCTAAAATCACATCTCTCTTGAGGAAAACTATGCAAACTCAAGAACTCTCTCTAAATGATGTCTAGATGGATGGGATCTGATATCCAAGAGATATCTCTACCTCTTGCACGTCCTTGACACCAAGAAAGATTATGAAGAGATAAATCCGAACAAGAAAGCCAAGCAAATTTAAAGCACAAGGAGGGATCTATGGCACACAACTCACTTGAATAAAAGTTTAGATATTTATTTAACATGGAGAGGAATATTTTGCAGCCATTACCTCAAAGAGGACAGAGCTCTAACCCTAGAGCACATATACAAAATACTTCAACACAAAAAAAACTAATCTCGCTTTGAAGTGATACATCTCTCAATACACACAATGGCTTATAGTGGAGGCTCCTCACCTCACACTAAACCCTAGCCAGCACATCTTTAGTGGATACAACCACTTACAAATAGAGAACCCGGTAACCCACACACAAACGGGTTTTTTCACTTACACACATTTGCATATTTTTTAAAGCGTGACTTTCATAGCTCCAATAGCCTGATAAGACGCTCCATTCTCCAAGATATGACCTAAACCACTTATATCACCATCGTGGTTTTGCAAACTATCACTCCAATCGGTATTGGACAATTTTCTCAATTGCCACTTACCGGACTCCACATGAAGATGTGATGTCCAATGACTTGTCGCTAGGATCGTACGTCTGCTTTGAAGACTGTCACCACTTGAAGCGTCCAAATCCTATGGCACAACACACCATACATATCCCGTGATGCCCAATTATTTGCCGTTAAGATCATACGCCTGCTCCGAGGACCATCATTACTTGAAATGCCCAAGTCCAATTGGCACTACACATGTAGGGGTGAAAACGGTAACGGATAATTCGTTTTATCCGATATTCATATCCGAGAAATCACGAATATGGTAAGCAAAAATTCATATTCGAAAATATTCGTATTCGTATTCGAGAATATTTGTATCTGTATTTGAGAGTATTCATATTCGCATTCGTATTCGAGAATATTCGTATCCGTATCCGTATTCGAGACTATTCAATTCGTATTCGATCCGTTTTTAGAATCCATGAAAAATTCGTACAAATTTTTTGATTCAAAATTTGAATTTAGGTGGTTTAAAATCGGTAACCAGTCAAAAACCGGTGAAAATCGGCAAAATCGCTAGGAATCCGTTTTATCCGATATTCGTATCTGAGAAAATCCGTGTTCGAAAATATCTGTATTCGTATTCGAGAATATTCGTATTCGTATTTGAGAATATTCGAATTCATATTCGTATTCGTTTTAAAAATATGGATTCGTATTCGTATTTGATACTATTCGACCGTATGCGATCCGTTTCCACCCCTATACACATGCATACATTTATTTCATGATTTTTGTCTTTCTCCCGTGCTTCTCCGCTTGAAATGATGCTCCACCTCGACTTATGTGACACGCCACGGCCTTAGGACACCTTCTTTAGCCCCGATCTTGCTGTTGACCACAAAAATTACCAAGCGCCATTCATATCAAAGACCAAGCAACCATTTCGAGCACACTTGACACACACTTGACTCTTATTAGGAAACCAACACATGCATGGACTTACACCAAGACTAACTCCTTGCATGGAGTCTGCCCATGACTAACATAACCAAAACCAACTCCACTTAATCAACTCAGCATATTGCGGTATGACCGCCAATCATGTATTGATAATACTTTTAGAAACCGACTTAAACTCCTCTCAGCAACAAGGGATCGATCCGACCGCATCACCCATACCGGTCAAACCGCTCAACACCTTTTGATTGTACCACTGTACCACACCCAAAAAGTTCGCGCGATGCAACAAGCACCACTCTAGAAAATAGCTATCGTCAACTACAGGCATGTACTACCACACCTACGATAGTACCGCAGCTTAACACCGATACTACCACTAAAGACAGGCCGGTACTACCACCTGAACCTGTTAGCAATAAAGCAAACTGCAAACACTCAAACTCAAGCTTTGACACCGAAGTACAAGCATAGTCAAATACTCATCACGAATATGGGGTGACCTCCACATGATCTCACAGTTTAACTGCACGTACCCTAAAATAACATTCTTTTGTGACTGGAGGGAGTAATTTGATATCAAAAGAAAAATAAAAGCTAGTGCAGTGGACCCTTCCATGCTTCACCACATCAGGAAATTCAACCTGAAACAAAACTATGTACAAATTAATTAAGCTTAAGTTCACCAAACAATATAAATTATTTAAACATTTATTTCACCTTTTCCTTTTCCATGGATAGAGAAAAAATGATTTGTAGCTTGATCTATTTTTGTTCATTCTCATCCAAGTGATATTATCCCTGTTCTTTTTGAGGTGTTTGATTTACATGCCTAAAAATAAGACAAGAGTTGTCAGAGGTGTGTATGGTGTGACAACTCTTCTCACGGGTTTGTCTAGTTCCCTATGTTGCATAGGTATGTGATACCGGTACGACGGTATGAGTATGCTGGTACGGCGATAAGGTATTTCCCAAAAACCACCAGTAATGATAAAAATATATAATATAAAAGATAACTGATAAGTTCATAAGACACACATAATATTAGTACATAATAAGGTCCATGCAACTTAGTTCAACTAACATAGGCACATAGATAAATAAGGTACATAAGACAAAACATTACGGTAGCAAGGACTAAAACAATCATGAAGGCAAACATTAACTTAGTATATAACCAGTAGCTAGTAGAACTAAAATGATCATGGTAGAGTATGAGATATCATCAACCGAGTCTCATTCCATCTTCATTCTCTTCTTGACCTGCTCTCTTGCCTCCTTATCACCTTCTTGTCATCCATCCTTGCACAGCTTCATCTCTAACTCTGACTCATCAAGTGAGAGGTTAGCAATCGCATCCTTAAGAACGCCCACACCAGAAGTAAAACTTTCATGGCTATTTGCTCCAAAATCTTACATCTTTGTTGATCCATGTAGATATTTTTTTAATTTCCTTGAAAGAAGACACATATTGGTGTGCACGAATACCAAATCCTCCATGCATTGAGGAGTGAGCTTGTTTCTCTTCATGCTATAGATGAAACAATAGGTACTCTAAGTTCTTTCACATCAAAAAGATGATGATGGTTGTACAAGTGTCAGACCCGGATTTTTCAATCCAGAATCTCCTGTGTTTACTGCATTATTCCCTGGATCAGTAGATAATGCGCACAGGTACATTGCTGTATCATTTCATACATCACTTAAACAGTAATATTACAGACCATTATTCAAATTACACCACGTCGGGCGATAGTTTACAAAAGGGGCACTTAGGCCGAATGTCATCATTACATACAAGCAGCGGAAGAGAAAGCAAAAGTAGGACCATAACCTCAGGCAAGCTACTGGGGGTAATGTGTGCAGTATATATTACCTAGATTTAGATAATATATGTGCACACAATGTCTTAGGTCTAACTTGTCTAAGTTCGGAAAATACGAACGGCGACCTAATTCCCATCGTCCTTTCTTCCTTCTGTGACGGGGGCATCTTCATATTCATAATGATCCTGCGTCTCTGTCTCTGTTTTTGGTAATGCGAGTGTGAGCACACTAACCACCGTGCTCAGCGAGCCATCACACAGAATGCAGTAATAACATGTTGGGCTAGTCAAAGGGAAGGCTTAGGTTTATTTTATTTTGCCGGAAATTGCCTTTTCAATACAGTACTCAGGAATCCCTATGACCTAGCAGTTTTTGAAAGACACAAGTTTAGTGGAATGTAATCGTCTTAATAGTGGTACAGAGCCCATCCACCATTACATAGCCTCTGCACCTTATATCATCTTCCAGCATTATAGTTGCCTATCTTACCACTGGGATGACACCCAGGATAATTCCAAACTAGGGCCTTTCACTGCCCTACATTTTCCCATTTCTCCCACAAATCATTTTTGAAACAGAACTATATCTAGTTAAGTCCCCATGTCTGCCCATGACAGCGGGCACGGCTATTCGAATAGTTTTGACTCTGCAGAGTTTGTACACATTCCCCACAAGAGACTGTCAACTCGTTGCCCCACATGATTCCTTAGTCATATGGTTGAGCAGACTGTCATAGTGACTTTTCGAAATATCTAGCCTCTTTCGTCATCTCACCCTATGGACTTATCCCACTTGCGGTGGGTCCTATACGTTGCACGGGATGTTTCCCACAGTCACTAGCGTAGCCGGGCTCCACTCCCCGCAGCACTAGTACAGCTGGAAAACTTCACCCTCCCCTTGGTGTCCCTTTAGGCCTTCCCTTGCCCTTGCAGATCCACTCCTATCCACTACCGGTGAGATGAGTCCGGGGGTTTCGATAAATTTACTTAGCCAGGTTGTATTTTACAGACTTGTGGTTGTACTGTGTTGCACGGGCTAACATGACAAGATTCGGTCCTTAGGGTTATTTGAGTGGTTCTACCACATCCTATACTCTTTGTGCTTCCCCTGCACCACATAC
This sequence comes from Bonia amplexicaulis, assembly GCA_036346245.1. Lineage (NCBI taxonomy): Eukaryota > Viridiplantae > Streptophyta > Magnoliopsida > Poales > Poaceae > Bonia > Bonia amplexicaulis. The sequence goes on along the minus strand of CM070752.1, from coordinate 9,051,258 downwards.
CAGCCCCCAAACCATCCACCCAGATACTAAGCAAGTTTGAGGCTTTTTGGAGCATAAAATAACAGTCCCAAATTTCTCTCCAGTCATTCCCACCATGACTGCCCAAATCATTGTCACATTTTGCAAGTGAGATATTTTAGGACAGCTAAGCGTCCCTATTTATCTAGCAATACTAAGCAGTACGATATATCATAACTCTATTTGTGAAAAACTATAGTATGATAGCTTTGCTATGGCGACAAGGTTCACATATCCCAAGAGTTTCAACAGGCAATATTAACAAGCATAATAATGGGTGTATATCTAAACTCTATAAAACTGAACATAATTCATCACATAAAATAATAGCATGCACATGGATAATTTAAAGGAAATTAATTTGCATAAACATGGGTTCAACATGATCAAAGTGATAACTCACCTTGGTCACAGTGGTCTGGCTCTTGATGCTCTGGGGTTGCTAGGTTGGCTGCCTCAGTGTCTTACTCCTGAGTCTCGTATGCTATTTTAATCGTACGCGAAGATTTGCATAAAAAGGAAAGCAACAAATCACTCCAAATAACACCAGAAATTCAAATGAACTCTAAAAATTATGATTTCAGTTCAATTGGATAGATCTTGAATTTAGACGAATTTAGAAATTTGTCTCACTCAATTTGGAGTTAAAATGAAGAAGTTATGCCATTCTAAAATTCTCAGTTCAGATAAATCCCTAAATTATTAAATTTCTGACAGGTGGGGCCCACTGCTATTTTTAATTCATTCATTTTATTTTATTATTTTTCGTTCGAGTCTCGGCGGTGGGGCCCACTTGTCGCTGGCTCGGGTCCCTCTTCACGACGGGTGGGGCCTCTTGTCGTGAGCCCACAGACCCGCTGCGGTGACAAAGGGGCCCACTGTCGACCCCACGAAATAAAAGAAATGGCTCAACCCCCGCACGCGGAGCCGTGGCTTGAACGCGCGCCGGGGGGAGCCAGGGGGAAGGAGAGAATCGGCCGTAGTAACCAAGTGGGCGGGGAGGCTTTGCCTACCTAGTAAGAGCGATCGACCCTTTTGAGGTAGCTCGGGGTGGCGGCTGGGCAGAGGAGGCCGAGGGCGGAGGTCGGCGGCGAGGTGGCGGCGGTAGATGGCCGGAGAGGTGCCGGGGATGCCCAAAATGCGTCCCGGTCTTGCGGTGAAGCCGAGGAGGGTCGAGGACCCGAGAAGCACGTGGAGGGGCGGCATGGCGCGGCGGCTCGGGCGGGCGTTCGGTGACGGCGAGCCTCCGGCGTCGGGAGCTCGGACAAGGCCGGGTTCGCTTCACCGTGCTCCTAGGAAGGTGTGGAAGGGTGGAATTGAGCTACTACGGCCATTCGGCGGGAGGTGTCACGGAGTTGGGGAAGGAGGCGGGGCAGTGGCGATTTGGGGGTTTTCGCGATTCTTGAAAGGGGAGGAAGCCGGGAGCGTAGGGAGGACAAAGGAGAGGCTCGGGCTCTTATAGACACGTGGGAGGCCGGCATCGAGTGCTCCCAGGCGGTCGCTTGGCCGGATTTTGAGCGACAGGGATTTGGGGATGATGGCACGCCACCGCAGCGTGGGAGAGGCGCCGAGCACCGCGGCGCAGCAGGGAGCCCCTCGAGCCATGTGTCGAGCGGCGCGCGCAGGGCGGCAGGTCGGGCGCGCGCCGACAGACGCCGGCGCCCGCGGTCCGGGAGGGAGGACCGTTGGTCCGAAGGGGTAGCGCGGCCGGCCGTGAGCGAGGCGAGCGGGCGCGAGGCGCGCCCAGGGAAGGGGCGCGAGAGGAGGAGGCGGGAGGAGGAAGAACAGTGTCGCGGGGAGGCGTTGGGCGGGGGGGTTGGGTTTACCCGGTGGGCCACTCGGCTGACCCGTTTTGATTTTTTTTTTCTTTTCTTTTCTTCTTCTTTATTTTATTTATGAGTATATATGTACATATATATATATATATATATATATATATATATATATATATATATATATATACCTATATGTATTTCCGCACCTATTTTAGGAGACTTATTTGCCTATAATTTTATCATTTCTCTACATTATATTTACATATTTATATATATATATATATATATATATATATATATATATATATATATCATCCATGTATATATATGCATTTCTTTATTTTACTTTATCTGCCAATTCATTATTGCAGATACTAAATAGAATTTCTAAATTTTTGGGACCAAACCATATCCTCTTTTACTGGATCATCTTTTCATATTCGTATTTTAAAATTTTGTTTTCTATTAGTTAAACAGGTGTGCTCTTTTTCCTGACTTCTTAACCAAACTCCAAAGAAAATGCAATAAAAGTTCCAGTCAAATATAATATATCACAAAATAACTCATAATATTTCTTTTTACAAAATTTAAATTTTCAGGATGTTACAACAAGTAACTTCAAAGCCAATGCTCTCAACTTTAGAGCCTCTCCCCCATGCATACCCTACCATTGCGTAGGCTTAAGATGGAATCTATCCTCAATTGATTCAAATGAATCAAATCCTTCCCCACAAACCCTAATCATTTCTGGCAGATTTGGACAAGGGGAAGCTCTAAAGCATAAATCCTGACTATTTGTAGTAGATCTGGACAAGGGGAAGAGTGGCACAAGAAGAACAAGAAGAAAAGGGGAACAAGACGAACAAGAAGAGAGGGGGACAAGAGGAAGTACTTGGCCAAAGCCTCGCCAGCCTTCAAAGCCTTAGCATCACTCATTCAGGTCACCAGATGCCACGAGAGGGAGCAATAAGATGAATGTGGGTTGGAGTGGGGGCTGCAGGAGAGGCAAATGTTTTTATATGCTAGAGTTACATTTGATTCTTTGTGGGCTGACCTTCCAAACAAGAGCATTTTTAATGGGTCATACTAGTACCAAGGAGTACCCAATGGTACCCATTTTTACTTTCTTTTTTATTTGGCAATTTCCTAATAACTGTGGATGTCATACCCGAGCCATACCCATTAATACCGATACGTGACATAGCCAAAGTACCTGCGGATCATAGCTAGTACCAAATAAGGCTCAGTTTTTTTGTGGTCTAGCCAAAAGAAGTTGATGCTAAAAAATAACTTTAAAACAAACTATCAATTTTGGTTGTCAATTGCATTACTTCAGCCTGGAGTGCAATTGACAGGTTATCTATTTACTTGTATCGTACTTTCAAGATTTTTTTATGAAACCTTGTGTAATCTTTTCTCAAAGGAATTAAACAAATGAAAATAATTTATCACATAATTCTGCCAAACAAATCCACATAGCATTTACAAATGAATTCTTTTTTTAAGTGATACCAATTTAAAAGAAAAACTCAATGTATTGCACCTCTTTTTTCAGAGGATGCAATTAACAGACTTGTCGTTCTTAAGCTTTATTTGCCTCCACTACTGACTACTTAGTTTAAAATTGAAATCAATACAACATCAAAGATTGGTAGTGGAATCTCATTTTCCTTTCTCCTTCGTCTCAGTTGATTAGATTCTGAGGAAAAGATATGTTAAGAATAAGAGAAAAATTGCATCAAAGAGAGGCAGTGGAATCTCATTTCCCTTTCTCCTCCGTCTCAATTGATTAGATTCTGGAGGAAAAGATATGTTAAGAATAAGAGAAAAACTGCATCAAAGAGAGGCAGTAGAATCACATTTTCCTTTCTCCTCCATCTCAGTTGATTAGATTTTGCATGAAAAGATATGTTAAGAGTAAGAGAAAAACTAAATAACTATATATTGTTTCACTCAAAAACAACATTATGGCTCTCTACTCTTCGATCTCTCTCTCTCTCGCTCCACTCTCTTGCTCTCACTCTCTTGATCTCTCTCTTCTCTCTCTCTCATTCACGCTAACTGGGGGCGCTGGATATGTCATCTCCGGCCATGGCGCCATTGCGTATCGCCATCTCGACCGTGGTGCTACCAGATCCAGTCATCCCCCTGTGGGGATGAGGTCAATCGGTTACCAGTGTTCCAGCCCTGACCGTCATCAAGGCCGCCTACCACTGGATCTGTCGTCTCTGGCCACGGTGCTGCCATGTATCACCATCCCCAACCACGGTGCTACTAGATCCCGTCGTCTCCTGGTGGGGAGAGGTTCACCGACTGCCCGAGCTCTAGCCCCAATGGTATGCCCCTCGCTCCAGTGCTCTAACTCTCTCTCCCCTATCTTATCGAGCTCCGACAAGAGGAGCAGTGGTGCCGCTGTCACCGACGGGTTCACCATACCCCCCAGATATAGAGAGAAGCGAGGTGGTAGTCCAATAGTAGGCGGCATCAGAGGGCATTGGGGAGGCACGACGAGGTGGCGATGTACTGAATATTAGGTTGGGCGGGGCGAGGGCGACGGGGAGGGAGACGATGGTGTGACGAGGTGGCAAGGTCGTCGCCGACTGCTGGTAGGGTAGGAGGGGGAGGGGAGGTGGAGTTGGGGTACGGAGCTACAACCGACGCTGAGGAAGAAGGCTGTGAAAGGAAGTGGCAGAGGAGGAGGGAGAGAGGGGAGGTGAAACTTTACTAAACTTAGTGAAACTCTATACTGTTGGTAACATTCCTAACGGTATACCATCCTGTAGTAGCTCCATACGAGTAATTTGTTGGGTTATCGAAATACAAGTATGCAACATGGTAAGATCAAAATTATATATGTCCACATCATGCAAATGCTGCTCTCAAGAAAAGAAAGAAAGAAAGACAAAGAAAAAGGATTTTTTATATGAATAATCTATTTTTTATTTAAAATTACAGAAATATACCCGCAGCAACATTTTTTACACAAATAGGCTTCAGTCACCCAACGGGAGGACGACTGAAGCCAGTCGCCCAACGGAGGAGCAACACGCAGGCAATATAGTAACCGTTGGGCGATTATTGCAGTCGCCCGCCCATTGGGCGACTGAAGCTGCAGTCGTTGAATGGTTGGGCGACTAGAGCTCCAGTTGCCCAACGGGCGGGCGACAGGGGGGATAAAAACTGTGCTCAACCGCTGGCCCGCACACGCATTTCGGCCGAGAGGAGCAGAGAAGAGGAAGGAGGAGGAGAAGAGAAGATGAAGGAGGGGAAGCAGAGAAGAGGAGAGGGAGGAGGAGAAGAGAAGGAGAAGAGAAGAGGAATGAGGGGAAGAAAAGAAGAGGAGAGGGAGGAGGGGAAGAAGAGGAGAGGGAGGAGGGGGAGGAGAGGAGAGGGAGGAAGGAGGAGTGGGAGGAGAGAATAGGAAGAACCAGATCCAGGTATTTATTTATTTGCTATATTGTATTTGTAGTTTATTTTGTATTTAATGTTAGTGTTACTAAAAATTGTAGATGTAGAGAATTTAGTATAGAAAATTTTTAGTATAGAAAATGTAGTACAATTTTTAGTATAGAAAATTTAGTTAATGTAGTTGTAGGAAATTTAGCAGGCGTAGAAACAGAGAGGAGAGAAAGAAGCAACAGTAGATGTAGATGTAGATAGAAATAGTTAAATATTTGATATATAAAATTTATTTAAAATGTAGTTTTAGAAAATTAGCAGCCGTAGAAGCGTGTAGTTGTGTATAAATTAGAGAACATAATTTTAGAAAATTAGCACTGTTACGAAGTTTGCATGCATACAATTAATTATAGTTGTAGAAAATTCAGTTGTTGTAACATATAAATTAATCGTCCGCTAAAATCTGTACGTATTAAAAAATAAGTAAGTATTTATGTTAGAATTTAATTAATTCGTATGCAGAAACGTTGGAAAAATATTGGAAAATCGATAGGAAGTTAGTAGTACGAGGTTATTGTAGTGGGTTAGGAGAACGATCGGTGAAATGTGAATTGCAGTATGTCGGTCATTTGGTATTGTGCGATGCGATTTGACATGTTGCTAAATTAAAATATATATGCAGACCGACATCAGCAATGCCAATAGGCACTACATTTTCTGTAATGTAGCTGGTGTTGTGCTGGTAGCGTACTATTGCTCTGTTTATTTACTTACAAGTTCTATTTACTGTTAGTTTACATGCGATATTTTTGGTTACTTATAAGTGCTATCTTGAACTCTTTTTGCAGGTATGGCTCGTGATGGTCATGACTCAGACTGGCGGTACCCCTGTTGGACGAGCACGTGGACCGCCTGCATCACGCTTCCCGTCGTGTGGCGCCTGCGGGGAGCGCGGACGAGCTAGCTGAGCTGGGAGTAGTCCGGACACGCACACCTCGCGTGGCCTGGAGACTCGACCCCCGTTGGACAGTCAGGTTTGCACTCCGCTAGTGTTTTAGTGTTGCCGTAGGTACGTTCTGTGATGACCTTCACTTTGTTTGTAGGCTGCGGGATGCCGGCCTACTCCCTCTTGCCTGGATGGTGTAGGCCATGTACGAGGATGGACCCTCCGTGGCCGCAGGCGGGGACGACGTCGTGGAGCACTCACGACGCTTCCCGTTCAACCGTTCCTTGCTGACGGCTTTGGTAGACTGTTGGCAGCCCGAGATGCACTCTTTCCACATCCCATTTGGGGAGATGATGCCTACCCTGTAGGATGTGTCCCTGCTGCTTGGCCTTTCGATCGCGGGAGCCGCTGCCTTCCTACCGGAGGCCTCGGTCGAGTGGCGCACTGACCTGCTTGGCAGATTCGAGGGGTCCTTCCGCTCGGTGCTACGGATGACTACTACATCTTCCCGGCGAGTCAGACACACAGGCCGTCGCTGAGGTGGCTTGCACAGTTCCGGGTACGTGCTCTTTATAATCGGTTGTGTCATCGAAGCTCTTATTTGCGCTATTGTGTACTAATAACATCTTGTTTGCATTCAGGTGGAGCGAATGGATGCAGAGGCGGACGATTACCAGGTCTTGTGCCACTTGGAGGCGTACGTGTTGTAGCTGTTTGGTTGGATGTTGTTCACCACTAGCCACAGCAACACCGTCGACGCGTGCCTTATCGCTCATGCTAGGGTGATCGTGTAACACCCCAGGACGCACATTACCGTGGGATGCCACTAAAACCACTCCACAACTAGCCAAATTACAAGATAAAATAATCTGGCAACAATTCCTAAACAAGATAGGATAAGCAGAAACATAATCAATTAAGCGAAACAGGATAATGATAGTCAATTTAATAATTTAAAATCAACCTCCAGCAATCTAACCAAAGAATAGTTCACAAGTTTAACATTAATAAGTTAAAGTAAACTTTGACGAGATAGCTAGGCAAAAGGCTAGAATCATTTTGTCTTTATTACAGCATAAATCTATGATCCAAGTGCATTATTGTGGTGCCGCTCTACCCTTCCCATGCATGCTCAATGATCACCTGTAGGGGGAAAAACAAGGGTGAGATAAAAATCTCAGCAAGCAAACTGTTTAACAGGCTAATTAAACTACAACAGTTTAATATCAACATTTTATTTTCCACAATGACCACGTTTATATCATCAACCTCAAATCACCACCAGCAACGGTAAAACAATAGCAAATAAATCTTGTTTGACTACTTAAACCTCAACCACTACCACCACCAAAGACAATAAAATATATGTATATTTTACTTCACTACTTTATTATTTCTCACATCTACAATTGCTATCAACAATTACTACAAGAGAAAATAATCTCATGCCACAGTCACAACCCCTACCATACTACAAGGGACGAACCCCATTCCACGACCACATCCACATTCCTCACACCACAAGTAGCTCACATGAGCCAATTCCACATTACAACTATAAAGTTGTATATTCCACATTACAACTATGAAGTTGTATTTGACTGCAAAATAACTTCACCACAATACATTGTATAGGTATGCAAATGATCTTTCCACAATGCAATGCATATGAATGTGTATGCTCCACATCACCCTTATCCAACAAGGTAAGAGTGTGCATCGTATTACGGCAATATACGATCTTTGTCAGACTTGTGATCGGTCGCGCTAAGTGCGGCGACATCCACATATGCAAATGTCATGATATGATATGAATGATATGATAATCATAAGCCACATGAATTCTAACATTAAAGGAGCATCAACATGCTCACAACATATCCACAACCACATATTTATTTTCATTTTCCGCATTAGCACACTAAACAAATTTCCACATGATTACGAGCAATTTATCCAACATATCAATTGATCAATAATTGCTATCATCACAACCACAAGTATTCACTAAGAATACTAACACTTAGACCACAATATACTCGTAAATTTTTCTACCCCACAACTATATTGATTCATCAAGAACAATTCCGCATATCCACAATTAAATCATCAAGATCATAAACAATTGAATTCATAAAAATATTATCATCTGAACCACATTAAGGAAGCATGTAACAATGACATAGCACCTCAAATTAAGAGAATTAATTAATGTGAATGTAAAATAATTAACGAGTTAAACAGTAGCACAACCGCTACGTTTACTTGCCTCAACCGTTGAAGCGAAGCAATCACGTGCGATAAGGAGCAAAACCACATATCCAAAAGGTATATCTCAGCACAATGCTACAGCATACAAAGTGCGACTTAAAAATTAAAGACGTTGCTAGAACCCCGAACCCACACATACTCCTCTCCTTTCAACGATTCAACAATCTACCCACTACAGTAGCGCTGCTTAATATTTTTTGTATCTTTAACAATATTAATCCATTTATAGCAAATAATATATTTCTAGATTCCTCACTTAAATGCCTTTATTTTTCATGTAGATTACATATTTTTATTTTGATCTTAGCAAGGTGTAACTTAATGTGCAAAACAGAGGATGTTCTCTGTTTTGGCAATCTGGACAACAAGATTCTAACGCGTCCCAACCACAGTGTAAGGCTCTAAAAAAAATATGATTTTTAGCATGATAGCATTCATATGCATTGAATTATGGATGGAATAATTGCATTCATATGCCAATTGATTTAAACTTATGAGTTATGATTCATGGAAGTCTATGGTGGTTTATAATTATGGACACGAATTGTGGTTGTGGTTGTATGGATTTATAAATAATTATGTGTAAATGTTTGTAGTTCGAATAGCCTGTTAAATTGTTTGCTTCCTGAGATTTTTATCTCACCCTTGTTTTCCCCCTCTTACAGGTGGTCTTTGAGCATGCATGGGAAGGGTAGAGCGGCACCACATTATGCACTTGGATCATATTTTTATGCTGTAATAAAGTTGAAAGGATTCTAGTCTTTTGATTAGCTATCTTGTCGATGATTATTTAAACTTAATAATGTTAAATTTGTGAACTGTCCTTTGGTTATTATGTTGGAGTTGATTATAATATTTGAATTGTTATCACTATCCTGTTATCCCTTAGTTGTTTATGCTTCCGCTTATTCTATCTTGTTTAGGAATTGATGCCAGTTTATTTTATCTTGTAATTTGGCTAGTTGTGGAGTGGTTTTAGTGGCATCTCAGGGTAATGTGGGTCCTAGGGTGTTACAGATCGCGGGCGGAGATGCCCCCAGGTCAGCTGGGGATCGGTCGTACTTGTTGCCACCTACCATGGCCTGTGTGACGCGTGCTTGAGGACCAAGGCAAACCCGGTCCTCATGGGTTGTCCGCTACTGCTGCAGCTGTGGTCGTTCAAGCGCTTCAGCCTCGGACGACCTTTGCTAGAGGATATGAGTCCGTACGAGGCAGAGATGTACCCCAGGGGAGACGTTGACCGACCGACGATGTGTTCTATCTGGTGTCATCGACAGGTAAGTATTATGACAATCAGCTATTTTCTTCGTATTTACGTTGGTCTTACGTAACAACTGTTCTTTCTTGCAGCTACAGTTTGTGCACGTGCAGGTCACGCGGGCGTATCTGCCCTTTGTGGAGCAGTTCGACCGCCTTACAGCCGATGACGTGCGCTGGGAGCTGTACTCACCTATGACACTGCAGGACCGTGCTCCTGATAAGCTGTCCACGCTGTGCTGGCGTGACCGAGCTTTCTAGCTTATGTGCGGAAAGCTCATGTACGACATCTTCGTAGAACACTACGCACCCCAGCGAGTGATGCGGTAGTTTGGTCTACGTCAAGCGCTTCTGGTACCAGTCGGACCACCGCTCCCGCAGAGCGTACACGCGTGAGTGACCGCTTCTCATAAATCTCTACGTACACACTACTCTATTTGCAAGTACTTACGAAATGTTCCTATACGAAGGCACTCTAGAAAGGGAGTTAAATGCGGCACAGACTGGACGACGAAGATGTAGGAGTGGACTATGCTGTGGGAGGGCGCGCTCGATGACCGCATGGAGGACTGCCCCTACGATAGCTGGGACTACGCGGAGTACCTGCGCTAGTACCAGGGGCGGACACGTACAAGGCTCGTACATATCGTTGACCCGCCCACCACACACGTAGCCGCTCCGACAGACATGTACCCTGCGCACCTCGCGTGGGACACTCACCTCGCGGTACATTATATGTAATTTTAAAGATTCCCTAATGGAAATGTCGCTTCGATGATTGACCATTTCATGTCTTTTCCTTCAGGCTGACGTCGCTACTTCGATGTGGACAGAGTCTGTCACTATGCTGGATAGGCTCACCGCAGGTCCGGGGGTGACCCACGAGGAGAGTGTGAGCGCTTGGCGTCGGATGGAGGCCGCGTGTAGACGTATCGTAGGCCTGCTGTCCTGCACGAGGCTACTGGCGGTCTCCACAGCCACGCCCAGTGCATAGACGGTTCGTCCACCGGTGTCGCCCCAACCGACGTGGCACTACACCGGAGGTTCTACGTGGGCACGTCCTACACCACCTCACCCGGAGGAGGGTGGGGGCTCTGCCTGGGGACGGCCTACACAGGCAGCGGTGCAGCCCACTCCACCAATTCTGCGGTGGGAGTGATAGTCTCCTGATCGTCTCACGTTGTCTGGGCGTCGTCACCCGTTGCAGCGGAGGACATCCAAGCGGGGCCGTACGGGAGGACGCGGAGGGGGCCAGGGGGCGACGGAGGGGGTGCTGGCGATGCTGTTGGGGGACGGTAGTGGTCACTGTGCACTATTTGTTCATGTACTATTCATGTTTGTTATTTACATAATGAACTTTTACTTCTACTGTGCTGAACTTACTTCTCCTTCACCTTCTCGACGCACACAACAAACGTAGAGTGAACTGCACTGATGGCAACCGCAACAACGCACGAACTATTCAATTACATGCTTAACAATATTGAAAATTACGAACGAGCAAACCCTGTGTATACAATGCGAGACGAAAGCTCATCTCGAAGCGTGCACACGTAGGGATCGCGAGAGGGAGCGTGAGAGAAAGAGAAAAATGACGACCAAGCCAAAAGAGGCCGCCGAGGAGTTCAACACCGAGCTGGCAAAGAAGGGAAATGACCCCGGTCCACACAGTAGGTCGTACGAGCAGTTGGGTGGGTTAGTCGCACATGATGCTATATGTTATGCATGTAATCAAAAAGTATGTGGCATGTTACTCCCAACTGTATTATGAAGTTTATTTAAATTCAAACAAGCTTATTATCTCGTCATTTTGTATTCAATGATTCACATAGCAAGTCATCTAACAATATTAATATACTAGTTTTCTCCATACATGAATTCTCAGTAACATCAAAATATCACTTACCATCGTATGTACCGATCGTTCTAAGGTCAATCGTTCCTAAAAAAATTCCCTAAAATTGTTACCCACCTACAACATACAATAAACATAAACTTTTATTACAACTCCAGCAGATTATTTTTCAATTAAAAACTATAAAATTGATAAGATTTACAAAATTCACGAGGGACTGAGTACAGTCGCCCACCCATTGGGTGACTACACATTAAGTTGCCCAATGGATGGGCGACTGGTTGCAGTCGCCCAATGGGGGGGTGATTGGAGCTCTATCGCCCCCCTCCGTTGGGCGATTGGCTCCAGTCGTCCCTCCATTGGGCGACTGGAGTTTATTTATGTAAAAAATGTTGCCGTAGGTATATTTCTATAATTTTGAATAAAAAATAAATTATTTGTACCAAAAAAAATTCAAGACAGAGAGAGGTAGAGAGAGAAAAGAAGTCATCGTGCCAGTGCCAAACAGGGTACTGAATATATGCTGATACGGCCTATCGGTCACTAAACGAGAGGGTCAAATTTGGACACTCAGCAACCAAAAGCCCAAATAGAAAGGAAAATCAATCAAATTTTCAGTAATAAAATCACCTCTTGGTGGGAAACTCTGAAATTGTTACATGCGTTGTGTTATAAGCTTATAGTCAAGTTAGAACAAGATCACAGTGGAAAAATAGCAGACATAAGAAACTACTAATGGAAATAAAATTACTGGTTAGCGAAATTTAGATAACATGGGCCTGAGACAAAAAGATTAAAGATAAAAAGTACCTGCTCTCCCTTTTCCTTTGGTATCCAAGAAATTATTGGTTGGATATTTTATGGAATGAAGTCTACATAGCAAAGATACGAATTTATTTTTCCCCTTACAAAAGAAGAATCCGGATTTTGGGGCAGATAAATTCTTGTAAACATGTGTTGTCCACACGAAACTGAATATTGAAGATAGTGAAAGTGCTCCGCGAAACTATGGGTAGGGATTCCTCCAAAGAAAACTATGGGCAGAGCCTACGGTTGGTGGGCTGTCAACCCACAACTATGAACAATTAAAGTTTCTGTCGCAATTTCTTTAGTAGGCTCGTCAAAACAAAGGAATATTTACTACAGCCTTTCGTTGGTGTCACAAGAATTGAGGGCACAGCTTATTATGATTGTATATTATATTTCTAACAGTAAACTGATAACTTACCAGTTGAGCTACAACTGACATTCCATTATACTTTATAAAACATAAACATCTATGCCATTAGCTCTGTGTTCGCAATTTTTGTCCTTCATTAAATCAAAAGATAAACGGTTCCTTCTGATTATTCAAGTTTTTTTGTTAGCAAATTTAGTGCAGTGACTTAGAAGGAATAATTCATAAGGCCTTGTGCATAAAGACCAAGAAAGTGTAATGTCAAGAGGTTGGACCCAATGGTGACAAAAACCAACTTAGGCACCGCTCAATATGGCTTGAGCTTCTGGCTTCTGGCTTATTTTTGCACTATTTATAATTTCGCCTTTTTCTAATTTTTTGGCTTTTTTTGAGCTTTTTTGCCGGTTCTTTTTTTCCCGTATTCGTTTGCGTTGTCTGTGATGGGCTAACAAATTTTTTATATTTTTGAATTTTTTTTAAATTTAATTATGTTAAATAAGCCTCATCAACTACATGATTTTTTTTTCACCACCACAATGTTTTCAGCCATAAGCCACCAAAAATAAGCCGAACTGAACACCACCTAAATTGGTGCTGATTACCAGTCCAACAGACAATCCTATGATTCTCCACCGCTCATGTCTTCCCCAAACTCCTAAAAAGCTCCGCTCTACTCCTCTTTCTCTCCTTCACTCTCGTTTAATTTGACGATAGCTTATGTCTTTTTTTACTATAGCTGACTTATTTTTTAGTGTAGCTGATGGTGACTTATTTAATGTAATTAAATTTTTAAAAATTAAAAATGAAAAAAAAGATTAGCCCATTATAGACAATATGAAGGAATACAGAAAAAAAACAAAAAAACCGCAAAAAAACTAAAAAACCAGAAAAGATGAAATTAAGGAATAGTGAATTAAAAACCAGAAACTATAAACTAAGGCTGAAACAAGTAGGGCCAAATTTAGAACCCTCCCCCGTCGCTGGCTCGAAGTGTGTGTGTGTGGGGGGACCATCCCTCTACCTCTTTTAGTAGTATATTAGGTCTCCCTTAGGGCCCTTTTAGTAGTATCCCTCGCCAGGGATTAATGTTTAATATGCTATATTTTTAAGGTCCCTATGTAACTAGGGTGCTTGTTCTCATACTAATCCAAAGTTAATGGCATCACTGGCCATGTTTATATTAAAAAAGAGGTTGGACCTAAGCACATCAAGAGAACTACTCTAATCAGATCTAGAAGTGTGGGCAAATGCAGAAATTAATACGCTAGATACACTAAGGGAATTGCAAAACAAAACACTACAACAAACTGAAACTATATTGTAAAATGGAGAGACTTTATCAACTTCTAGCGATAATAGAACCTATATTGGAACAAAAATATTGTTAATTCCAATAAGAAATTTAGTATGGTATCAACAACATCATCAACAACAATAAAACATTTTATCCAAAATAAGCTGTGGCAGGCTAGAAATGAAATCTCCTCAAGATCAAAGAAATGAGAGCCTTAAACATTGCTCCTAAACTTTCTTATGTCATGATTCTAGCATGTGGATCGATAACTTCCATAAACTCCCATCCAAAGATAATTTTTTGGATACATTTTAATCTCTTAGGTTTCTTTTAACTGCTTCCTCTCACATCAGATCTTAGTCTACCTCTGTCTCTTACGTTTTTAGTACGTCTTAAAATTCTATTTCGTATTAGTACCTCAAAAGGTGGACGTTGGAGATATCCAATGGAGATATCCAAACATTGTTAGACAAACTGAATATTGAAGATAGTGAAAGTGCTCCGGGAAACTATGGGTAGGGATTCCTCCAAAGAAAACTATGGGCAGAGCCTACGGTTGGTGGGCTGTCAACCCACAACTATGAACAATTGAAGTTTCTGTCGCAATTTCTTTAGTAGGCTCGTCAAAATAAAGGAATGCCTCCGCCCATTATAACCGGGGGAGTTCCAGCCCCCGCGCGAGGCCACGTCCCCCGCGCGCGCGCGCCGCGTGGCGGGGGGATTTCGGTACGGTCGGCCGACACATTTTCCTTCGCTTTTCCTGAAATTACGTACAGGTCCTTCGTTCTCGCAAAAAGGTCCCTGAAAATTTTTTAGGTCCCTGAAAATTTTTTTTAGCCCCTCCGTTTTGCAGGATGGCCCCGCGCTTTAAATTGCGCACGGTCCCCGCTTTTTACGTCATGGTCCTCGGTTTTTCCGAAAAAGCCCTCCACCTTTCTCGAAAATACGTTTTTACCCTCCGTTTTTTTTTTAAAAACTCCTCACGAATTTTCGCCTCTTTTATTTTGGTATGTACGGTGGCTGGCGCGGCGTGCCGCCACGCCTATGCTTCTAGTATTTACTACAGCCTTTCGTTTGTGTCACAAGAATTGAGGGCACAGCTTATTATGATTGTATATTATATTTCTAACAGTAAACTGATAACTTACTAGTTGAGCTACAACTAACTGACATTCCATTATACTTTATAAAACATAAACATCTATGCCATTAGCTCTGTGTTCGCAATTTTTGTCCTTCTTTAAATCAAAAGATAAACGGTTCCTTCTGATTATTCTTGTTTCTTTGTTAGCAAATTTAGTGCAGTGACTTAGAAGGAATAATTCATAAGGCCTTGTGCATAAAGACCAAGAAAGTGTAATATCAAGAGGTTGGACCCAACGGTGTCAAAAATCAACTTAAATTGGTGCCGATTACCAGTCCAACAGACAATCCTATGATTCTCCGCCGCTCAAGTCTTCCCCAAACTCCTAAAGAGCTCCGCTCTACTCCTCTTTCTCTCCTTCATCCATATTCAGTTTGACGATAGCTTATATTGACTTATTATAACTGATTTATTTTTTATTATAGCTGATATTGACTTATTTGGCGTAATTAAATTTAAAAAATTAAAAATTAAAAAGTAGGTTAGTCCATCACGGACATTGCGAAGGAATACGAAAAAAAGACAAAAAAGCCCCAAAAATCTAAACAGCCAGAAAAAGATGAAATTAAGGAATAGTGAATTAAAAACCAGAAGCCAGAATCTGAAGTTGAAACGAGCGGGGCCAAATCTGGAACCCTCCCGTCGCTGGCTGGAAATGTGAGGGGAGGGGGACCCATCCCTCTAGCTCTTTTAGTAGTATATTGGGTCTCCCTTAGAGCCCTTTTAGTAGTATCCCTCGTCAGGGATTAATGTTTAATATACTATATTTTCAAGGTCTCTATGTAACCAGGGTGCTTGTTCCTACTAATCCAGAGTTAATGGCCTTACTGGCCATGTTTATATTAAAAAAGAGGATGGACCCAAGCACATCAAGAGAACTACTCTAATCAAATCCAGAAGTGTGGGCAAAAGGAGAAATTAATACGCTAGATACACTAAGGGAATTGCAAAACAAAGCACTACAACAAAATGAACCTATATTGTAAAATGGAGAGTTTACCAACTTCTAGCGATAATCGAACCCATATTGTAGCAAAAATATTGTTAATTCCAATAAGAAATTTAGTGTGGTATCAACAACAATAAAACCTTTTATCCAAAACAAGCTGTGGTAGCCTAGAAATGAAATCTCCTTAAGATCAAAGAAATGAGAGCCTAAAACACCTCCCCAAAACCTTATTCTTATGTCATGCTTCCGGTATGTGGATCGATAACTTCCATGCACTCCTATCCAAAGCTAATTCTTTGGATACATTTTAATCTCTCAAGTATCTTTTAACTGCTTCCTCCCACGCTAGGTCTTGATCTACCTCTACCTCTTCTTATGTTTTTAGTACGTTTTAAAATTCCACCTCGTATTGGTGCCTCAAAAGACCTCCGTTGGATATGTCCACACGATGTTCGATAAACTTCTTTTCAATTGGTGCTAGTCCTACCCTATCATGATATCATTACTGCGGATTCGATCTTGCTTTGTTTGACCACAGATCCACTGCAACATTCTCATCTCTACTACCCTCATCTTCTGTATACGTTGTCTTTTAGTCGTTCAACATTTCGCTCTATATAGTATCATGGGTTTGATCGTTGTTCTATCGATCCCAAATATCGAAAAGTGTCTTTTCTATACACTACTTGTCTGTCCAGACTAACATCTCCATTATCTTCCCTGACACCGCTGAAAATCACACCTCATATACTCAGTTTTTGTCCTACTAAGTCTAAAGACTTTTGATTCGAAGGTCTTCCTTCACAACTTCAAATTTCTATCAACATCTATCCTACTCTTATTAACTAGCAATACATCATCAGTAAAAAGTATATACAAGGGATATCTCCTTGTATATCCTGCATGACCTCGTCCATCACTAGGACAAAAATGTAAGGGCTCAACACTTACTCTTGGTGTAATATTATCTTAATAGGGAAGTCATTAGTATCACTACCACATTTTCTAACATTAGTCATAACATCTTCGTACATATCCTTGCTTAGGGTAACAACTTTGTTGGGACTTTTTTCTTTTGGAGCATCCACCACATAACCTTTCTTGGCACGTTGTCATAAGTTTTCTCTAAGTCGATAAACACTATGTGAAGATCCTTCTTTTACTCACTATACCTCTCCATCAACTGTCATGTCAAGAAAATCGCCTCCGTAGTCGACCTCATGAGCATAAAACCAAATTGGTTTATCCTCACACTAGTCACTCTTCTTAAATGGTGCTCAATCACTCGCTCCCAAAGCTTCATTGTGTGTCTCATAATTTAATTCCTCTATAACTAGTATGACTTTGAACGTCTCCTTTATTTTAGAAATTAGTACTAATGTGCTCCTCTGCTACTTGTTAGACATCTTATTCGACCTAAAAATGCTATTGAATAAATTAGTTAACCAAACAATCACTACTTCTCTAGGCATTTCCACACATCTATAGGAAAGTTATCAGGTCCCAATGTCTTACCCACATTTATCCTTTTTAAGACCTCTTTTACTTTTGACTCCTGAATTCTTCGAACAACCCGCCTATCTGTGTCGTCAAAAGCATCATCCAGTTCAATCATGCCATCCTCATTATCTTGATTGAATAGCTCGTCAAAGTAATCTATCTACCTATTCTTGATCTCATTGTCTTTCACCAAAAGTCTATTAATGTCATCTTTGATGTATTTAACTTGGTTGAAATTTCTCGTCTTCTTTTCTCAAAGTTTAGCCATCTTATAGACATCCTTCTCGCCCTCCTTTATATTTAGCTTTTGAAAAATTTTCTCATAGGCCTTGCCCTATGCCTCACCGCTTTATTTGCATTCTTTTTTGCTGCTTTGTATTTCTGTATGTTGTCATCACTCCTATTATGGTGCATATGCTTGTAGCATATCTTGTTCTCGTCAATAGCCTTTTGCACTTCCTCGTTCCATCACCAAGTGTCTTTGGGTTCGCATCTTATCCCTCGAGTCACTCCAAGCAGCTCCATAGCAACCTTCCTAATGTGAATTGCCATCTTCGTCCACATACTAGTTGCTTCGCCCACGTTCTGTATTCCTTCTGCGACCATCCTCTCCTTAAACACCTATGAGACGTCCCCTTTGAATTTTCACTACTTCGTCCTCATGGCTTTGGCGACCTTAGCCTGTCGAACCCGTATGCTAAAATAAAAGTCAGAGACTACTAAATTATGTTGATGGACAACACACTTCAAGTATAACCTTACAATATATGCAGACTTATTTGTCCTCCCTCCTAATAAGGACAAACTCGATTTGGTTAGAATGCTGACCACTGCTAAAGATAATTAAATGAGAATGTCTCTTTCTAAAAAAGGTGTCAGTTATCATGAGATCATAGGCTACGATAAAATTCAAGATATCTTCTCCCTCTTGGTTCTTATCATCATAACCAAAACCCCCATGCACCCTTTGAAACTCCTCACTAGTTGTACCGATACGACTGTTGAAATTGCCTTGTAGAAAAGCTTCTCACTGTTAGGTACATTTCTAACCATGTCATCTAGATTTTTCCAAAATTACCTCTTAGTGGCCTTATCCAGACCTACATGTGATGCATATATGCTAACAACATTTAGAACCAAGTCGCTAAAGATTAGCTTGACTAGGATAATCCTATCCCCCTATCTCCTCATGTCGACAACTCCGCTCTTAAGGTGCTTATCGATTAAGATGCCCACTCCATTTCTGTTTGTTCTATTTCAGTATACCACAACTTGAATCTAATATACTCCATCTTGTTCATCTATAACCTGTCCATTTAGTCTTTTGAATGCACAAAATATTTACATGCCTCCTAATCGCGGTATCAATTAACTCTCTTAACTTTCTTGTTAAGGACCTTATATTCCAACTACTCCGACAGATCCTACTCTCCTCAGCTAGCTTCTTTGACCCTAGCACTTGTCGAGTAAAGTGCGAAAACTCTTACATATTTTTCACTACATCTGGGCACTGACAAATTCGGTGCAGTATTGAGATAGAGAGAGAGGGGGAGATAAATACCCTTAACAGGAGTAACCTAGCAGATGTGGTGTTACAGAAGAACCATCCTTTTCACAAAGGACATGTTGGACCAAGCTGCTACCACACGTACTAAGAGAAACAATCTATCCAAATCCAAAAGCATGGGTAAGTAGAACATAAAGCACTATATACACCGTTACTTTTGATAACTGACTCGTGAAACAACGAATCCCGACAAAATGAGACAAAATGAACCTATATCGTGTAATGCAGAGAGTCTAATTAATTTTTAATTTTTCCTCACAATAGTATAGGAAAAGAAACTTCATCAACTCGTATTAGCAAATTCAGTGAAGTATGGAGAAAAAAAAATCCTTAATAAGATTAATTTGGCAGATGTGGTCAAATTTTGTTACGGAAGTATATACCATCCTCTTCACAATGAAGATGCCATCTCACACCAAATCCCTTTCAGTTTTGTGTGCCCCAGTTAAACTCTTCTTTACACATCACATTCGACAAGAAAGGCAAAAATGCTGACTTCCATAGCACCAGTGGTCTCTAGCAAACTACAGTGCTAATGAAGATTTGACAAGATAAAGTAACTAGAGCGCAGTTTATTAACTTGGCAAAATTCAGAATACAATCCAAAACGGACCTTATCAGCTATGCCTGAGCCACTAAGCAAAACCACAACTCATTTAGAAGCTGTCAAAATCTTTCTCTTTGGCTTTTAACTTTATATAATCTTTTCATTTTCTGATGTCTCTCAAGTAGACACTTGTTGCATCAAACTATGCCAAGAAAGACGGTAATTGCTCCACTAGCCCATTATCTTTTGTTATCCCCTAACCTTAGGGCCCTTCTTATCATGGAGTGAATGAATGGACATATCAGCTGGATCCCAAGGATGAGTTATGGAATGAGAACTCACAAAAGTAGATATAACAAAGAATCTTACAAAGATGTCTAGCTCTATACAAAAGTAAGATTGATGCCCTTACCTGCCTGACCGACATCTTGAAAGCAATATATGTATGTCATGATCTCATTCCAACTGTGCCTGGTCATCTCAGTGAGGCATACCTAAATTCTAATAGGAGTGTACAAGTGTCATGGAGCAATTGCAGGTACCTGTATTTCTGCAAAGAGCAGCTACATGCATGGATGAACTTCTGTTAAGAAATTGCCTAGCAGAAACTCAAAGGAAGGGATTAAGGATTCGACTGTCAGTTAGTGTAACGATATCTTGTTCATATGCATGTTCCATAAAAGAATATCTTGTTCATATGCAGGGTCATTTCTTTTTGTATATAGAAGCTGTAGATTTGTTCATCACCATTCACGTATAGAAGCTTATTTAAACAACACACCCTGGAACAGGAATCTGACTCTCTCCAAAGAGATCACCTGAAGCAAGTGCTTCATCAGAAGCTTAACAATTTTTACTCTTAACAATGTGATTATGTGAGGAAAAAAATATAAAACCTATCTATGGTGGTGAAAGGTGAGGTATTCCAAGAATATCCTCCGACAGCAGGGGGACAAAATCATAACGCAGCTTCAGATCAGATGAACACTGTAATTAGTCAATCATAAAGGTGAGCAAAATTTAAGGACAAAAATCCCGAATTAAGATTAGGTAAACGTTGTCTTTTAAGATGTGTCTTTGGAAGGTGTCATTCACGAATATTGCCCTCCTGAATCTAATTGACATGAAATATTCAAATGACAAATCAATAGCAATATATTTACAGGTAGGATGAAAGTGATGTAGTATAGTTAACAATATAATTTTCAACATAAACAAACATAAATTAGATGCTGTGGCCCGATATGTACATGTCCAAGACTGAGGACAAAGTGTCATTGGCCAAACTGAAGTATGCATAGGCCAGGTTCACATTCAGTTTTTTTTTTTTAAAAAAAAGTTGACCATTGCCACGTATTTGAGGTTTGCCTACAGTTTGGGAGAGCACTGAGCACTCAGTGGTTTGCCTAGTCACATAACATCAATAAGAAAGTAAATCTAAGCAGCAGTTCTCCTGAAACGTAATCTACAAGACGCAAACTATTGTCTCAATGAACCGAGATTGGAAATATATAGCAATTGCACAGTTAAACGCACCAACATGTTATAGCAACAAGATAAGGTATCAGTTTTGCAGCTTTTTCTGTTGCGCTGTTCTTCTACCATTGCTGCTTCTGTAAAATGGACTATAGTACTTGTGTGCAAACCTAATGATATTATTGTCAGTTACAGATGGTTCAAAGGTTTGATCAAATATACGTAGCTCCTTACCCTGTTACCAATATTTGTCTATGCAAACTGTAATTTCTTTTTGGTACATAAAAAGAGAATGAACTTCTATAAGCTCTGATGGTCAACAGGTGAACGGGGTCCAAAAACAAAGTTGTACATGAGATGAATATAGAGATATTCATAATGATTGGCCAAGGTATGTCTTGCCAGTCAATTGCACAAGTGAGCGGCGGTTCCCTATAATCGAATTATTTGCTGCCTGGTGCAAGAAAAACCACTAAGCGCCACAAAGTGCAGAGGTTTTCTGCTTATCGTATCGACGTACATATTTCAGGCAAACACCAGCAGCAAATGAGAGAAGCTGGACAGAAAACGCATACTATGATTTATGTGGATATAAAAAAAATGAACTTAATTATTCCTTGCAGGTAAGGTACTAGCTCAATTTGTATGTCATTCTGACGATGAATGGAAGCTCCCACAAAACTGTACAACAGCCCTGGCAACATCAAGTCACAGCCAACTGAGACTGGCTTCGCCATTTTGTTTCCACAAGTGTTGCTTGAACCTTATAGTTATGTCAAAGTGTAGGCTCAAGACTTCATACGCGAACACCATATAAAAATGCCTACAGATATTGAGCAGAAGAAATATAAGAGAAATTTACAGGCTTGGAGGTTTGCATAGAAGTCCTCTGTGTTATTATCCTCTGAAAATGTTACATGCAATTTCAAGTAGATCATATTGCTATTGCCGAGTTCCGAATAAGTATGCTGGATTATGGATAGCAGTAAGTAATTATGGTTGTAGGATTGTTGATGACAACCAGATAGGATGAATGATTGTAACCCTTAGCGAAAGGTTTTCTTTCAAAATCTGCTGATTTCGGATTTTTCCAACCTGCCAATGCACCAGGAAAACAAAGACAAAAACAGCAACAGAAATTTTTCTCTCAGGTTACTGTAGCAACAATATTTTTCTTTTCTGTAATCAACTAACAAATCCTCTGCTCCCGACGTCAACAACAGTCAAGCAAAAAGTCACCAACTGAGAAGCCACCAACCATTAAATAGATTGCCAAGTGGCAGCAAAAATTGGGCACACATGTCTCTCACAAATGCACGGGGAAAGCTCTAAGCATCTAATCATCAACGCATGCATGCCGTTGCCAGATCAACAAGCAAGGAAGGCATTGCCACCACTTTTTCTATTGATCCTTCATGCATGCATCCAACGAAACAAAGACCAGAGATACCAAAAAACAATACTAATCGAAAGTCAAAACCTTGTTTTTCTATTGATCTACTAGAAAACCTCAAACAGAGTTCACAAGCCCGAGACAAAAAAACCACGCCCTCAACTTTCGGCCAAAGCTAATAACCTGCATCAGCCGCCGCAATCCTCCGTTCCTCAAAGCAGTGTACGTCATTTCAGAGAAGTAGAGGGGTTTTTGGCAAAAAAACTAACATGGCAGAGGCTTTTCTGCAAGAACCGAGGACCCATACAGGATTATGAAAAATGCAGAGGGCTTTTTTTGTAAAAACACTGATGTGGCTTATAATATCTCTACTCCTTAAAAATGTGAGTTGGTGGTCGTCGGTGTGTTCTCCACTTGTCTCTTCATAGTCGTCTGATCTTACCAGGAAAGAATCTAGACGTTCCTTCCTACTCTCGTAGCCAGCCTCACATCGCATATCACCTTCCCTTCAAAAACCGACTGCACGACCGCACATTCCTTCTCTTCCCACACCGTGATCCCCAACCGCCTCCCCTTCCCCGCCACCTCCCCACCCTTATGCCCTTACTCCTCATGCCGCTCCACGCCCTCCGTTGTGACCCCTCCTCCCCGCCTCCTCCGCGCGATTCCAACGCTCCCCACCTCCTTGACACCACTTCCGCCCTCGTCGGCCCCCGTTTTAGCCTCCACAATCATGTACATTCTCTCATTCGCTCCGATGACCTTGATGGCGCATCTATCGCCGCCCGCGCTATCGTCTCCTCCCGCGTCCGCCCCACCATCTTCACTGCAACGCTGTCCATTACTGTAGCAACAATATTTTTTGTTTACTGTAATCAACTAACAAATCCTCTACTCCCGACGTCAACAACAGTCATGCAAAAAGTCACCAACTGAGAAGCCACCAACCATTAAATAGATTGCCAAGGGGCAGCAAAAATTGGGCACACATGTCTCTCACAAATGCACGGGGAAAGCTCTAAGCATCTAATCATCAACGCATGCATGCCGTTGCCAGATCAACAAGCAAGGAACGCATTGCCACCACTTTTTCTATTGATCCTTCATGCATGCATCCAACGAAACAAAGACCAGAGATCCACCTTTGATCGTACCGCCGTAGCTCCAACACGACTGTTTTCTCCAACATTATTTACCCTCTGGACCATGACTTCACACCAATTCATCCCCTGGTCCTCGCCGTAGACCACGATCGTCTCCGAATTATCCTGCACATATAAAGACCAAATCAATATTTTTTTTCGGCACAAGTTTCTTTCTAACTTGACCAACATTAGTCAGCAAATGCCACATGTCTCAAATAACATCGATATACAATATTATCACAAATAACATTAATATACAGCATTATTAATTATTTATCATTATAAATATTCTAGATCTAGTCGTACGATCCACCAATGGTCTTATCTTCTTACGAAGATTATAGGTGTCACATCTACTTGGTATCTGATCTCAGCCAAAGAATTTCGATTTTGTAAAGGTTGTTACGCTGGAGTACAACTCTTATGGCAGAAGAAACACCAATACTAGCGATTCCGAAGGAAGCCGGTGGTCATAAAGCAGAGTTAAAGAGGTAACTCCTTTTCCCAATTCCAACCCATTCCTCACTTACAATTCCATAATCAGATTTCTTGTCATTTGATCTGAATTTGTTTGAAAAATCTCACACAGGCAATGTTGCCAGCCCTTTTAGCCAGTCTTAACGACAAACCCAATTTCTGGAACTTCACTGTCACTCATATGGAATTGCATTTTTTTTTAATTGTACACCCTATTTCAGAAGAGTTAATTTGCTTCTCTCTGGGTTGTTTGGACTGGTCTGGTGTTGGAGGGAAGCCTAGTAACCGTGGGCTTATATTTTGGTTCTGGACCTTCAAAATAGCCTGAGTAAAGTTGTGAAACGTGTTGTGCTGGCCCAACTACCTGTTCAGGATCACAGGAAGAACACTAGCGTTTTCCTCTACGTATAGTTGCTCCGCCCTTCTCTTCTTTGGCAAGTCTCACGTCATACTCTCACGTCATACAGCCTGTTCTTTTCCTCCGAAACTGACGGCTTTTGGCTTTTACAACAGTATCTAACTTTCAAACGAAGTATTGTTTTCAAGATGGGGTCTACAAGTTAAACGATGTACACGTTAAAAATCAAACATATGTACCATCCAAAATCGCAAGTGAGTATCTCTCTCCGTAATCTATACCATAAACAGTAAAAATTCAAAAATTTCAGCCAAAAGCCATAAGCCGCAGCCGTTGTCAAGCAGACCCATATTTCTTATAGGGAAAAAAATCTATGAATACCCCTACAAGTGTAACATCCTGATTTTCAGAGTCTTTTTGAAGCTTTTAAAATAAAACTCACCATTTGGATTTTTCTGAAATTAAATAAAGCTTAAATTGAATTTTTATTAATTAAAATGATTTAATATGACTAAACAAAAGTTTAACATTTGCTGAAATTATTTTATTTGGGTTCTTTGTTTTACAAGGATATTTTTATGAATTTTTTGAATTTTATTCAGATTTATTTGCTATTTTCTAAAGCCCAAATGAATTTATTTGAATTTCTGAAAATGGAAAACTCTTAAACCTTTTGGGCCAAAACCAATCTCCTCCAACCCAGCCCGCACTCTTCCCCCGCCGCTCTACTCACTGGTCGACCGCCGCACTAGATCACCTCGCGCCGCGCACCTGCCGTTCACCCCACACCCGCACTGTGCGACCCTTTAAATTCTCTGTGAACTCCGTCCACCATGCGTCGTCCCATTGACACATGGGGCCTATGAGCCAGTCGCACTATTCCATACACCCGTAGGCCAGCCGAGTCAACCAAGCCACGTTGGATGCCATGTCTGCCTAATCTGACGTGTCTACCACGTTTCTATCCACGTGTCATGCCACATCAGCCCTATCCACCATGATAGCGGCCAAGTCATCCAGAGCATTGTTTTGCGAGCCAATTTCAACGTAGAATAACCTATTTCATGAATTGGGTTCACATCAAAGTAGAATTTCTTAATTTCCAACATTTTCTTTAGGTTTAATTTTTTGAGAGCCCGTTCTTCTCCGTCCTAGCTCCGATTGATCCGATTCTTTTCCTAAATTCATCTAAACTTGAGATCTGTCTTTTGGTTCTAATTTTGAAGTTTTTGGAGTTTATTTCAATTTTATTTTATTTGTGTTCTGTTCGCTTTTTGTCTCGTTAGATAACGTCTTCGAATGAGCTACGACAAGATTTAAAGATCAAGAGTTATTAACTAAGCAAGGCTAAGGCAAGTCATATCCTTTGATCATGTTGAACCTATTTTAATCTATTATATATTATTTTGTTTTAAATTATCATACATCGCTATTTTATTATAAAACCTTTGTATTGGTAGTTAATGACCTATTTGATTAATTTCTCCTTAATAATTTGAATGCCATTATTCCATTGTCACTGTAGAATATGTATTTATCTAGTGATACAATATTATTTGTCACATAGGTTGCACTTTTAATATGCTTAGTCGTGCTTGTAGTACGTTGGGTTATCATCACATGTGATTAATTAATTAATTTTGACTTAATGAGATATTAAATCGTGGTGGTCAGCCATAGTTATAAAATTTGTGTACCTTGGCATAGGTAGTGTCATTGATGATGGTTATACAAAATGGTTTTCACTTGGGCGAATAATTGTACAGTAAAAGAGGAAGTGTGGTTAGCTGTAGGATCGAAAACGGCAACAGAGGGGGGTGAATGGTGCCTTTTTTGAAAAAAAAACGTCCCCAAAGTATTCACAAAATAGAATACGAATGATTTCAGACTTGGTCAAAAAGACCAAAGAACAAAGGAGACAGCTGAAAACACAGTCTGCAGCAAACTGAGAAAAGAGACCTGACACTTTAATCTTCTGTCTGTGACCGAAAGGCTAAGAACCAACTTGTGGTTGATAGGATTGCTTAATTGAAAACATATCTTTCACTGTGATTCAGACAGACAGATCAACAATAAAAGGTGAAACAGCTTCCTCGGTTGAAATCAGGAATGCAGCGGCAAGAGGCAGACTTGACCATTTCTAAAAATAGAATGCAGAAGGCAAAACCGAAAAATAGACTCAACTGCAGACCGAACAGCACAGAAACAGAAAATACCTATTGAGGTATACTGTCGTCTGAAAAAGAGAATGGAAGTGCACTCAGAATGCAGCAAATGCATACTGCAGCTAGAGTCTAATTGCTGGCCGAAAACACTACAAAAGACTGAGTTTGTTTGCTGATTTTCGCTGCCTGAACCTGCTGCTGAAACTGAACAGAAACTACAGTTTTTGTCTGCTGAAACTGCTGCAAAACAGCAAGCTCAAAATACTGCATACAACGGGAACCCAAAGACTGTGCAGCAAGTCTGAAAATTGAAGGCTAATGCAGTCCAGAGAGCAGTCGGCACAAAGATCACTGAAGAAAATTGACAACTAGAAACTTGATTTGGCCAGAAGCTTAAAGACCAAAGCAATGAGCTGCAGATGACTTGACTGAGAACAACACAGGAAGACTATTGTTTGCTGCCGAGAGAACCAATTGCCAGATGCAAACTTACTGCCTGCAGACCGAACAGACAAAACAGGATTGCCTGTAGCAGGTAACAAAAATGCAGTACAGAGGCAACCGAGTACACCCAACTGAAAAACAAGAAATTGCAGGCTGCTGCTACAGGGAATACAGACACCGAAATGAACACAGAGAAGTTTGCCGACTGGTTTCTGCTCCTTCCAGTCAAAAGAAAACACAAATACAAACTGAAAAGCCAAGCAATTTCAGGAGGAGAAAACACCAGAAAGAAAGATCAATTCGACAGGAAGATGAGAACTGAGCAGTAGACTGCAGAGTCGGCAGCAGTATGTGCAGCCGAAAACAAAAATTCCAAAACCGAAAAATTCAGCAGCCGAAAGCTCTGAAGATACTGCAGGCAATCGAAGCTCAATGAAATTGACTAGTAAATGATGTTCTCTTCAGGATAAGACAGCAAGAATATAAACTAAATAACATAGAGACTTTAGGGAAGGAAATTCCACAACAAAAGACCAAGAAATTGGGATTTGACCCAAAATCTGGAAGATTACAGAGAACTCACCAAAAATCAAATTTCTCATCTATTTGCCAGGAAACTTCCAAAATCAACTGGGAAGCATCTCACAACCAGAAATCTTGAGCTTAGAGTAATCCTTCCTGCCGAGACAACTCGAACAAGGATACTCTGCTCACATATGAACAGTAAACCCTAGACAGGGGATAAAACAGAGTAAAAAGGGCGAAGAACTGGGTGAGGAGAAAATCAGTTGAATCTGCATTCTGCGGTTTGAAATGGATTAACCAATGGGCCTTGAGACTATTTTCAGTTCAAAGCAGAAATCTTGAAGCGAATCAATCAAGAACAGGGATTTAACCCAAGAACAAAACCAAGCAACGAAAAACTTAGAACAGAAAAGACTGAACTGCTCAAGAGTTCATAGCATCTCATCCTCAAGATTTCATATAGATACATAGACATGAAAGATTAAAAGAGAAGATTTTCTACAGCACATTCCAGCCATCTCTTTCACACCCTGAGATGAACACACACACGAGAGAGAGGACAGCTCTGCCTCTGTCATGCTCACCAACCCAAAACAGAAAGCAAGATCACATTTCTACTCTCTCCCACCAACTCTCAACAGCACAAAAGGAAAGCTCAAAGTAAAAAGCAAAACCCTAGAATCCTCTTTACATCAAAAGAGGAGGGAACCAGGATTCCACCTCTCCACATGCTAAGCCTCTCCTTTTATAGCCTCCCATTAATGGGTTCGCCTTTTGTACTTTACCCGTTATCTCAACACCCAATCCACTTCCTCTCATGCAGCCTTGCGTATTTCCCAAAACGCCCATGCTGCACCTTCCGGGAAGTTTCCTCGTTTCTTGTCGATCACACACGATCGCACCTGACTCCGACCGACTGGACCTCCGACTCCTCCTGAGTCTAGTCCTGGTCTGTTTCGTCGCACACGACTGCAACCGGCATCCGACAGTCTGGACCTCCGACTCCTCCCTGAGCCTAGTCCCGGTCTACCTCGCCGCTGCCCGTCGTGTCCACCTCCGGTAGCTCCAGCTCCGGTTCCTCATCTTCTGGCTCGCAACCACCTCAGCAGCCTCGATCATCTTCGACGTCTCCGACCGTCTGGACCTCAACACCTCCTGTGCCTAGTCCCGGTCCTCCCACGCCTCACCATGACCTAGCTCCGAAGTCCTGCAACCACACAGACAAGCAAACCGTCACATAGCACCGCACGAAACACATAAGCATAATTTGCATCATACTTTACTCATGATGAAGTCCAAACCTGTCAAATCAACAGAATAATCATCCTAATCCTATTGACCAGGTTTGACCAAGTCCGACCGAGCCCGTTGCACCTTCAACGACATGGTCCGAACCAACCAACTCAAACTCGACTTCCCTAATCCGAAGTCAATTACTCATCATACACATGGGATGACCTCACATGGTCTCTCATTAGCACTTCAGTGATATGGATGTTTCATTTGGGTAATATCTAAGGACTTAACTTTGTGTGCCATTGATCTGAGCCTTATCATACAACCACATGTCTAGTATGGGATAGACTTAGCATAATAATTTGCGAAGTTTCAATTTTGATTTTGCCACTAATGTTTTATTGGCACAAGATGGAGCAATTATCGACTAGGTGGTTAGCCGACTCAACGGCGAAACCTTAGCGGGCAAGATCAGATTGAGATTGAGTATTGTAAAAACCTTATTATGATTTTCTTTTACATAGAGATGATCACATCATGTTGGTAAAGTTGTGCAACCTCTCCAAAGTATAAAACTATTCCAATAACCGTGTCCCCGATTATGGACAATACTCGGTGATTTCACACGAAGGGTAGAGTTTTCATAAAAACTTGGTTGGATTAAATTGGGTAGTGAATGGTTAGTTCACTAGTGGTTCATTATGTGAACGGTCAGTTCACGGGTGGTTCATTGGGTGAATGGTTAGTTCACTTGTGGTTACTCTCAATTCCTTTGTTTATTTACTATTATTTTCCAAGTTCGCTTTTAATCTATTTATTATATTTACTTTAAATTATTATTTTCTGCAAAATAACCACTCGGCCATCATTTGATAAGCCTTGCATACTATATTGTATTCTTTGTTACAAACGACTTGCTGAGTACCAATGTACTCAGGGCTTTATGCCTATTGTTGCTCAGTTGAAGAAGAGAAACCATATCAGCAGAAGGTACCTGAAGGAGGATACTTCGATGACTTTGCAAATTAAGACTTCACTCCCCAATTGATTGCCTGTGTGCATGTCGAATGGCTAGTACGCTTTTCTTTTATTTTTCACTGCTAGTTTCTTAAGCCCTTCAGGCTATTAATTGTAAGCTTGGCCGTAATGTCGCAACTCTGATGATTAATAATATTTTTGTCTTTTCCTTTTATTAATCGAGTGTATAGTCGATATTTCATCTATATTTACACTGTGTGAACTAGCGTGATCCTAGACTAGTGCGGTATACACAAAAAGGTCCGAATTTGTATATTTAGGTCTCGATAGAGGTGATATCATAACCATATCGACTATAGGATGAAGCCTTAGTTAGAACGGGAGAGCCTTAAGGATTTATGAAACTCACAAAATCGCGT
This sequence comes from Bonia amplexicaulis, assembly GCA_036346245.1. Lineage (NCBI taxonomy): Eukaryota > Viridiplantae > Streptophyta > Magnoliopsida > Poales > Poaceae > Bonia > Bonia amplexicaulis. The sequence continues at coordinate 9,020,943 of CM070752.1, read as the reverse complement.
AACTTGAATCACATATAAAGGAAATCAAAGTTTTGGTGTTTCTCTTTCTCACCCCCTTCTTAGAATCTTGTTCTTGTCTTCATCTAAACCATTAAAATTGTCACTAATCCATTCCTATATTAAAAATTTTGTAAATGTTGTTCATTAATTCCTTCGCCAATGAGGAAGGTGGCTTTTGTGAGGAGTTGTGGCTCATGCGTCAGGACTTAGGTTACACTCGCTACCCTCAGTTGCACAGATTCACTACCACTAGGTATGATAGAGAGGTCTGGAGAGTCAGAATCACCATCTTCACCAAAAATGGATATGACAGCTGCCCTTATCACTTCACCGTGGAGCGTGAGACTTTCAAGTGGGGATGTCAAGAAGCTGCTAGAGTAGCCCTTGCCCGTTTGAGTTTCACCCACCATCATTCCCTAGCGGGCACTCCTTTTCGTTACTTTCCCTATCGCAAGAAGGGAGAAGTCTCCAGCATGATTGGGAGTTTAGAAGGTGAACCCAATCCCACGGTTGTCCACATGGCTTCACTCATCAAGGCACAAGATGATGCCTACAACCACCTGGGCTTAGAATTGGAAGGTACTCAGGTGAAGCTAGGAGAGGTGCAGTTGGAGTTGGCACAATTCAAGGAGCTACACCAAGACATATAGCAATTTCAAGCACTGCAGCAAGAGTTGGTGCGTCAGCAACAGCTGGAGCATTAGAAGGAGCTTCGACCCCAGACATCGTAGGAGCAGCAGGCTTAATACTCTCCTATGGAGCTACCACCCCGCGGGCTTACACCAGAAGCATCTCCAGTTCATCGCTGACATCCAAAGCTGAGGACCACCGCACGCAAGAAGGTCTCATGCCCTCATCAGTTGGACAACTTTGTGTCTATGAGGGAGTATCGCGCGACGCACCCGTCAAGGGCCCCTACTAGAGGAGCAGGATGTCTAAGTGAAGCGAAAGAACCGGAAGAGGAAGAAGATCTAGAAGATTGCGAGTTCAATGAGGATGTCCAAGAGGATGAAGTGTAAAAGTGTAGCATTAGAGTAGTAGTGGTAGTAAGAGTCTATAGCCATTCAAAAAAAGTGTAATAGAACATTTTGATTTTTATTTGCAATTGTTTGTGATGTGAGATATAGTTATGCTTTCAGCATTATGTTGCGGCATGTCAAATCTTTATTTGGAGTTAATGGAAGTGTTTCCTTTGTTAGCCTTTCCCGGCTAAGTGTCTGCTTAGTTTAAGTTGCCATTAGTTATCCCCCCTTAGACGAGTTTACCTCTTGTCTATTGATTCTCCCTCTTTCCTTAGTAACCTTAGTGTCATCCTGTCAGATGGTTCATGCCTAGAACTCAGCTGGCCGCAGTTAGATGCAATAGGAGTCAGGAAGTGGTGCCGCAAATCTGCCAACCCAAGTGCCTCTGTCAGTACCTACTACAGTTTTATTTGATATCGGAGCTTTGCATTCATTTGTTTCTCGGAGTTTTGCCCTAAAGCAACGGTTGAAAACTATTGTTCTTAGATCTATTCTTTTGGTTCAATCCCTGGGCTCCGAGTTGAGTACAAACCTAGGTTGTCCTAGAGTCAAGGTAGCCATTCAGGGAGTGGAATGTTTCACCGATCTTGCCATGTTGAATATCCAATCTTTGAATGTAATTTTGGGAATTGATTGGCTTAAGAAACATCGATTAGTGTTGGATTGTGGAAGCAGAACTGTTACCTTAACCAGTTCAGATGGGAGTAAAGTGAGATTTGAAGCCAACAGAGTCAACCAGAGAAGGTTATGGTTTGTTAGAGTAAAGGAATCATGTTGGAGGATGTGCCAGTTGTCCAAGAGTATCCCCATGTGTTTTCGAATGATCTTCCAGGAATGCCACCTGACAGGGAAGTGGAATTCTCGTTGAGCTAGTACCCAATACTTTGCCGGATGCCTGCTAATGAGTTAGCAGAGTTGAAGAAACAAATACAAAAGTTGTTAGACAAAGGCTATGTCAGACCTAGTTCATCTCCGTGGGGAGCGCCAATGTTGTTCGTCAAAAATAAATATGGTAGTCAGCTTATATGTGTAGATTACCGAGCTCTCAAAGAAGTTACTATCAAGAACAAGTATCCTTTGCCTAGAATCGACGATTTGTTTGATCAGCTTAAAAGAGCTGGAGTGTTCTCCAAGGTTGACTTGAGGTCAGGGTACCATCAGATGAAAATTCATCAAGAGGATATACCTAATATAGCATTCTCAACTCGTTATGGACTATATAGGTTTACGGTGATGTCCTTTGGTTTAACCAATGCCCCAGCTTATTTCATGTACTTGATGAACAATGTGTTCATGGATTATTCAGATAAGTTTGTTGTTGTGTTCATTGATAATATTTTGATCTACTCCAAGGATAAGAAAGAACATGAAGAGCATTTGAGGTTAGTGTTGCAAAAGCTGAGAGAGCATAAGTTGTATGCTAAGTTCAATAAGTGCAAATTTTGGATAAAGGAAGTTGCATTTCTAGGCCACGTCATGTTAGCAGGAGGAGTTGCAGTTGACCCTGAGAAAGTGAAAGATGTGCTTAATTGGAAGTCGCCAACATCAGTGCCGCAAGTTAGAAGTTTTCTTAGAATGGCTGGTTATTACCGTCATTTCATCAAAGGATTTTCCAGTATAGCAAGGCCACTTACACAGTTGCTAAAGAAGGAAAGTAAATTTTCTTGGACACCAAAGTGCGAAAAGAGTTTTCAGAAACTAAAGGAGTGTTTGACCACTTCACCTGTGCTATTACTGCTAGACATTAATAAGGATTTTGAGATCTATTATGATGCTTCCTACAAAGGTTTGGGATGTGTGTTAATGCAGGACAGAAGAGTGGTAGCTTATGCTTCGCGTTAGTTGACGCCACATGAAGAGAGTTATCCCACGCATGATTTGGAGTTAGTGTCATGGGTAATCGTTATTAAATCTACATGGATCACAAGAGTTTGAAGTATATCTTCACTCAAGCTGATCTTAATCTCAGGCAAAGAAGGTGGTTGGAGTTGATAAAAGACTATAATGTTGGAATTCATTATCATCTAGGAAAAGCCAACGTAGTAGTAGATGCACTGAGTAGGAAGGTTTATTGCAATACAGTGATGATCAAAGAAAGTCAGCCAGTCCTACATGAGGAATTTCAGAAGCTTAGGTTGGAGTTGATTGAGGAAGGATTCTTGGCCACAATGGAGTTGCAGCCAACTCTGGATAGTCAGATTCGTTAAGCTCAAGCAGAGAATGAAAGCATTCAACGGATCAAGACTAATATGAGTAGGGGTAAAGCATCAGGTTTTACAGAGGATGATAAAGGTACCTTGTGGTTTAAGGAGCAGTTGTGTGTGCCAAATAAAAAAGGAGTTGAAGGAGTTATTGCTCAAGGAAACTCATGAGTCGTCGTACTCGATCCATCCGGGTAGTACCAAGATGTATCATGATATCAATGACAAATATTGGTGGCCAAGTATGAAACGTGAGATAGCAGAGTATGTTGCACTTTCTGATGTGTGTCAAAGGGTGAAAACTAAGCACCAAGGACCGACAGGTTTGCTACAACTGCTGAAGATTCTCGAGTGGAAGTGGGAAGAAGTGGGCATGGAGTTTTTTACAGGATTACCCAAGACCAAGGATGGTTTTGATTCAATTTGGGTAATTGTGGATCGTTTGACGAAGGTTGCTCATTTCATTCCGGTCAAGAAAACCTATGCAGGAGGTAAATTGGCAGAGCTATACATGTCGAGAATTGTGAGTCTACATGGAGTACTTAAGAAAATAGTATCAGGCCGTGGATCGCAGTTTACTTCATGATTTTGGGAAGTTTCCACGAACCAGATTCTTGAGGACATGCTAAGAGCTTGTGTGTTGGACCATGGAGCTAAGTGGCATAGTTGTTAACCTTTTGCGAAGTTCTCTTACAACAAAAGTTACAAAGCTAGTTTGGAAATGTCACCATTTGAAGCTTTGTATGGCAGAAAATACAGAATCCCTCTCAATTGAAAAGAGATAGGAAAGTCAAGTCTTTGGGCCAGATTGTTTAAAGGAAGCTGAGGAGAAAGTTTGATTAATCCAAGAATGGTTAAGAGCTGCTCAGGCTAGATAGAAAAGTTATACGGTTACCCATCATCGAGAGTTGAGCTTTGAGCCAGATGGTTATGTGTATCTCAGGATTACACCATTCAAAGGTGTTAAGAGGTTTGAAATGAAAGGAAATCTTGTGCCAAGATATGTTGGGCCATTCAAGATATTAAAGCGTAGGGGAGAGGTTGCTTACTAGTTGGAGCTACCTGTGACCTTCAGTAGGATACATGTCTCAGTTAAAGAAATGTTTGCGAGTGCCAAAGGAGGTAGTGCTAGTGGAAGCTGTCGATCTTCAAGAGGATTTGTCTTACAAGGAGCACCCTGTCAAGGTCTTTGAAGTGTTAGAGCATAGGTCAAGGAGCAAGGTCGTCCTCGAGCTGCGCACCCGCCGCGTCACCCCACATCCGCATCGCGCGACCCTTTGAATTCTCTGTGGACTCCATACACCGTGTGTTGTCCCACTGACACATGGGGCCCATGAGCTAGTCGCACTATTCCATAACCCGTAGGCTAGCCGAGTCAACCAAGCCACGTCGGATGCCACGTCTGCCTAATCTGACATGTCCGCCACGTGTCCATCCACGTATCATGCCACATCAGCCCTATTTGCCACGTCAATGGCCAAGACATCTAGAGCACTGTTCTGTGAGCCGTGTTCATTGAACAATGTCCTATTTTGTGCACCAGGTTCACAACATTCTCCGTCCTAGCTCCGATTGATCCGATTCTTTTTTCTAAATTCATCTAAAATTGAGTTCTATCTTTTGGTTCTAGTTTTGAAGTTTTTGGAGTTCATTTCAATTTTATTTGTATTTTGTTCGCCTTTTCTCTCGTTAGATAACATCTTCGAAAGAGCTGAAGCAAGATTTGAAGATCAAGAGTGTAGGACCGAAATGGCAACAGAGGGGGGGTGAATGGTGCCTTTAAAATTCTCAAATAAGATTCAACCCTATCTTTCTCCAATAGCTAAAGAGCTATGAAGAGGAAGATTGGTTGTTCACGGAAAAACTCAGAGAGAACAGAGAAATCCTGATTTTAAAACTGAGAGGAAAAGAGTCAAAAGACTGTGGTCGAAATCCAGGAGAGAAACGAACAGCCGCTGGAAAATCAAACCGTGGTCGTAAAATCGAGAGAAAGCGAAACCATGGTCGAATCGGTGCTGAGACGATATTCGCGGTGGCGAGCGACCCACCGAAAACAGCAGAGATCAACAAGAAACAAGAAGGCGTGGTCGAATCAACCCACAAGAAACAGCAGTGATCGAAAATGAAGACTGCGGTCGTATGCTGAGAGCTGTGGTCGTAGCGACACGGGCGTGGTCGTTACGACAGCGGCTGCTAAGATGAAAAAGAACGAAACACCGTGGTCGATACAACGCGTCGAAGAACCAAAAGTGCCGTGGTCAAAATCGCTAGCGATGGCGCCAAGACGACCGTGTCCGTCTGCACAGCGAGACCAAACCGAAAACCGCGACGACCAGCGTTTGTGGTCGTAAGACCGAACACGAGAAGAAGAGCAGCCGTACGACCGTGGAACTCGTCGTGGTCGTAAAGACGAAAACAGAGGATCGGCGCACGCACGACCACCAAAACGAGATTTCAAAGAACTTTGCCACAACGACCCTAAGCTCATGAAACTTGAATTCTAGCAAGAGCATGAACTCTAAAAGTGAATTTACCAAAAAATCGAAGTCTTTGCTATGGATAGAAAGAACGTTACGATCGAACTCGAATGCAGGAAGCAATGAGGCGATCGACTGCAAGAACCAGACTGCAAATAACTTTCGATTAAGAAATCGTCTGGCCATGAAACTTTGTGCGCATATTGCTCAAGACCTCAAGAAGCTATTCCAATCTTGAAATGAAATCTTAACAACCAGATTGAAACCTTTTGCGATTTGATCGAGAACGCACAAGAAAGAGTTCATAAATCTATGTCGTTGATTAGAACTGCTCGTGGGTCAAAGCTAGCCAAGTTATCTTGTAGCACAATCCCACATGTCACTGCGATTCAAAACAATCAACGAAATCAAGCCAAGAACAAGAGAGAAGATCAAATAGAGAAATCGCAATTAAAACATCCAAGCAATAGACGGAGAACACAACTCAGATAGAGGCAGTGAGATAAATGATTGCATTCATGAAAGTTTCAACATCCACTCCTCTTGAGAGGACAACCTCTACCCTAGAGCTACACACACAGATAAACTCCCAAGGGAGGGAGAGGCGGCTGCCTCCAAGGCCCAGCCGTCCAACTCACTCAGAACACTTGCCTCCCTCTCCTTTTATAGCCTCACACTGAGACTAACCCTAATGGATCCATCCATTAGTCCATACTGGGATAACCCGAAACCCCATCTAACACGGGTTTTAACACTCACTTTGCCCGCTAACTCAAATGCTTTGCCTGCTATCCCAACAGACCGCACTTTGCCCGTTAGCGCCAATGAATCCACTTCTTTTCTCGTGTGCTTTACCGAGGGACAGCTTCCTTGCGCTTTGGCATTTCTCCAAAATGCCCTCACACTGCCTTCCTGTCCATGCTTGCAACCACCTCGCAAGACTAGGTCTCCTTTGGCTTCCCCCGGTCGTTCTGGACCCCAACACCACCTGTGTCTCGTCCCGACCATCCTAGCCTCACCCGACCTATCTCCGACCGGCCGCATCGACCCGGTTCCTCATCAGCCACCTTGAGCTCCAGTCTTCTTTGGCTTCACCCAGTCGTTCTGGACCTCAACATCTCCCATGTCTAGTCCCGACCATTCCAAGCCTCACCAAGACTTGTCTCCAAGATCATCTGGTCCCTCGACTCCTCCGAGTCTAGTCTCGATCCGTTTCGTCGCACACGACCGCACCCGGCATCTGACCGTCTGGACCTCCGACTCCTCCCTGAGCCTAATCCCGATCCACCTCGCCGCCCTGCGTGTCCACCTTCCTTGCCTCCAGCTCCGGTTCCTCGTCTCGGCTCACAACCACCTCACCACCTCGATCATCTTGGCGTCTCCGACCGTCGGACCTCAACACCTCCTCGTGCCTAGTCCCGGTCCTCCCACGCCTCACCATGAAATAGCTCCGAAGTCCTGCAGCCATACAGACAAGCAAACCGTCACATAGCACCGCTCAAAACAAGTAGACCATCATTCGGCACAATCAACACGATCCCAGTACACAAATGCAGCTGGTCGTAAACTACATACGACCACTCGAATGCATAATTCAAGAAGTGGTCGAAGCCCTCGAAGACTTCCCAGCTGCCTTCTACCACACATCATGTCGTCACGACCACCTCAAAGTCGTTACGACCATGCAGACACATGCCACAACCATCACTAGCCGCTATGACTTTATCGCACAAAGTCTAGACCTCATACGAGCACTCTGTTGCACCAACCAGAGACACTCGAGCCCAACAGAAAATAGATTGCAACAAGACCTGTCAAAATGATGAACCAATAAGTCCACAAGGTCCATGACAACCGCAGGAACCCATACGACCAAACCCCAGCGTAATCGGACATCACACGAGCCCATACGACCGGTTTGAATGAACTCAGCCGACCACGGTCAATTTGTTGACTACGTGGTCGAAATCGACCGCCACAACGTGGTCGAGCACTCCCGATCGCTCAACGTGATCGAATACCCGAGCGCCGACTGCCGACCACGGCCAATGTGGTCGTAGACTCACAACGTGGTCGTAAATGGCCCTGGCGGCCTCCGACCACGATCAACGTGGTCGTATAGCCTTCCGACCACGACCAACGTGGTCGTACGCCACCCGGCTGTCACCCGACAGTGCTCAACGTGGTCGTATAGCCTTCCGACCACTCGTACGCAGCCCGACTGACTTCCGATTGTGCCCAGACTCGTCGAGGAAGCCGTAACGTGGTCGTAGCTGCCTTCGATCACGGCCAGAGTGGTCTTAAACTTCCCAGGAGACCTCCGACCACTGCTCAATACCTCACTCGGTTCCAACTAAGGACAACGTGAGCGTGGCGATCTGCGACCATTCTTAAGACTTACGAGCCAGCTCAAACCTCAAAAACCAAACTCAATCTCTCTAAACCAAGAGTCAATTACTCATCACAACCATTGGTGACCTCCACACGGTCTCACAATCTCCCCCTTGATGAGTATATTGACAAACACAGAAAAAGCATGAAGAAGAGTTTGTTTTTGAACAAAGAAAGGAAGGAGATGCAAAAGCCACACATGGTCTAAAAGAATAAAGAAGGGACTCAAGACCATGTTGACACGTAATGAAATGGAGCGCACAGAGAAACTCCAAATCACACAAAAGTCCAATCTTGCTCATGGTCCAAGAAGCAGATGCTCACATGACCATTGTCATAGCAAGATGACCAAGCATTCTCCCCCTTAATGCCTTTTATCCTTTTCCCATCCCTTGATGCATTCTCCCATTTTAATGCCTTTTTCTCTATCCTTCTCCCCCTTTTGGCAATAAAGTCATCAAGATGCAAGGAAGAAACATAGAGCATGAATGAAATGGGGTGACTACAATTAATTCATTTTAAGCAAAGGAGCCATGAAATTATCGAAAGTGACTACACGTAAAATTATATCAAGCCATAAAGGTGACAATGCTATCTAGATCATAACAAACTATGTATTGCCAAGCTCAAGCCAAATAAGTTATGATCTTTAAATTAAATGGTTTGATTAGCATATCGAGTCACTCAAGATTATAGTCTAGAAGAAGGTATCCAAACGTGAGTCAAGCCATGTCAATATTCTAAGTGGAACCACGAAGCTATAGTTGAGTCAATTTTAGAGTGCTATAAGTTCAAAAATGAGACATTTTGTTCAAGCACTAGATATCACAAGCAATTCACTACTTGTAGTACTTTGGATACCACTTGTAGCTGAGCAAAATTAGCACATTTGGCACTTTTCATAAATTAATGGTTGGCTCCAACCATTTTTTACAAAGATTTGTTTTCTTAGCCATGTGCTAGATCTCAAGCCTTATGCGATCACTCCAAGCAATAAGCTTAAAGAGGTGATCTTGGTCATCCAAAAGTCCCCCTGAGTTCATACCAAGTGCAATGGCAAGCCGTCTCATGAGAAAGAATTGGTGAGATCAGTTTTTTCGCACAAAAGAGATCTTTTTGCATTTACTTGAATTAGTTCATGAACAAAGAGTTAAAACTCATGCATCACTAATGAACTAACTTAGCTCAATCTAAATCTCAAAAACAGATTCAAGACTCAACTTAGCCTATTCGACATGGCACGAATCAAGAGCGGATCACTAAAGCCGACTATTCATAAGATTGAACAAGACATGATTTGATTCAAGTTGTTCACATTTAATTAAGCTAGTATGGCAAGAGCTAAGCAACACATAGAAGGGCATGATAAATCAAGCTATCACAAGATATGGCAAGATATAAAGCATGATATCATGTCACATAAAGATAATATTCAGCGCTCGAAAGACTGTACAGACATTTATGTGAATGGTATGCACTATTGGACAAAAGACTGCACACGAGATGAACTCCCCCTGAAAAATAACCCGAATAGATAGAAAGGGTCCAACTCCCCCTAGAGAAAGCAACTTGAGAAGAACCACGAAATTTGGCACAAAATTCAGAAAGAGGAGGTTCTGGCTCAAGGAGGTGATTCCCAAACACACTCTATCCTCATGGTCTCTAGTCTATAACCTCATACCACGGAGCAGAAGCACACTAAGTCAATGCAAAAGACTCTAGTGGCCAAGAAAAAATCCAATCTAGGAGAAGAGAATCCTAGAGAACCAAAGCCCAAACTAGGTAGTAAATAATCCTAGAGACAATATCACCTAGAGTCGGTTCCTATCTAACCAATCGGACTCTTCCTTCCACTAGAACAGATAAACAAAGCATAGCCAAGTGGAGGAAGCAAAACACTAAAGATCACAAGGAGCAAACCTTTGTCCCGATCGCTTGGTGTGTAGTCGTGATCGTAGATGATTCTGGGGTCACAGTCATATCCGAGTCCAGACCGCAGTGGAGTGATCGAAGTCGCGTCTTGGTCTGGACCATGGTCGTAGTCATGTCTGAGGATCGGTTGTAGTCGAGTCCGGATCGTGATCGTGGTTGAGTCCGGCTCATGGTCATGTATGTGTACAGCTCATGATCGTAGGCCAATTCGGGGTGGTCGAACACAAAACCAGGTCGTGGTGGTAGTTGCATCCTGGTCGTCATGTCCGTGGTCGTGGTTGATACGACGTGGTCGTAATGACCAAAGGAGCGGTCGTAGTCAGCATCAGCCTCCCCTCGCACACGACTTGCGCTTTAAGCATAGAGGAACAGCTGGTGTCCTAGTACTGGGGTAAATAATATACAGCATGGAACCAGTACTGAGACAGATGACAACAACAATAGCATTACTAGTACTAATGACATAGAATACATGAGAACACACACCCACACAAGCTCAATCTAGCCCTCATCAAAAGCATCTAGAACAGCAAGCCTAGAGCCACCAAATACTAGAAGGAGCTTGTGACCTAACCAAAGATCTCATGATATCTAAGCATAAGCACAAACTAACGCTACCAAGATGTCATACAGTTTATTTCATGCCATAACAGCAATAAGATCAAAGTATACAAGCATCACAATGAATCACAACCATACACATAGCAGGTGACAGGAACAGTCACAGAAGCATATGCTAGCATGGATAAAAGCATGTATACTAGAAAAGATACAAAGACATGAATAAACGCACCATCATGACACAGAGAAACTATCCAAAATATACTCAAGCTCATACTGTCCATACATATGCATACATCATGTAGACATACAACATGGCAAATCAACATCATGAAAAGTATGCTAACATGTATAAATAATGGTGAATGAACATAAGGAGCAAGATGTGAACCATGATAGATACTACAGAGCACAAGGTCATGATGATACTTGACTTCTAATGCACCCATTCTACTTAGCTCATGAAGTCAAGTCAAAGCTTAAGCATCTAACAAATACAACAAGGTATATGGATACTTAAGCAACATACACATAAAGGCATGACATGAAAGCATTGAGAGAAAAACATGCCAGTATGGTACATGTGAGCACATGAACAAGCACAACATGCCAATATGGTCAAACATGAGTATAAGGGCATGAGGGTATAGAGTAGCTCACAAAGTAGGTGGAGACGCCAAACGTGAAGGTACATACCTCTTGGAGGCCATGAAGTGGAGAACCAACAAATGTTCTAGTCACGTGATGAAGCGTAAGACTAAAATCCATTCGATCCCATGTTCTCCATCCAACGTCGGACACCTACAAAGACAAGAACAAAGTGCCCAAGTCTTGGATCCCAAAGGGTTAGTAAGCAAATGCTTGAGACCCCAAGACCGACACACGCCACTCGGCAGAAAAAGAGTGGTCGTTACGCATCACTCGACTACGGTCGACAAGAAATGAGTGGTCGTCGTAGCACGAGAGGCATAGTCTTGAACGACTACGGTACCGAGATGTGATCGTTGGTCATTACAACCACGATCGGGAATTGCGGTGTGGTCGTAAGTCGATTATGACCACGGCAATCGAGCGGCAGCCGCCGTAACCAGCGATCGTGATCGTGGGGACTTTCGACCACGGTAACAAGCGGAAGTGTCCGCCAACAGCATGGTCGTATGCAGCTACGACTATGTCGAGAAGTCAAGTTGTGGTCGTAATGCATTACGACTACAACGACGACACAACAGAGGAACTCGACTTTACTACACTCTAGCAAGCTCACACCCTCTACACATGTGCGGTGAGTCAAAGTTTTAATTTCTCATTTGCAGATTTTAACATTCAAGTAGAGAAATTAAATTTTCATCGCTCTCTGAGAAAGACTCACAACCTACACATGAGAAATGAGATTTCAACCTAGCAAGAACAATCTAGCAATTTATAATCTAGGCACCTCACAATATCCCAAGAGCAAGTATATTCATCTTGGACAAGGCCAAGGTCATAATAAGTTTTACCTTGCTCATGATAAGTCGACGCCGTCCTTATCATTATCATCCTTGTGTTCTCCAAGGCTTTCTCCTTCACGGCACTTGATTAACCAAAGGACAAGAATGTACCACAAAGCTTACACTTGTGGTTTCTTGCAAATAAAATCATCCTCTAGCCGAAATCAAGCCTCTTGTCGCAAAGGACATCATTGGCAAAACACCCCAATAAGATTCAAAGGAAAGTTTACAAGATTCCCTACTAGTTGCCAAGCTCCGGATCGGTTAAGATCGACATGAGCCAACCTTGCTCGATACCAATTGTAGGACCGAAATGGCAACAGAGGGGGTGAATGGTGCCTTTAAAATTCTCAAATAAGATTCAACCCTATCTTTCTCCAATAGCTAAAGAGCTATGAAGAGGAAGATTGGTTGTTCACTAAAACTCGTAGAGAACAGAGAAACTCGATTTTAAACCGAGAGGAAAAGAGTCAAAAGACTGTGGTCGAAATCCAGGAGAGAAACGAACAGCCGCTGGAAAATCAAACCGTGGTCGTAAAATCAGAGAAAAGCAGAACCGCGGTCGAATCGGTCTTGAGACGATATTCGCAGCGGTCAAGCGACCCAGCTGAAAACAGCAGAGATCACTCAGTAAAACAGTAAGCCGTGGTCGAATCAACCCATAGTAAAACAGAGTGATCGAAAATGAAGATCGCGGTCGATCTCGAGAGCGTGGTCGTGGCGACACGGGCGTGGTCGTTCTGACGGTACCGCTAAGATGAAAAGAACGAATGCACCGTGGTCGATACAACGCGGTCGGCAACCAAAAGTGCCGTGGTCAAAATCGCTAGCGATGGCAACAAGACGACCGTGTCCGTCGCACAAAGAAGACCAAACCGAAAACCGCGACGACCAGCGCGTGGTCGTAAGACCGAACACGAGAAGAAGAGCGTACCGTGCGACCGTGGAACTCGTCGTGGTCGTAAACGAAAACAGAGGATCGGCGCACATACGACCACCAAAACGAGATTTCAAAGAACTTTTGCCACAAAGACCCTAAGCTCATGAAACTTGAATTCTAGCAAGAGCATGAACTCTAAAAGTGAATTTACCAAGAAAATCAGAAGTCTTTGCTATGGATAGAAAGAACGTTACGATCGAACTCGAATGAGGAAGCAGCGAGGCGATCGACTGCAAGAACCAGACTGCAAATAACTTTCGATTAAGAAATCGTCTGGCCATGAAACTTTGTGCGCATATTGCTCAAGACCTCAAGAAGCTATTCCAATCTTGAAATGAAATCTTAACAACCAGATTGAAACCTTTTGCGATTTGATCGAGAACGCACAAGAAAGAGTTCATAAATCTATGTCGTTGATTAGAACTGCTCGTGGGTCAAAGCTAGCCAAGTTATCTTGTAGCACAATCCCACATGTCACTGCGATTCAAAACAATCAACGAAATCAAGCCAAGAACAAGAGAGAAGATCAAATAGAGAAATCGCAATTAAAACATCCAAGCAATAGACGGAGAACACAACTCAGATAGAGGCAGTGAGATAAATGATTGCATTCATGAAAGTTTCAACATCCACTCCTCTCGGGAGGACAACCTCTACCCTAGAGCTACACACACAGATAAACTCCCAAGGGAGGGAGAGGCGGCTGCCTCCAAGGCCCAGCCGTCCAACTCACTCAGAACACTTGCCTCCCCTCTCCCTTTTATAGCCTCACACCTGAGACTAACCCTAATGGATCCATCCATTAGTCCATACTGGGGATAACCCGAAAACCCCATCTAACACCGGGTTTTAACACTCACTTTGCCCGCTAACTCAAATGCTTTGCCTGCTATCCCAACAGACCCGCACTTTGCCCGTTAGCGCCAACTGAATCCACTTCTTTTCTCAGGTGCTTTACCAGAGGGACAGCTTCCCTTGCAGCTTTGGCATTTCTCCAAAATGCCCTCACACTGCCTTCCTGTCCATGCTTGCAACCACCTCGCAAGACTAGGTCTCCTTGGCTTCCCGGTCGCTCGGACCCCAACACCACCGTGTCTCGTCCCGACCATCCTAGCCTCACCCGACCTATCTCCGACCGGCCGCATCGACTCCGGTTCCTCATCGCCCACCTTGAGCTCCAGTCTTCTTTGGCTTCACCCACTGCTCGGACCTCAACATCTCCCATGTCTAGTCCCGACCATTCCAAGCCTCACCAAGACTTGTCTCCAAGATCATCTGGTCCCTCGACTCCTCCAGAGTCTAGTCTCGATCCGTTTCGTCGCACACGACCGCACCCGGCATCTGACCGTCTGGACCTCCGACTCCTCCCTGAGCCTAATCCCGATCCACCTCGCCGCCTGTCGTGTCCACCTTCTAGCTCCAGCCCGGTTCCTCGTCTCCGGCTCACAACCACCTCACCACCTCGATCATCTTGGCGTCTCCGACCGTCTGGACCTCAACACCTCCTCGTGCCTAGTCCGGTCCTCCCACGCCTCACCATGAAATAGCTCAAGTCCTGCAGCCACACAGACAAGCAAACCGTCACATAGCACCGCTCAAAACAAGTAGACCATCATTCGGCACAATCAACACGATCCCAGTACACAAATGCAGCTGGTCGTAAACCACATACGACCACTCGAATGCATAATTCAAGAAGTGGTCGAAGCCCTCGAAGACTTCCCAGCTGCCTTCTACCACACATCATGTCGTCACGACCACCTCAAAGTCGTTACGACCATGCAGACACATGCCACAACCATCACTAGCCGCTATGACTTTATCGCACAAAGTCTAGACCTCATCGAGCACTCTGTTGCACCAACCGAGACACTCGAGCCCAACAGAAAATAGATTGCAACAAGACCTGTCAAAATGATGAACCAATAAGTCCACAAGGTCCATGACAACCGCAGGAACCCATACGACCAAACCCCAGCGTAATCGGACATCACACGAGCCCATACGACCGGTTTGAATGAACTCAGCCGACCACGGTCAATTTGTTGACTACGTGGTCGAAATCGACCGCCACAACGTGGTCGAGCACTCCCGATCGCTCAACGTGATCGAATACCCGAGCGCCGACTGCCGACCACGGCCAATGTGGTCGTAGACTCACAACGTGGTCGTAAATGGCCCTGGCGGCCTCCGACCACGATCAACGTGGTCGTATAGCCTTCCGACCACGACCAACGTGGTCGTACGCCACCCTACCGTCACCCGACGAGTGCTCAACGTGGTCGTATAGCCTTCCGACCACTGCGTGCAGCCCGACCGACTTCGATTGTGCCCAGACTCGTCGAGGAAGCCGTAACGTGGTCGTAGCTGCCTTCGATCACGGCCAGAGTGGTCTTAAACTTCCCAGGAGACCTCCGACCACTCGTTCAATACCTCACTCGGTTCCAACTAAGGACAACGTAGACGTAAGCAGTCTGCTGACCATTCTTAAGACTTACGAGCCAGCTCAAACCTCAAAAACCAAACTCAATCTCTCTAAACCAAGAGTCAATTACTCATCACAACCATTGGTGACCTCCACACGGTCTCACAAAGAGCCATTAACTGAGCAAGGCAAGTTATATACTTTGATTATGTTGAATCTAGTTTTTCAATCTATTATGTATTATTTTGTTTTAAATGATCATGCATCACTATTTTATTATAAAACCTTTATATTGGTAGTTAATGAACTATTTGATTAATTAGAATGCCATGATTCCATTATCACCAAAGGATAGGTATTTATCTAGTAATATAATATTAGTTGTTACATGGGTTGTACGTTTAGTATGCTTAGCCATGCTTGTAGTACGTTGGGTTATCATCATATATGATTAATTAATTAATTTTGACTTAATGAGATATTAAATCATGGTGGTCAGTCACAGTTATACAATTTGTGCACTTTGGCATAGATAGTGTTATTGGTAGTGGTTATACAAAATGGTTTTCAGTTGGACGAATGATCGTGCAGTAAAGGGGTGATCCTGGACTAGCGCGGTATACACAGAGAGGTCTAGATTTGCATATTCAGGTCTCGACAACAAGTCATCTGCCTTTTTAATTTGCCTCCTATATCTTATTTTTTGTTTACTTTGCTCTCCCATAAGTTAAGTTGGCTCGCAAAATGCTACCTAGCAAGGTCGTATGTTTCGTCTTATTTTCTAGTAGTTTTAATTATCTTTAGCACTTATTTAGATGATTTTGGTACTTATTTAAATGACATCAATACTTATTTTAATGATTTGAGTGATTTCAATATCAACACAGAAGTATTAGTAATGAAATGGTGTATTACATGTACTGAAATCACCAAAATAACTTAATTGAGTATTAAAATCATTGAAATAAGTATTGACACTACTGAAACAAGTGTCAAAGATAATAAAAATCATGAGAAATATTGCTAACATGCAGCTTAAGGGTTATTTACACGCCAACTTAACTTATGGGGCAAAGTAAATGATAATTAGATATAAGGGCAAATTAAAAAGTAGATGACTTATAGGGGTATTTATGGATTTTACCCTTTCTTCTAGTATACAGACTTATTCGAACAATGACAGCGCGGCCTTCCTTGGAGATTGCACCGAGTTGAGTTGGGTACACATAAATATCATTTGATTTTTTTTTCCAACAAGCAAAACTACAAATGATTCGATTTTTTTTCCAACAAGCAAAACTACAAATGAGACCGTAGTGAACCTCGACGATCTACTTCACAATATCATAGTCATCGATAGGAGTGTAACTGGATTAGATTTGATTAGATATCGTTTATCCTATATCTTATTATATAATTTTTCTTAAATTCAAAATTGACACATAGTACCAGATATGTATATGAATGTGGATAGGGTCCATCACGAATACAGACCGAATCTAATGTGATAACAATATGTATGGTGGACTGGTGAGTGCGAGTGGCGACGACGGGGTCTGAGCGACCAGCCGACTTGCGGTTTGCTTGTTTGCCATTTGGGGGCTAGTAGTCTATGGCAGCTAGGGAGAGGAAAGACATAGGCGCATGGTGCTGGTGGCATAATGGGCTAATGGGATAAGACTAATGGGCTGATTCACGAGTAATAGCCTAATGGACAAGGCTGCTAGCCATCAGATATCTGAGGATAAATCCGACAAAATCTTGAACAATTTCCAAATCCGATGAGTAGTGCTCTCCCGAATCAAGACTCCAAATCTAAAAAAAAAAATACATGAGCTATCTTCCCAAATCCACTCCGAATGATGTCGGTCGATCAGTGTTAGGAAGTATCCAACCTGATGGCACCATTCATAGGCCCTGTTCTTTTCAGCTTCTAAAAGCTGCTTTTCGGCTTTTCTATAGTAACTAGCTTTTAAACAGAGTATTTTTTCAAGATAAAATCTACTAGTTAATTGTAGTACATATTTTATTGACTTCATTTATATTGACAAAAACTGCATGTGAATTTCTATTACTCTGTAATCTTTCGTACAAACAGTCTAAAAATCACAAGTCGCAGCCAAAAGTCATAAGCCGCAGCCAAAAAGAACAGACACATAGCCAATCATTTCGTAGTGACTACATAGTTGTCATCTCAGCTCTACAACGCAAAAGTTGGATAGTTATGAACTTTTTTTACAGTGTGTTATTATTATAAACCATAGGATCTTTGCCAGAAAAAATCGGGCCCTCAGCCTTGGGTTTGTTAAATCCATACACCGCCCATCCCGGCGCCCGCAACAGACAATGGCATCTATATTTCGTGGTGATTATTCATCTAGTTTAGTTGGTTTTTAAATAAATTTTAGCCGAATTACAAACCTTGATAAAATATCTAGAACCAAATTAGCTGAACTAAAAAAAAGGCTAATGCTCCATTTCGACTACGGAGAATTTTGTAGAAAATTTAGAGGAAACACCCAAAACTCACTAGTTCTTGGGTTTTTTTATACCAAATTATTGAAAGAATCTTGTATTCCAAAATAGGGCCTCATTTATTTAGTTTTTTCAGTTAATAATTTATTTTGTGGATTTTTTCCTGTTACCAAAGTGTGAACCGACCATTTTGCCCTCATCTCTGCCCTTCCTCTTCTCATCTTCCTATTGGCATTTCATCGAGCACGTGTTGTGCATGGGAGAAGGAAGTCTCGATCCCTTACCACCTGATCTCCACGTGGTGGTCTTAGCTTTTGGTTTTGATTTTTACCTTATAAATAGTAACAGCTTGTAGAAAAACACTCGCGTATAATTTTAGTTGATATAAATGAAATCACTATAGTATATACTACAACCGACTAGTAGACTTCACCTTAAAAAGATATTTACAAAAAAATAATATTTAAAAGCTAATACAAACAGGAACTAAATCCACCTCACAGTGCTACACCGCAGCTGCTAGCAACTACATGAGCTGGACAGTCCAGCTTCTTTGCCATGAGAGCAAGGGTGTCAAAGCAAGCAAGGGAAAACCATTGTGTAAGTCTAGGAACTGATTTGGAAAAAAGAAATCTCTGAACCTATGGACGACTGGCATGTGGCCGACACGAACAGGACAAGGTATGATTCCACGGCAGTCAGTGCTCCGCTCGGCAACGGCGAGCACGCACAGCGCACCTCAGGCGAGGGTGTGTGCGGCTCGATTGGGTGTGTGATTTGGGTGATTGGCTACGACGAGCAGCGCGTAGGTGGCATGGGGACAGGGTCACGAGATTGTCTGCAGGGTGGGACGTGGGCATGAGGGCGCCGCCGTCGCCGATAGTTTGGAACGCGGCGGCGCCCGGGAGGGGGGACGGTTGGAGATTAGAGTAGAAGAAGAAGGCCACAGGGATAAAATTGTCAGTTATGAGTTTTCTCTCACCTAAATAGACGTCAACGAAGCTTATGGATGGAAAACCTAATAGCGATGAGACTTTCCATAATTATTTTTTTCTAACTTTGTGATGATTGGGATGGTGTAGAGCAAATTTACTCTTAAAGAAACATAACTATATTTATCAATTTGGCTCGTTCAGCTATATCGATTTTCTGAAAGTCCAAAATTGAGCTAAAGTGAAACAGCCAAAGCAACCGAATTTGATGGCAATTCCGCACATTTAGGCTCGGCTAATTCGATTCCGTCGTTCAAACAGTCATGCCGTGGTCGCATAGCAATGAGCAGTTGCAAGCCATATTTTGCTGTACAAGCTGTGTGCTTCATTTTTTTCCAGAGCATTGAAGCGATCTCTGCAGACTATCTCTGTATCTCCCCTTAACAAGAATATATCTGCTATATATTCTGCCGCATGATTGATCGCATCATTCAGAATCAGATAACGACCTACACAGATCTCACTACCTCTGAATATTCCGGTGACGAAGTGATCAGTCAGTCATGCACTCTACACCATGACTAGTAAAGCAAAAAGAGACTGCAGCACCAACTGCATGGCACACCTGTCCTGACCTGACCATCGCCTTGATCAGCAGCCAATGATGAGCCCCATAGTGCTTCATATCATAGGTGACATATCATGGGCTCACTGCTCACCTGTTTATTTATTGTCTGATTCATTCATGCATGGCTTTCTGCTACCTAATTCTTCTAAAATCAACAAACATGGCATGCAAAATCTTCTGTAGGATTGCATACAGCTATGGACACTATCTTCAGAGGATTCTACAAGCTAGCCAAAATGTTCCTCTCCTTTTGCAGAGGGGGATAAGAGCCGGTGCATGCTTGAAACCTGTGGTGATGATTTGGTATTTGGCTTTAGAGGCTTCGTCTCTGTATGCCAAAGCTGATCATGCTCGGAAATCTTTAAGGGAAAGCATGGCCACATCCTAATCAACCAAATCAAATTTAAGATTGTATATGCATGCTTTCTATGATATGATCCTCGACTCCTGTGCATAACAAGATCTGATTAGAATAGCACTTGAGCAGATGAGTAGTCCCTTTGTGATAAGATTGGCTAATTCCAATGCATGCAATGAGGTAGATCACCACAGTTTAGTCCACAATGCTCTTGCCAATTGTAACAGAGAACTGTGATATATTCACATCGAAACATTCAGCCCAATTGTAACAGAGAACTTTGATATATTCACATCGACACATTCAGCTCAGAAGGAAACATTCAGCTCATTCGATGTCTTGCTAGTAAACCAATGCAGCGATGTCACTAGAATTTTCCTTTTAGACCAACGTGACCAACAAGGATTTGTCACTGAAAAGTTTGTAGTACATTACTGCAAATATCCAGATATTCCTTTAAATCTTCGGCATGCATGCATGTAGGTAACTCCATGTGCTACCTCAGTCCAAAAATAGACGTCGTTTTAGCCAAGTGGTTTTGGTTTACAAATGTTTTGTTTTGGTTTTCGAAGTAACTTCTACTAAATACCCTTATTGATCGCTTAGTAGTAGTTGTATTAGAGAGATACATATACAATCAATAGGGGCGTCATATGTCAAGCTAGCAATAAGTAATTTATTCCTTCCATGCTATGTATGCATGAAGCGGGCATGTTCTTTTCGGTTTGTAAAACTGGCTTTTGACTTTTGTTACAGTACCAAACTTTCAAATGGAGTATTTTTTTCAAGACGGTGTCTATAAGTTAATTGTAGTACACGCTAAAAGCCTAACATCTGTACTATCCAAAATCGCAAGCAAATATCTCTTTCTCTATAATCACTATCGTAAACAGTTAAAATTCAAAAATTTCAGCCAAAAGACAAAAAACACAACCACAAAGAACAAGCCCTGTAACGGCAAGTAAATTGGACAGAGGAATAGTGACACGTAACCTAAATCAGCCTCTATGTGCAGGACACATGTAGAAGATTTTTCTTTGATTAGCGTCAGGTCATCTGAGGAAGTTGTAAAGCAATAGTAACTTGTAAAAGAATAGGTAGGCCGTTCATGGCCAACTGAGATGACACCCGGGTCATCTAGCTAGAGTCCAATATCAAAGACTTGAACCCTTATCAACTTCATGCTGGAATTCAGTGGCGGAGTCAGGATTTGATTACGTCTCGGACTTAGGACTGAACAATGCTGTAGGACTGAACTGGCAACCAGAGGGGGGGGTGAATGGTGCCTTAAAAACTTTCCCAGTATTCACACAATCTTCTCCTCCATTAGCTACCAAGCTATGAAGACGAAGATCGAATGTTCACTGGAGAACCGTAAATCAGACCGACACCCGAACTAGAACTGGTCGGAAAGTCACTGTGTATTCATTCGACTTTCTGCTGTGGTCGAACGCCAACTCGTGGTCGATCGAGCCAAACGGTCGATAGCTATCAGTTCTCTGGTCGAACACACGTGGTCGCAGACCAACAGGTGGTCGAACGACCGACGTGGTAGAAGCCGAACAGAGTGATCGAAACTTCTCTGCGTAGTCGACTCCTTGATGTGGTCGAAGCAACTAGAGACAGTTTCAGAGCAGTCGAGATCCACCCGACAGGAGGAAACCGACAACGGACAACACGGTGAGTTCTTGTGTTGTCAAAACCGCGCGGTGAAAGAGCGTATGACCACCAAGACTCAAAATCGGATATCTAGTGATTCTTGAGTCAATCAACCTGGAGACTTCAACCACAATAACAGAACGATCTCAAGTCAAGAAATCACACAGTGATCGAAGCCTGACTCTAGCCGACAAAAGATTCCAACTAGTGAATACGTGGTCGTAAGCCAATGACATGTTCGTACGATCAACGCGGTTGAAGACCAACTCGCACTCAGAATCGATCGCGGTCGCAGACACCTCATGAGACCGTGGGGCACACGACTACGAGATCTACAACCATCAAGCAATCGGAAACCAGCGCAAGAAAGCGGATGGTCTAAATAGAACAAAGTCGAAAGCAGAGCGAGAGGATGCCGTGAAGCACAACCGCAAGATCCGATTTAGATATCTTTCGATTCACGGATCTTTCGGTCATGGGACTTTAAACACTGCAAGAACACATCCTCTGGCTGAGAAAATCCCAAGAAGTCATGACTTCTCTGCCGAGTACGAAACGGAAGAGATGGTCGAACTCGAAACAGAGGAAGCAGCGAGGCGCTCGACCGTAAGATCCATACTTCAAATATCTTTCCATTAAGAACTTGCCTGGCCAAGAAATCTTGTGTGCATATTGCGTAACGTCTCAAGAAGCTATTCCAATCTTCAATTGAAAACATATCAAGCAGATTGAGACCTTTTTGTGATTTGATCAAAAGCACACAAAACAAGGTCCAAGGACTGAAGTTGTTAATTAGAACGCTCGTGGGTAAAATCTAGCCAAGTTAGCTTGGAGCAGAGTCCCACATGTCACTGCGATTCAGAGCAATCAACAAGAACAGGCCAAGAACAAGAAATGACCAAGAACACAGAGAAGAGGACGAACGGAGAAACCGCAATCAAATCATCCAAACAATAAACAGATAACACAACTCAAATAGAGGCAGAGAGATGAATGATTGCATTCATGAAAGATTCAACAGCCACTCCCCCTGGGAGGGCAAGCTCTACCCTAGAGCTACACACACAGATAAACTCCCAAGGGAGGGAGAGGCGGCTGCCTCCAAGGCTCAGCCGAACAACTCAACCCTAACTCTTGCCTCTCCTCTCCCTTTTATAGCCTCACATCCGAGACTAACCCTAATGGATCCACCATTAGTCCACACTGGGGATAACCCGTAAACCCCACCTAACACCGGATTTTATCACTCACTTTGCCCGCTAACTCAAATGCTTTGCACTATCCTATGAGACCCGCACTTTGCCCGTTAGCGCCAAGAATCCACTTCTTTTCTCGGTGCTTTACGGAGGGACGGCTTCCTTTGCAGCTTTGGCATTTCTCCAAAATGCCCTCACACTGCCTTCCTGTCCATGCTTGCAACCACCTCGCAAGACTAGGTCTCCTTCGGCTTCCCGGTGCTTACGGACCCCGACACCACCGTGTCTCGTCCCGACCATCCTAGCCTCGCTAGACACATCTCCGACCGGCCACCGACTCAGGTTCCTCATCGACCACCTTGAGCTCCAAGTCTTCTTTGGCTTCACCCACTGCTTACGGACCTCAACATCTCCGTGTCTAGTCCCGACCACTCCAAGCCTCACCAAGACTTGTCTCCAAGATCATCTCGTCACACACGATCGCACCCGACCTCGACCATCGGACCTTAGCTCCTCCTGAGCCTAGTCCTCGATCCTCCTCGTTGTTGCCTGTCGTATCCATCATGGGTAGCTACAACTCTGGTTCCTCGTCTCCCGGCTCGCAACCACCTCAGCAGCCTCGATCATCTTTGGTGTCTCCGACCGTCTGGACCTCAACACCTCCTGTGCCTAGTCCCGGTCCTCCCACGCCTCACCATGAAATAGCTCCAAAGTCCTGCAGCCACACAGACAAGCAAACCATTACATAGCACCGCACTAAACAAGCCGACAAGCAATCATCACAAGTATGACAGAACAACACTTGGTCGTAACACTCCTTACGACCACTCGAATGCACACCTCAAGAAGTGGTCGAAGCAATAGAAGACTTCCCTGCTTCCTTCGACCACACAGCATGTCGTCACGACCACCTCAAAGCTCGTTACGACTATGCAGACACAAGCTACGGCCATCGCTAGCTTGTTACGACCACATACAACACTGATACGACTTTATCGCTCAAAGTCTAGTACCTCATCCGAGCACTTTGTTGCACACAGATACACATGAGCTCACCAGAGCCTACTCAAAGCCTACGACCTCATCCCAAGTCGTTACGACCGATTCTCAGCGAAATCGACCAATAATTGAAGTCGTACGACCGGTTTCAATGGCTCCAAATGACCACGGTCAATCTGCGCTAATGTGGTCGCAAGCAGTTCCGACCACGTTTAATTCGACGCTAACGTGGTCGAAGTCCTCGAGTGCCAACGTGATCGTAGACCCACGTCCTTCAACGTGGTCGAAGCTCCCAAGCACTCATCGAGGTCGAAGTACCGAGCGCCTACTGCTGACCACTTCCAACGTGGTCGAAGACGCCACGTCGTGGTCGTAAATGGCCCTGGAGGCCTCCGACCACGGCCAAAGTACTCGTAGACTCCACAACGTGATCGTACGCTACTCGGCTGGTACTCAAATTCGCTCAACGTGGTCGTAAGACCTATCGACCACGGCCAACGTGGTCGTAGGCCGTCCGGCTGGCTCCCGATCACGGCCAAAACAGTCGTACTCCCTTCTGGTGCCCTTCGACCACGTCCAGAGTGGTCGTAAACCTCTCTGGTGACCTTCGACCACGCCCAAAGTGGTCGTATACACCTCAACATGGTCGAAAACAGAGCGAACGACTTTCGACCACGACCAACATGGTCGTAAAGCCTTCCTACCACTCAAAAACGCATATACTCGGTTCCGACCATGGACAGCTTAGTCGTAAGTGGTCTGCCGACCATTCTCAAAGCTTACGACTTTGCAAAGTCAGCTCAAACCTCAAAAACCAAACTCAATCTTTCTAGATCAAGAGTCAATTACTCATCACAACCATAGGGTGACCTCTACATGGTCTCACAATCTCCCCCTTGATGAGTATATTGACAAACACTGAAAAAAGGCATGAAGATGAGTTTATTTTTGAAAAGAAAGGTATGAAGGAGATGCAAAAGCCACACATGGTTTAAAAAGAACGAAGACGGAACTCATGACCATGTTGACACAGAATGAAATGGAGCAGACAGAGAAAGATCAAAAATTTCTACAGAAACTCCAAATCACACAGAAAGTCCATTCTTGCTCATGGTCCAAAAAGCAGATGCTCACATGACCATTGTCATAGCAAGATGACCAAACATTCTCCCCCTTAATGCCTTTTATCCTTCTCCCATCCCTTAATGTATTCTCCCATTTTAATGCCTTTTGCACCCCTTAATGCCTTTTTCTCTATCCTTCTCCCCCTTTTGGCAATAAAGTCATCAAGATGCAAGGAAGAAACATAGAGCATGAATGAAATGGGGTGACTGAGTTTGATTCATTGTAAGCAAAGGGAGCCATGAAGATTATCAAAAGTGACTACACAGAAAATTATACCAAGCCATAAAAGGTGACAATGCTATCTAGATCATAACAAACCATGTATTGCCAAGCTCAAGCCAAATAAGTCATGATTTTTAAATTAAATGGTTTGATTAGCATGTCGAGTCACTCAAGATTATAGTCTAGAAGAAGGTATCCAAATGTGAGTCAAGCCATGTCAATATTCTAAGTTGAACCAAGAAGCTATAGTTGAGTCAATTTTAGAGTGCTATAAGTACAAAAATGAGACATTTTGTTCAAGCACTAGAAATCACAAGCAATTCACTACTTGTAGTACTTTGAATACCACTTGTAGAATACTTGTAGCTGAGCAAAATCAGCACATTTGGCACTTTTCATAAATTAATGGTTGGCTCCAACCATTTTTCATAAAGATTTATTTTCTTAGCCATGTGCTAGATCTCAAGCCTTATGCGATCACTCCAAGCAATAAGCTTAAAGAGGTGATCTTGGTCATCCAAAACTCCCCCTGAGTTCATGCCTAGTGCAATGGCAGGCCATCTCATGAGAAAGAATCGGTGAGATCAGTTTTTTCGCACAGAAGAGATCTTTTTGCATTTACTTGAATTAGTTCATGAACAAAGAGTTAAAACTTAACTCATGCATCACTAATGAACTAACTTAGCTCAATCTAAACCTCAAAAACAGATTCAAGACTCAACTTAGCCTATTCGACTGGCCTGAATCAAGGGAGGATCACTAAAGCCAGACTATTCATAAGATTGAACAAGACATGATTTGATTCAAGTTGTTCACATTTAATTAAGCCAGTATGGCAAGAGCTAAGCAACACATAGAAGGGCATGATAAATCAAGCTATCACAGGACATGGCAAGATATAAAGCATGATATGATGTCACATAAAGATAATATTCAGGGCTCCAAGGACTGTACAGGCATTCATGTGAATGGTATGCACTAAGGGACAAAAGACTGCACACGAGATGAACTCCCCCTGAAAAATAACCCGAACAGATAGAAAGGGTCCAACTCCCCCTAGAGAAAGCAACTTGAGAAGAACCACGAAATTTGGCACAAAATTCAGAAAGAGGAGGTTCTGGCTCAAGGAGGTGATTCCCAAACACACTCTATCCTCATGGTCTCTAGTCTATAACCTCATACCACGGAGCAGAAGCACACTAAGTCAATGCAAAAGACTCTAGTGGCCAAGAAAAAGTCCAATCTAGGAGAAGAGAATCCTAGAGAACCAAAGCCCAAACTAGGTAGTAAATAATCCTAGAGAACCACTTGAATGAGAAGTGTGATCGAGACAATATCACCTAGAGTCGGTTCTTGTCTAACCAATCGGACTCTTCCTCCCACTAGAACAGATAAACAAAGCAAAGCCAAGTGGAGGGAAGCAAAACACTAAAGATCACAGGGAGCAAACCTCGGTTCTGCTTGCTCGGGAGGTTGTTGTAGTGGTCGAGGTCGAATATGAGTCCGGGCGTGGTCATAGTCAAGTCAGGACCGTTATCGTAATCGCGTCCTGGTCGTGATCAAAGTCGAGTCCGAGGTGATCGAACGCGAGCCCAGGCCGTGGTGGTGTGATCGAACTCGCGTCTGAGGATCGGTCGTAGTTGCATCCGAGTCGTAGTCGTGGTTGAATTCGTGAACGAGTTCGGTCATGATCGTAGTCGAGTTCGGATCATGGTCGAATACAAGTCCAGGGGATGGTCGAAGTCGTGTCCACTCCACAGTCGTAGTCGTGCTCTTCTTCATGGTCGTAGCTACTACGACGTGGTCGTAAAGACCAGGGAGCGGTTGTAAATAGCTGTACCACTCTCCCCTCATTCATAACCTGTGGATTAAACATAGAGGAACAACTGGTGTCCTAGTACTGGGGTAAATAATACACAGGCATGGATCCAGTACTGAGACAGATGACAACAACAGTAGCATTACTAGTACTAATGACATAGAATACATGAGAATACACACCCACACAAGCTCAATCTAGCCCTCATCAAAAGCATCTAGAACAGCAAGCCTAGAGCCACCAAATACTAGAAGGAGCTTGTGACCTAACCACAGATCTCATGATATCTAAGCATAAGTACAAACTAATGCTACCAAGATGTCATACAGTTTATTTCATGCCATAACTGAAATGAATAAGATCAAGGTATACATACATCACAATGAATCACAACCATACACATAGCAGATGACAGGAACAGTCACAGAAGCATATGCTAGCATGGATAAAAGCATGTATACTAAAAAAGATACGAAGGCATGAATAAACGCACCATCATGACACAGAGAAACTATCTAAGATATACTCAAGCTCATACTGTCCATACATATGCATACATCATGTAGACATACAACATGGCAAATCAACATCATGAAAAGTATGCTAACATGTATAAATAATGATGAATGAACATAAGGAGCAAGATGTGAACCATGATAGATACTACAGAGCACAGGGTCATAATGATACTTGACTTGTAATACACACTTTCTACTTAGCTCATGAAGTCAAGTCAAAGCTTAAGCATCTAACAAATACAACTAGGTACATGGATACTTAAGCAGCATACACATAAAGGCATAACATGAAAGCATTGAGAGAAAAACATGCCAATATAGTACAAGTGAGCACATGAACAAGCACAACATGCCAATATGGTCAAACATGAGTATAAGGGCATGAGGGTATAGAGTAGCTCACAGAGTAGGTGGAGACGCCAAACATGAAGGTACATGCCTTTTGGAGGCCATGAAGTGGAGAACCAACAAATGTTCTAGTCACGTGATGAAGCAGAAGACTAAAACCCATTCGATCCCATGTTCTCCATCCAACGTCTGGACACCTACAAAAGACAAGAACAAAATGCCCAAGTCTTGGATCCCAAGGGGCTAGTAAGCAAATGCTTGAGACCCCAAGACCTGACACACGGCCACTCAGCAAAAAAAGAGTGGTCATTACGTACTACGACTACGGTCGAGAAGAAATGAGTGTGGTCGTAGCACGAGAGGCGTAGTCTTGAACGACTACAGCCGAGAGATGTGATCGTTGGTCATTACAACCACGATCGGAATTGCGGTGTGGTCGTAAGTCGATTATGACCACGGCAATCGAGCGGCGTGCTCGAGAACCAGCGATCGTGATCGTAGGGACTTTCGACCACGATAACAAGCGGAAGTGTCCGCCGGCGGACATGGTCGTATGCAGCTACGACTATGTCGAGAAGTCAGTTGTGGTCGTAGGCATTACGACTACAACGACGACACGCCAGAGGAACTCGCTTTACTACACTCTAGCAAGCTCACACTCCTCTACACATGTGCAGTGAGTCAAAGTTTTAATTTCTCATTTGCAGATTTTAACATTCAAGTAGAGAAATTAAATTTTCACCGTCTACAGAGAGACTCACAACCTACACATGAGAAATGAGATTTCAACCTAGCAAGAACAATCTAGCAATTTATAATCTAGGCACCTCACAATATCCCGAAGAGCAAGTATATTCATCTTGGACAAGGCCAAGGTCATAATAAGTTTTTACCTTGCTCATGATAAGTCGACGCTCGTCCTTATCATTATCATCCGTGTGTTCTCCAAGGCTTTCTCCTTCCTGGCACTTGATCAACCAAAGGACAAGAATGTACCACAAAGCTCACACTTGTGGTTTCTTGCAAATAAAATCATCCTCTAGTCGAAATCAAGCCTCTTGTCGCAAAGGACATAATTGGCAAAAACACCCCAACAAGATTCAAAGAAACGATCACAATATTCCCTACTAGTTGCATGCTCAAGATCGGTTAAGATCCAATTCAGAGCCAACCTCGCTCTGATACCAATTGTAGGACCGAAATGGCAACCAGAGGGGGTGAATGGTGCCTTAAAAACTTTCCCAGTATTCACACAATCTTCTCCTCCAATAGCTACCAAGCTATGAAGACGAAGATCGAATGTTCACTGGAGAACCGTAAATCAGACCGACACCCGAACTAGAACTGGTCGGAAAGTCACTTTGTATTCATTCGACTTTCTGCTGTGGTCGAACGCCAACTCGTGGTCGATCGAGCCAAATGGTCGATAGCTATCAGTTCTGCGTCGAACACACGGTCGCAGACCAGCGGTGGTCGAACGACCGACGTGGTAGAAGCCGAGCAGTGATCGAAACTTCTGCGTAGTCGACTCCTTGATGTGGTCGAAGCAACTAGAGACAGTTCGAGCGATCGAGATCCACCCGACGAGGAGAAGCGACAACGGACAACACAGTAGTTACTGTGTTGTCAAAAACTGAAAGCGGTGAAAGAGCGTATGACCACCAAGACTCAAAATCGGATATCTAGTGATTCTTGAGTCAATCAACCTGGAGACTTCAACCACAATAACAGAACGATCTCAAGTCAAGAAATCACACAGTGATCGAAGCCTGACTCTAGCCGACAAAAGATTCCAACTAGTGAATACGTGGTCGTAAGCCAATGACATGTTAAATGCGATCAACGCGTTGAAGACCAACTCGCACTCAGAACCGATCGCGTCGCAGACACCTCATGAGACCGTGGGGCACACGACTACGAGATCTACAACCATCAAGCAATCGGAAACCAGCGCAAAAGAAAGCAGATGGTCTAAATAGAACAAAGTCGAAAACAGAGCAGAGGATGCCAGTGAAGCGCACAACCGCAAGATCCGATTTCTGTATATCTTTCGATTCACGGATCTTTCGGTCATGGGACTTTAAACACTGCAAGAACACATCCTCTGGCTGAGAAAATCCCAAGAAGTCATGACTTCTCTGCCGAGTACGAAACGGAAGAGATGGTCGAACTCGAAACAGAGGAAGCAGCGAGGCGCTCGACCGTAAGATCCATACTTCAAATATCTTTCCATTAAGAACTTGCCTGGCCAAGAAATCTTGTGTGCATATTGCTTAACGTCTCAAGAAGCTATTCCAATCTTCAATTGAAAACATATCAAGCAGATTGAGACCTTTTTGTGATTTGATCAAAAGCACACAAAACAAGGTCCAAGGACTGAAGTTGTTAATTAGAACGCTGGGTAAAATCTAGCCAAGTTAGCTTGGGCGAGTCCCACCATCACTGCGATTCGAGTAATCAACAAGAACGGGCCAAGAACAAGAAATGACCAAGAACACGAGAGAAGAGGACGAACGGAGAAACCGCAATCAAATCATCCAAACAATAAGCAGATAACACAACTCAAATAGAGGCGAGAGATGAATGATTGCATTCATGAAAGATTCAATGACCACTCCCCACAGGGAGGGCAAGCTCTACCCTAGAGCTACACACACAGATAAACTCCCAAGGGAGGGAGAGGCGGCTGCCTCCAAGGCTCAGCCGAACAACTCAACCCTAACTCTTGCCTCCCCTCTCCCTTTTATAGCCTCACATCCGAGACTAACCCTAATGGATCCACCATTAGTCCACACTGGGGATAACCCGTAAACCCCACCTAACACCGGATTTTATCACTCACTTTGCCCGCTAACTCAAATGCTTTGCCTGCTATCCTAACAGACCCGCACTTTGCCCGTTAGCGCCAATGAATCCACTTCTTTTCTCGTGTGCTTTACCGGAGGGACAACTTCCTTTGCTTTGGCATTTCTCCAAAATGCCCTCACACCGCCTTCTGTCCATGCTTGCAACCACCTCGCAAGACTAGGTCTCCTTGACTTCCCGGTCGTTCGGACCCCGACACCACCGTGTCTCATCCCGACCATCCTAGCCTCGCCAAACCTGTCTCCGACCGGCTGCACCAGCTCCGGTTCCTCATCAGCCACCTTGAGCTCCAAGTCTTCTTTGGCTTCACCAAGTCGTTCTGGACCTCAACATCTCCCGTGTCTAGTCCCGACCACGCCAAGCCTCACCAAGACTTGTCTCCAAGATCATCTCGTCACACACGACTGCACCCGACCTCCTGACCATCTGGACCTTAGCTCCTCCCTGAGCCTAGTCCTGATCCTCCTCGTCGTTGCCTATCGTATCCATCATGGGTAGCTACAGCTCTGGTTCCTCGTCTCCCGGCTCGCAACCACCTCAGCAGCCTCGATCATCTTTGGCGTCTCCGACCGTCTGGACCTCAACACCTCCATGCCTAGTCCGGTCCTCCCACGCCTCACCATGAAATAGCTCCAAAGTCCTGCAGCCACACAGACAAGCAAACCATTACATAGCACCGCACTAAACAAGCCGACAAGCAATCATCACAAGTATGACAGAACAAAACTTGGTCGTAACACTCCTTACGACCACTCGAATACACACCTCAAGAAGTGGTCGAAGCCCTCGAAGACTTCCCTGCTTCCTTCGACCACACAACATGTCGTCACGACCACCTCAAAGCTCGTTACGACCATGCAGACACAAGCTACGACCATCGCTAGCTTGTTACGACCACATACACAACTGATACGACTTTATCGCTCAGAGTCTAGTACCTCATCCGAGCACTTTGTTGCACACAGATACAAATGAGCTCACCAGAGCCTGCTCAAAGCCTACGACCTCATCCCAAGTCGTTACGACTGATTCTCAGCGAAATCGACCAAGAATTGAAGTCGTACGACCGGTTTCAATGGCTCCAAACGACCACGGTCAATCTGCGCTAACGTGGTCGCAAGCAGTTCCGACCACGTTTAATCCGACGCTAACGTGGTCGAAGTCCTCGAGTGCCAACGTGATCGTAGACCCACGTCCTTCAACGTGGTCGAAGCTCCCAAGCGCTCATCAAGGTCGAAGTACCGAGCGCCTACTGCCGACCACTTCCAACGTGGTCGAAGACGCCACGTCGTGGTCGTAAATGGCCCTGGAGGCCTCCGACCACGGCCAAAGTACTCGTAGACTCCACAACGTGGTCGTACGCTACTCGGCTGGTACTCAAATTCGCTCAACGTGGTCGTAAGACCTATCGACCACGGCCAACGTGGTCGTAGGCCGTCCGGCTGGCTCCCGACCATGGCCAAAACAGTCGTACTCCCTTCTGGTGCCCTTCGACCACGTCCAGAGTGGTCGTAAACCTCTCTGGTGACCTTCGACCACGCCCAAAGTGGTCGTATACGCCTCAACATGGTCGAAAACAGAGCGAACGGCTTTCGACCACGACCAACATGGTCATAAAGCCTTCCTACCACTCGAAAACGCATATACTCGGTTTCGACCATGGACAGCTTAGTCGTAAGTGGTCTGCCAACCATTCTCAAAGCTTACGACTTTGCAAAGTCAGCTCAAACCTCAAAAACCAAACTCAATCTTTCTAGATCAAGAGTCAATTACTCATCACAACCATGGGGTGACCTCTACATGGTCTCACAAATGCCTTCCCCCCATAGGAACCATTATCATGGTAGCCCTTTCCCAATCATCCGAATGCTTTCTACCAAACCGCCTCAGCAGAAACAAAAATGAAGTGATGAAGATTCTAGCAGATGGATTGTAGGTCCTTATCTACCAAAGATTGCAATACCATTTGCTGTGCAAACAGCAAACTAGCGACTGTACATATCCTTTTCTGTGATATATGTATTGCTTAGAGATTGTGCATCACCCACCAAATGATTGAGGAATAAGAACCCAAAAAGACCAAAATTATATTATTCTGGTGGCCTCTACCTCTTGCTTTTCTCAGATCCAAATCTTTCACGGAGTATTTGTAGCTGGGGAAAATGTTTGTGCCCTTTCCTTCTTTATAAATAATATATGTCCTGTAGGATATTTATTTCCTCAAATGGGGCAAAATAATCCAAAAGCTTCGTAGCCATTTTTGAACTTTCGCTTTTGGCAATCGCCGCTCTAAATTTTTCTTATAGCACATTATTCTTAAGTCAAGTCCCATGATATGGGCTAAACAAAGTATATTTAGTTTGGAACTGCTGTATGCATGATGTCAGGTTCAGCTGGTTGCAAATTAATAGTATGGTACAACAAAAAACCGCAGGAATTGAATCTCACCTCCAATGGAATCCCACTGGAATTAAAAAAAATAAGATATGATTCAATTTGACGACACAAAAGTTGTAATAACTTCACGTACGTTCACTTGTGTGTCATGCCTATGAGATAGCTCTAAAGATTGAAACTTAAAGATGATTTTAAATGCATGGGTTGATGTGGAAATTGTAACTGAGTCATGACGAGTAATTGACATAGAGTGAATTTTCCTCTCTTTTTTGGGGATTGATGCACACTCTTATTTACAGTCGAATATAAAAAATCATTTTAGCAAAATTAATATGTGGTCTACTTTCAGTTGAACTTTTGTAGCCTTGTTTTACTTTCGTATAGATTTGCACTTTCTTAGTTTTCAATATAGTTGACACTTTTTTATCAAAATTTTTCTTCATAAATACTTGATGTTTTTCTATTTTCTAGGTATACTTTCTTGAATTGATCCTACTAACTCTAGTCATCTTCCTCCACATTATCACAAGATTGTGCTTGTGATATTATTAGAGGATGTCATTTTCTTACATCTATGCAAAGCATGAGTACCTTAGTATGCCTGATTACTACATTACCAAATCAATCGTGATTGGTATGTATAGCTGGGTATGCTAATTCACTAGAGCTAGGGTAAATCCATCGTGGTGTACTTTGGTTTCATCTATTTGTTTCGTGCTTGGAGTAAATTTCCATGAGTGAGCCAACCGTTTGTACTCCAAGTAGTAAAGCATCTACATTAATTGCTCCGATAATGACCAAAATTCAAATCCCATCACCCTAATTTTAAAGGTGGTTTGGGTTACTTTCTTGAATAGGGGTTCATGAACTTGTTGAGCAACTCTCCTTGTATTTTTTTTTAAAAAAAACGCAACGGATCTCTGCCTTCTATTCACAAATCTAACACTGTTTTTTTTTTGCCTCAAGATTGTTGTGCGGTTTTATTTTCATGACAAAGCGATTATCCAAACAAGAGTAGGCATAATAGTACCATAATGATCAACAATAATATTTAATTTTGGAGAACTTTTCCCAAGCGCTAGGTGTCAACGATCAAGTCGCCGATCTTATGAAATAATATGAGAAAAATGGCTAAAATCCACGAGAAAGAATAGTGATGCTCTTTATTGCTATGAACTGGTTGCATGGTGCATTTAATAAGACGTGAGATTAGCCCTAATTACACTGAATTAAATGAGAATGAATTCGTGATCGAATGTCTTGATTGTCCTTCACCTTTCATCCTTAAATACCAGAAAGAATAGTGATGCTCTTTATTGCTATGAACTGGTTGCATGGTGCATTTAATAAGACGTGAGATTAGCCCTAATTACACTGAATTAAATGAGAATGAATTCGTGATCGAATGTCTTGATTGTCCTTCACCTTTCATCCTTAAATACCAGCAAAGAGATGCCAATTGTCCACTAGAAAGACACCTTATGGAGCCAGCGTGTCTAGTCAAGGAGGCAGTTATTGTCAGAGGGAGAACGCCTGATTATCAGTTGTTGTCAGTAGGAGACGAACATGGGCAACAACCATATGACAGTTATTATCAGAGACTCAAGGCTAACACGTTGTGCTGTTTGGAGTGATCAGGCATATGTTTTATCCACTGCACGAAAGGAATATCCTAAAATCGAGTTTAGGTACCAGTTCACATATTCTCTGAGTGGTCATCTGGTCGGGCAACACACACAGTGTATCTCCGACAAAGGTACTCAGGTAGCAACCCTTGGAGGTTTACGACCACGGGGTCCCTTGGCCTTAACTAAATATTAAAGAAGTATTTAGGGATTTATTTAATCCTCATCGGCTAGCCTCCGAACTTTTAAGTGGATTTATGATACAAATTTCTTCTGATTAGATTTAATCGGGAACTACTCTTTAACAGCATGAGTAAATGAGTAAATAAGCGGTTTGCATTCACTTTAAAGTTGAGAAACTAACTAGGAAACTTAAATGTTTTGTATCTGTTGGGCTTGGGATCGGGTAATCCCCTTTTTGCAGTTGGAGAGAAACCCTTATAAACCCTTAGCATGTCACCTTTGGGTTTCATGCTTTTAGAAAAACCTTTCATCTTTTTCTTCGCGCTTACACTCTTCACCTGAAGCTTTGAATCCTTTTCAATCCCCTTTCAATCTTCTACCACTTTAGCCAAAATGTCAGATCTAATCATCAACTAGCGAGCATCGGAGCTTGGATCGAAGAAGCATAAGGCCATGGAAAATGAAGGGATGCTTTCCGACAAGGTCCTAGTCCCGTGGTGAACAATGGTCGGAGAGAAATTTCTGAGCGGGAATGAAGGCGAGATTCTGATTTTTTTTGGCATACATCGAGTGCGCATTTTCATTACCGGTGTATTCGTTCCTCTTTGATGTCTTAGAGTACTACAGGATCGAGCTGGTAAACCTCACCCCTAATTCAATTACTAATCTGAGCATCTTCGTCTACCTCTATGAAGCATATCTAGGGATTCCACCAAGCTTGGCACTCCTCAGATATTTCTACAAGATGACAAAGTCGGGGAAATTGGTAGCGTCACCTGGAGGTTGCGTTTTGCATCTCCACGACGGGAAGGCCGAGGAATGGATTTTAATGTATTCTAAGCCCTCGTGGTCATTGTAGAAGAACTTGTGTTATACATGACGCTTAGCAAGGATGACATTCTTTCCTTCATCGATCAGATTACCATCGAGAACCCAAGGTGGAGGTCCTCCTCAAAGGAAGGAAAGATAGAGCGATGGGTTGAGGCCATTACCCGACTCAGGGAGAGAGGTCTTACTTCTTGGCACATAGTGAAGGATTTCTCCATGCGTCGAACAAGCCCTCTAAACTTGCATGACCACACTATGCTGTGGTACACGGGAGTGAATGACTCGACCAGGGATAAAGGTAAGTCTCGAAAAAAATTTGACTAGTCGAGTTTCATTTTTATTTGGTTGGATCTTTTTAACCTTAAAATTTCCCCTGATTTTATGCCCTATCCTCTGCTGAGGTGAGAGGGCGGATCAAAATGATCTATGCAGGGCAACCCAGCTACAAGGCAGAGGTGCCATCGATTCTGGCTGTTACCTCTCCAAAAGAGAAGATTGAAAGACTTAAGGTAAAAATGATAACCCTTTTCATCGATTATATTTTTTGACCGGTATTTTGTAATGCTCTTGTGATGTGCAGATAGTTGGGTCGGAGAGTAGAGAGTTGTCTAAGAGCTTAGGGGACCAAGAGGTGACGAAGCATGAGGAAGTTGTGTGGAGCTTCGGCATCAAACCCTACTCCATCAACCACCACTTTGGTTGTTCTCCTGATCGCCACTCTGATCGCTTCTACGATCGCTCTGTCAACCGCACAAGCTTCCAAGAGCGGGCCCCTCCAAGGTAGGCTTCTACTATGACTTCAAAAGTTTTTTTATAAGTCTACTCCTTCTCTTATAAGGAGGACAAAGAAAAGGCACTAACATGAATATATTTCTTAGATGAAGGACTTCATCGCCAAGCAAACTTTAGTTAGTGACCAGCAGAAGAGAGGGACGAGCCGCTGATCGAAGCCATTACGATGGTAGAACCAAGTTCAGTGGTCATGGGCTTCGGAGTGGTTTTGACGACCAGACTGAAGCTTTGGTGGTCTTGACCGACCAGGTGGTCATCCCTTAAGCATTGGAGAAACTGACCGCTCTGATAGTTGAGGGAGTTTCACCCTCCTAGCAGGTGGTTGGAGAAGTTACTTCCGACCGCCCTATGGAGGATCCAGTTAAGGGTAAGCCTATTCAGTCGAAGGACTCAAAGGGTCTAACCAGCCCTACCAGTGCAGAGCTGGTGAAGTTAGTTGGTAAGAACAAAAGGAAAGTAAGCAATCTGGATAATGCTTCGGGATGTTTAACTTCAAAACAAAGAAGATCAGGTATGTTCTAGTAAAAAATTGATGTAAATTCATACCTTGGATAGGTCCCGAGGTGTTGTACTCTACATACACCGATAAAGTGGTCCAGATAAGTTCCCACGGCCACTTTAGAATGCATCTTTGGAGATTTTCCTCTGAAACTTTCCTCAATTTCTTCTTTCCTTTTTGCTTTTGTAGCACATGGTGGAGAGCATTGCTATGGTCGGAGAACTGACTAGGCAAACGTTAGCTCTAGAAGAGGAGAAGGCTACCCTTCATCGAGAGGCTGACGAATGGTAAGGACTTTTTCCTTCCTATTCTAGTCATGAAATATTTTTCCCTTCTCGTAGTTATTTTATTATCCTTCTCAGGTCGAGGAGTACCGTCAAGGTGCTCGAGGAGACCCTTAAGGAGAGGGCAATATTCGGGTCAAGCTTGATCGAAAATAAACAACTCCTTTTGATTCTTGAGGAAAAAAAGTCTTCAATTAAGAAGTAAGTATCATCTTGAAACTTCTTCTAGTACTTCTTAATCTTAACTTTTTCTTAGTTCTTCCCTTGTCGTGGTTGACATAATTAGAAGTCTTTGAGAAATAAGCTAAGGAAAAGGGAGATGTCATTCTAAAGATTGAGCAGATGTGTAAGGCCAAAGACTGGTCGATCAAAAGCTGGTGACCAGGTTTAACAACAACATCTCCATGCACAAAGAAGCTATGGAAGCATACGAGAAGAAGAATCTAAGTAACTGATCGCTAATCTGACCAGTTTAATATAGCTGTGATTTATTTTTTCTAACTTTGAGATACTCGTGTAGAGCAAGGACTAAAGATGTAATGACTAGATAAAGCTCTTGGTTTTGAAGAGGATAAGGAGTTTGAAAGAAGCCTTCAAGAGAAGATCCTTACCTTCAACAAGATGCTTGCCAACATAGGGGTAGAATCATTTGAATCCTCTTCAAGGGAGTCGGCTAAGAAGGTGAATTGTCTTGGCAGACAGCTCGAAACCCTTCAAGGCATACTCGCTACTTCTTGGAGCAACCACGAACAAACAATGAGAGATGCCATGGCTGATGGAGTTAGCTTTGCACTGGCAAAGTTTAAAGCTTCTGACCCATCACTTAACCTCTAAGTACTCAAGATAGATTTCAACTGCTTGGAGGAGGATGAAGCCAAGTTCTTTGAGGAGGTGAAGCCATTCAAAAATAAGCTTGCTGAGGAGAAGAAGGTCGGGTCTCCATTGACAGTGACCAGTAGGGGTGAAAACGGATCGAATATGTATTGAATAGTGTCCTTAGTACATTTGTATTCGTATTTTGTAAATGAATATGAATATGAATCCAAATATTCTTGAATACAAGTATGAATTGAATATGTAACAAATACGAATTTGAATCAAATATCTACTCAATTCGATCGAATTTAGATATCCTGATAACTTATGTAGTATGAAGACATTAATGATATTTTATCCTCGTATAATTACGCTTAATCATTCTAATTTATTTACTTCACCTAAAGATACATGAATTCACATTCAATTAAATAAACTTGTTCAACTAATTAGTTGTATTGAAATAAAATATGCATATTGCTTCATCGAATACAAACGGATACAGATAGTCTGGATAAAATAACTTTTTGGATGGTAAAAGTCCATACCATATTCACATCCATATTTTTTATATGAATTCGAATATGAATATGAATAGGATAGAAATTGTTAATCGGATGGAAAAATTTATACCATATTCTCATCCTATCGAATATGGTAACCGGATAATATGGATAATTCATATCCACTTTTCACCCCTAGTGACCAGTCTGGTGGCTCTGACGAGTGGATGTAATATGTAAAATTCATGTGTAAAAAACTTACCTTTACCATCATTAAAGGTTATGTCAATTCCCCAATTCATTGAGTACTCGTATATTTTCCTAGCCCCCTACTGCTAGTTCATTAGTAACACTTACTAAGAAAGCAGTAGACCAAGAATTAAAGAGTTGTTTGTTCTGACCAATGGACTGAGTACATGCTGATTATATTATAGAAATGATCAAGTTGTCACTAGGAAATCACATTGGACAGAGCCAGCAGATTATTTTGACTAGCCTCAAATACCATTTTCATAATCGAATATATAATCCAGTGCGAGGTCGAAATTGTTTTGCGAGGTTGAAATTTTTTTATGATATAAAACTTGTCGTTGATATGATTGATAAGAAATTATGAAAGAATGTATGGAAAAATATGAGTGCTTTTATTTGTATACTTTATCCAAAGTGGTCTTAAGAATGCTAAGAACTGAAGACATGAACAATACTTCTCGATACGTATTCGTTCTTGAGTTTCGACTGGTAGCAAAGATCGTAGGAAAATACTTGTCACTAGGAAACTCCTTCCAGTGGGTAGGAACATGTGTAGAGAGGAGAGATTTCGACTAGGAAGTTTCTCATGTCTCAACCAAGTTTAAACAAGAAAAGAACAAAATATCGAAGTGAGAAAGAAAACCTTCAAGCCCCCTAAGCATGTAAGTAACTATATTAGTTGTATGTGTGATTCTTCTTTTACTTGTATTTTTTTGAAGAAAAGAGTGTCTAGATTATTGTAAGAACCATCCTTGTGAAGGTTATGATAAGAATATGCATGGCGTTTGAACATATCAAAGTCAATAGTAAAAGACATCCCTTAGAAAGGGTTCGGAGAAGAATATATCTCTCCAACTAGCTCAAACAATAATAGTATGTGACCAAACTTAGGATAATGAAATACAAAATAAAAATACTCATCGAAAAAGAAAGAAATGCAACTTTTTTGAAATATTGAAATGAAAAGTACATTACACATAGAACTTACGCAACTGATCAATGTTCCAAAAATTAGACAAAACAAACCCGTCTGGTATGGCTTGTCGTACCAAGCCTGGTCTGGTGACTTCGACCATGGTGTATGGAACTTTCCATTTAGGCAAAATTTTGTTGTAATTTGCCTGGCTCTGAATTTTTCTGAGAACTAGATCACTTACAACTAGGTTGTGAGGCTGCATCTTACGACTATGGTACCTTTGCACGGCTTGTTGGTAGACCGTTGATTGTATCAAGGCTGTATTTTATCGTTCTCCAAGGAAATTGATGTCATTGGTTCGTTGTTCTGCTTGATCGTTATCATTGTAACGATCGGTTCTAATAGAGCCAATCTTTAGTTCTGGAGGAAGCATAGCTTCAGCACCATAAATTAGGAAGAAATGTGTTTCACCAATTGCACGATTGGTCATGGTCCGAACAGCTCATAACACAGAGGGAGGTTCTTGAACCCAAGCTCCTGACTACTGTATTAACTAGTTGAATACTCGGCATTTGATCCCTTCTATTAGTATGCCATTGGCTCACTCTACTGCCCTGTTACTCTGCAGATGAGCCACTGAGGCATAACATAACTTGATACCTAGATCCTCGTAGAAATCTTGAAAATCCCTACTTGAGAACTGGGTATCGTTATATGTGATTATAGGACTAGGAACACCAAATTCTGTCTTCACATTTTTGTAACATCCCAGCCAAACAATGGCCTAAAATGCTACCAACTTCTAGTCAAAATTAAAACTTCTAATAATTATTCCAAAAGATTCGACCAAGTCATATCTATTCAATCATTAATAGCAAATCTAGATAAACAGAAACAGTTCTATTTCCATAATAAAGAACGGAAGCGCTATCAAATAGTTCTAATCATTATTACATTTAATCTGATGAATAATAAAATGATCCAATTAAACTAATCAGCCACTAAGATTATAATGACTGTATTTATTTCTTATTGAAGGAATAGTGCACGTGCATCTGGTCTAGTCATTCATGTCCCCATGTATGTTGATCTCACATTGGTACCTAAAATAAACAAACAACAACAAGGGTGAGTCCAACGACTCAGCAAGTAGAAACTGTAACAAAAACAAGCATGAACATTAACTGTCAAGTTAATCATGTTTCATATGAATTTCATGCTATGCAATATGATCAAAAGTCCTTTCTCATCTCTTCGCATTTTACCGTGTCTGGTGTGCATCCGTCAATGCACACCATGCTGTACCCTGCACAGGGACCAATCATCAAATCACAGTTAATCATAGCAAAGTTATACTTGCCTCAACCGTGAGACAACGAAGAACGGCGTAAGGCGAAACCCCCGGAATCCGCTCTCCTCCTGAATAATTAATTAATAATTACTAACATAATAGTAACGGGTTTCTAGATATAAAATATCAGCAACCCCAATTACCCCAACAATTTATCTCAATTAAAATCCCCAACTCCCCTCGGCCAAATCTGCCCAACCACAGACAGCCGACTTCAAAAATCCATAACTTCCAGTAAGTAAATCCAACTTAAGCGTTCTCAGACTTTATGGAAAGATAATTAAATTATCTAAATAAACTTAGTTGGGAAGACTCTCTGATTCTTCCATTTTCTACCCGATCCAATCCCTTTTCTAAAACATCAATAGCCACGACGACCTCGCTGGACAGCGCACTAAAACAGCCATAACTTTCGCCCAGATCATCGGAATCCGGACTTCTTGACCTTTCTGGAAAGCTAAGAAAATTATCTAAAACTTGCCTAACATGACGAATTTCTGATTCGCCCGATTTCCCATCGCCCAAAGCGATCTACCGAAAACTGTCCAGAATTTCCCCGATCTGCCGAACAGCCACACTAGAAAAATCATAACTTTCGCTACACAAATCTGAATAATGCGTTATAGCACTCCCTGGAAAGATAATTACGTCCTCTACAATTCTCTAGGAGTCCAGACCAGAATCCCGACGGATCTAACCCAAAACTGCCGATTAACCCAATCTATCACAACAGTCCAGAAAACGACGAAACTCTAACTTGGCTAAATTATCCATCTAGATGGGTTAACCGGGATTACCCTTGAAGACAATATGAAGAACACGACGAGGAGGAAGTACATGCTCGGGATCTCTTCCGCG
This sequence comes from Bonia amplexicaulis, assembly GCA_036346245.1. Lineage (NCBI taxonomy): Eukaryota > Viridiplantae > Streptophyta > Magnoliopsida > Poales > Poaceae > Bonia > Bonia amplexicaulis. The sequence goes on along the minus strand of CM070752.1, from coordinate 8,979,056 downwards.
AACTCCTCTTCTTCTTCCTCCGGATCCAAACGGTGCAGCGACGGATGACGACGACGGCGCACCGGGAAGGAGGAGACGTCGGGCGGCAATGGTGGTGCGGCGGGCGCGGCGGGGCTGCCGGGCGCCTGGCAGGCGCGCACAGCGGTGCGGCAGGGTGGCGCGGCAAGGCGCGTCGCAGCGAGGGGCGGCTGCTGCAGGGCGGGGAGGCGGCGGCTAGGGGGCGGTCACAGGTTAAAGGGTGGCCTCCTCCCTCTTGGGCCAAGAAAACCCACAGGCTAAGGCCTAGGCCTGTGTTTGATTAACTTTTCGAAAACCCTCAAAACTCTTTTAGTTTTCAATCTTTTCCTTCTAGGTCCCTCTCTATTTAATAATCAAACGAACAATTGAATAACAATTAATAAAACAATGCGGGGCATTACATTCTACCCCTTAAACAATTCGACCCCGAATTCTAACTGTAAACACAACAAGAAACAACAACAACCAACTAGCAAAAATACGCACCTGACGTGAACAACGCCGGGTACTGCTCGCGCATGCGAGACTCCAACTACCAAGTTGCCTCCCTCTCGGTCTGCTGCGACCAAAGCACTTTGACATACAGCAAAGTCTTGTTCCTCAACACTTTTTTTGACCTTTCCAGAATCCGCACTGGCTTGGACTCAAAGGACAAATCTTGCTCAATAACCAAAGGTTCTAGAGCGATGTGAACTTCTGGGTCTCGCAAGTACTTTCTCAACATGGACACGTGAAACACGTTATGCACTCCGCGCATAGCCTCAGGAAGATCCAAACGGTAGGCCAACTTCCCAATCCGCGCTAGTATGGTGAAAGGTCCAACGTACCTAGGGCTAAGCTTCCCTTTGGTACCGAACCTCACCACACCCTTGGTAGGAGATACTCTCAAGAGCACCTGATCTCCCACTGCAAACTCCAAGTCCCTCCTTCTCACATCAGCATAACTCTTCTGCCTACTCTGGGCAGCCAACAAATTCTGTCTTACCAAAGCCACTCTCTCAACGGTCTTCTGGACCCAATCCGGTCCTAAGACTGCTTTCTCGCCCACCGCTTCCCAGCAAAGGGGCGACCTGCACTTACGGCCATACAAGACTTCAAATGGAGCTGCTTTGATGCTTGAGTGGTAACTGTTATTATAGGCAAACTCTGCCAGGGGTAATTGATCCTCCCAACTACCCTTCCAAGACAAAGACACAAGATCTCAACATGTCCTCCAAAGTCCGAATGGTCCGCTCGATCGCCCATCATCTGCGGGTGAAAAGCCGTGCTCAAACGAAGCTGAGTGCCCAAAGCACTCTGCAAACTCTCCCAAAACTTGGAAACAAACTTGGCATCTCTGTCGGAAATTATGGTCTTAGGCACACCATGAAGCCTCACAATTTTCCGAACATAAATAGGAGCCGATCACTCATTGAGTTGGTTGTGCGGATAGGAATGAAGTCGCGGACTTCATCGAACCAATCCACAACAACCCAAATTGCGTCCTTGCCTCTCGGCGACCGAGGCAACGCGACCACAAAATCCATAGAAATATCATCCCACGGCCATTGAGGAACCTCCAATGGTCGCAATAATCCGTGGCCTCTTATGTTCACTTTCACTTGCTAACAAATACCACACGAGGCCACATAATTGGCTATATCCACCTTCATCCTTTTCCACCGAAATTTGCTTCAAATCACAATACATCTTGGTCTCTCCGGATGAATCAGATACTGAGTGTGATGAGCTTCTCTCAAAATGTCATCCTTAACCTCCGCTTTCTGCAGACGCATAAACGCCTTTAAAGCGCAATGCACCTGACATATCCAAGCTGAAATCCCCTTCTTTTCCCATTTCCAACCGTTTCATAACCCTCTGAAGTAATCGATCGATCACAGTGCCTCCCACTTCGCTCTGGTATAGTGACTCTAGGATCAACTGGTCTCCACTGGGCCGTACCCGCATAGCGATGAGATATCCCCATACGATCAAAATCAGCAACCAAACAATCCAGGGTAGCAGGCGTCGCCTTGCGACTCAGAGCATCGGCCACCACATTGGCCTTGCTAGGATGATACTGAATGGTTAGATCATAATCCTTAATCAACTCTAACCATCTGCGCTGCCTCAAATTCAGATCCTTCTGGGTAAAGATGTACTTGAAACTCTTGTGATCGGTAAACACATCACAAGTCTCACCGTACAGATAGTGCCTCCAAAGCTTCAATGCAAACACAACTGCAGCCAGCTCTAAATCATGGGTAGGGTAATTGCTTCATGCTTTTTCACCGCCTCGATCGTAAGCCAAAACCTTACCATCTTGCATAAGCACACAACCCAGCCCAACTCTTGATGCATCAGAGAAAACTGTGAATCGCTTCCCTGGCTCCGAAACGGAGAGAACAGGAGTGGTCACTAGCTTTTCCTTCAAAATCTGAAAACTGCGCTCACAATCATCGTCCCACTGAAACCTCATGTCCTTCTGAGTAAGCCTCGACAAAGGCTTGGCGATGATGGAGAAATCTTGCACAAAGCGCCGATAATAACCTGCCAACCCGAGGAAGCTCCTCACCTCCTTCACATTAGTCGGCCTCCCGCCTACCACCGAAGAGACTTTACTTAGATCAACTGATACTCCCTTATCGCTGATGATGTGACCCAAGAACCCCACTTGAGTCACCCAGAACTCACACTTCTTGAGCTTCGCATAAAACTTATGCTCTCTTAGTGTTGCCAACACTTGTCTCAGATGCCACTCATGATCTGCTTCACTCTTGGAATAAATCAAGATATCATCAATGAATACGACCACAAAGTCGTCCAAATATTCATGCAACATCCTGTTCATTGTCTCCATGAAAGCGGCAGAGGCATTTGTTAGTCCAAAAGACATAACTTTAAATTCAAAATGCCCATACCTCGTGGAGAATGCCGTTTTCTCAATGTCCTCCTCTCGGACAGGAATTTGATTGTATCCCGACTGGAGATCAATCTTTGAAAATACCTTAGCTCCCCTCAACTGATCAAACAAATCCTCGATACGGGTAAAGGATACTTATTCTTGATGGTCACCGGTTGAGAGCACGGTAGTCAATACACATCGCCAACTCCCATCTTTCTTCTTGACAACAAAGACCGGTGCTCCCCACGGAGACACGCCGGGCGAATAAGATCCTTTGCTTTCAGATCATCCAACTGCTTCTTTAGCTCTTCTTGGAACGATCGAGCCAATCGGTACGGAGTTATAGAAACTGGTCGTGCTCCCGGCATCAAGTCAATTCTGAACTCCACCAGACGCGGAGGTGGCATCCCTGGCAACTCTGCTGGAAAAACATCCACGAATTCCCGAACCATCGGAATCTGCTCTGCAATCAAAGAGGAATTTGGCTTTTCCACAAGGGATAAAAGAAATCCACTCTTTACCGCCTACTACCGGAAAAAGACTAGCCAACACACTGGTGTGTGCGGAGGGTGCACAACCACAAACACTATCTCTTGGCTCGACGGCGATCGCAGTTCTTGTCCTCCGAAGCATGGATATGACAACACGGTAACTATGCAACCAATCCATTCCCAAAATAACATCAAACGGCTCCATCCTCATAACCATCGATTAGCAACAAAATGTTCTCCATCTATGGTAATCACACAACCCGACAAACTGTGGAACTAGAAAGGATCCCACCCGTGAATGAACCAAAAGCAGTTGAGAAATAGACGCAAACTCAACTGGCCCGCTAGCAAACTCTACGGATGCAAAGGAAAAAGTAGCTCCGAATCAAATGAACAAAAGCCTCCACCGAGTCCACCAAAAGCGCACTGTCACCACATCGGGACGACCTCACAAGCTCGGTGCGTCGGCAAGGCGTGGGAGGCCGACGCTTGAGTGCCGGGCGCATGAAGACCGGATCTGGCGGAGCGCCGCGCAGAGGAGGCAAGGCGCCATTCTTGGAAACAACGCCCAGGAGGAGGCGGCCAAAAGTACCGGAGGCATCCCTCCAGCGAAGGGTAGTGAGGCTGGGCGGCGCCAAGTGCATGTGTAGGGTAGCTGCTAGCATCCGCACGCACCCAGAAGAAGCTGCTGGGCCAAGGTCTTTGCTGAATCGGTTCCCACTTGATGATCTTGGCGGGGTTACGCTTACGGATCAAGCTTTGTGGCCCTCCTGACCACAATGGCGGCAAGCTCCCGACCAAGCACACTCCGACGCCCGATGCCCATCTCCACACTTGAAGCATTTCATCCCCTGACCCGGGACCGGACGTACCATCGAGCACCAGCTGAAGGATGAAAAGTGGAAGACGCCTGGGACTTGTTGAACTTAGATTTGAAAGAATTCTGCGACCCTTTGAACTTCTTGTGAACCGGTTTCAGCACCGATCCACCACCGCCAAAGCTTTTTTCTCGATCTCTCGAACCCTCGGAGTCGCATACCACCGTCCCTGCAGTCCTTCCCCAAGCCGCATCTCTAACTCCATGCTTCTAGCTTGCTCCACCAAGGAGCTAAAGTCACGAAGCTCCAAAGCTCCCAACACCTGGCGAAACTCCTGCCTAAGCCCTCTGCGAAACCTCTTGGCTTTCTCCACATCATTGGTAGCCACAAAGGGTACGAAGCGGATTATGTTGTGAAATCCCACTTCATACTCGGACACCGACATCTTGCCCTGCTTGAAGTTGTTCAACGACACCTCCATCCTCTCCACGAATGAAGCAGGGTAGTATCTCTTCTCGAACCGCCCGAGAACACCTCCCAAGTCGCCGCCCAAGGGCGCAGATCCGGCCGACAGACTCCTTCCCACCGAGATCCGCTTTGCCTTCAAATGAAAAGCCACAAACCGAGCCTGCTTTGCTCGAGGTCAGCCCCAACACCTCGGATGCCTCTCTATGTGGCGCAAGCGGTTAGCGGCATCAATCAAGCGTCCCTAGTCCATCGAAGGTGTCCAACCTCAACGCATTCCACTGATGCAAACACATCACACCCATTGCCGGCAAGGCCGCAGGAATGGCCGCAGCGCGCTCGGTGCGGGGGTGGACATGTTTCCACGAACCAAGCAACCTCTTCCTCGATCGCACGTAACCGGCCTCTCTGGCAGAGTTACATTCAATGGCGGGGCACACGGCTTCGTCCGGCGCTCTGCCGGCCACGACCACGACCACGGCTTCTACCCTTTGCCATATCTATATAACATAAATAAATATAGAGTCACACATAACACACAATTAATAATCAGAATCAGCAGCAATGATACAGATGTGATGCAAAACCCATCCCCATCTACTGTGCACAGTGTGTCAAATTTAATATTTTCACTACCACGGACCTACAGCCCGCTCTGATACCAACTGTAACATCCCAGCCAAACAATGGCCTAAAATGCTACCAACTTCTAGCCAAAATTAAAACTTGTAATAATTATTCCAAAAGATTAGACCAAGTCTTATCTATTCAATCATTAATAGCAAATCTAGATAAATAGAAACAGTTCTATTTCCATAATAAAGAACAGAAGCGATATCAAATAGTTCTAATCATTATTACATTTAATCTGATGAATAATAAAATGATCCAATTAAACTAATCAGCCACTAAGATTATAATGACTGTCTTTATTTCTTATTGAAGGAATAGTGCACGTGCATCTGGTCTAGTCATTCATGTCCCCATGTATGTTGATCTCACATTGGTACCTAAAATAAACAAACAACAACAAGGCGAAACCCCCGGAATCCGCTCTCCTCCTGAATAATTAATTAATAATTACTAACATAACAGTAACGGGTTTCTAGATACAAAATATCAACAACCCCAATTATCCCAACAATTAATCTCAATTAAAATCCCCAACTCCCCTCGGCCAAATCTGCCCAACCACAGACAGCCGACTTCAAAAATCCATAACTTCCAGTAAGTAAATCCAACTTAAGCGTTCTCAGACTTTATGGAAAGATAATTAAATTATCTAAATAAACTTAGTTGGGAAGACTCTCTGATTCTTCCATTTTCTACCCGATCCAATCCCTTTTCTAAAACATCAATAGCCACGACGACCTCTCTGGACAGCGCACTAAAACAGCCATAACTTTCGCCCAGATCATCGGAATCCGGACTTCTTGACCTTTCTGGAAAGCTAAGAAAATTATCTAAAACTTGCCTAACATGATGAATTTCGGATTCGCCCGATTTCTCGTCGCCCAAAGCGATCTACCGAAAACTGTCCAGAACTTCCCCGATCTGCCAAACAGCCACACTAGAAAAATCATAACTTTCGCTACACAAATCGGAATAACGCGTTCTAGTACTCCCTGGAAAGATAATTACGTCCTCTACAATTCTCTAGAAGGAGTCCAGACCTGAATCCTGACGGATCTAACCCAAAACTGCCGATTAACCCAATCTGTCACAGCAGTCCAGAAAACGACGAAACTCTAACTTGGCTAAATTATCCATCTAGATGGGTTAACCGGGATTACCCTTGAAGACAATATGAAGAACACGACGAGGAGGAATTACACGCCCGGGATCTCTTCCGCGAACTCCTCTTCTCCTTCCTCCGGATCCAAACGGTGAAGCGGCGGATGACGACGACGGCGCACCGGGAAGGAGGAGACGTCGGGGCGGCAATGGCTGGCGCGGCAGGCGCGGCAGGCTGCCGGGCGCAGCAGCCTTGATGCGGCAGGGTGGCGCGGCAAGGCGCGCAGCAGCGAGGAGGGGCGGCGGCGGGCGGGGGGCGGCGGCTAGGGCGGGCGGTGCACAGGTTAAAAGCGGTGGCCTCCCTCCCTCTTGGGCCAAGAAACCCACAGGCCAAGGCCTAGGCCTGTGTTTGATTAACTTTTCGAAAACACCTCAAAACTCTTTTAGTTTTCAATCTTTTCCTTCTAGGTCCCTCTCTCTATTTAATAATCAAACAAACAATTGAATAACAATTAATAAACAATCTGGGGCATTACAATTTTTTTGATGAATTTCTTGGCAGCTTCCATTGTTATCATAACAACTGGCTAAGTTTTTGTTAATTTTGTGAATGTATCAATCATGATAAAAAGGAATTCGAAGCCCCCATGTGCTCTTGAAAAAGGTCCTTGAATGTCTATTCCCCAAGTTGCAAAAGGCCAAGAAAGAGGTATTGGTTGCAAAGCTTTTGCAGGTTGATATACTTGTCAGCTATAAAATTAACATTATACACACTTTGTCACAAGGTCTTTTGCATCATGAAGGGCAGATGGCTAGTAGTATCCTTGTCGAAAGGCTTTGCCTACTAGAGTTATGTAGAAATGATGTACTCCATAGACTCATCCATGTATATCAAATAGTAATTTCAAACCATCCTTTTGAGATATACATCTCATCAACACTTTGTGAGTTCCCCAATTGTAAAGGGTACATTCAATTAGAGTGTATGATTTAGGTTTTCGAAGTGTACAATCAACCTTAATGTCATCTAATCATTATTGGGTTCGATCTGCACGACCTCCAGTGGAGCATCTTCAAAATACTTGACTACCGAGGGTTTGTCCAGTTGCAAGGTTTCTCTCGATCTTAGAGAGACCAAGACCAGGGCACTCGTAAGGTGCCTTTTAAATTCTTCAAAGGTATCATTTTCCATTCAAAACTTTTGTGTTTTCGAAGAAGATTAAAGAAAGGTAATCCTTTTTCTCCCAACCGGGCTATGAAATGACTTAGCGTTGCTATATAGTCGGTTAGTTTTTGGACTTCTTTCTTTGTGATCAAAGGGTGCATCTGCTCAATGGCCACTATGTTATGTATTTGCTTGAACTTCTCTAGCCAAAACTAAGAATCCAAGAACCTTTCTAGAGAAAACTCCAAATACACATTTCTTTTGATTTATTTTAAGCTTATGTCTTGTTAAGTTAGTGAATGTTTCTTCTAGATCGGAGATATGATCTCTGATGTTGATACTTTTCACGACCAAGTTATCAACATAAGACTCTAAGTTATAACCAATCTGAGGACTAAAGGTTTTTTGTGCTAACCTTTGAAAAGTAGCACTAGTGTTTTTGAGACCAAATGACATTTTGACATAACAAAAAGTTATGTTTGGTGTGATGAAGGAAGTTTTCTCTTCATCCTGTTTACTCATACTAATCTGGTGACGCCCTGAATATGCATTTAAAAAGCTTAATAACTCAAATCCGGAAGTAGAGTCAACAAGCCGATCGATACGTGGAAGGAGAAAGTTATCCTTCAGACAAGCTTTATTACGATATGAGAAATCGATACACATTCACCATTTTCCATTGCTTTTCCAAACCATTACAGGGTTGGCAAGCCACTTTGGGTGGTCGACTTCACAAATAAATCCAACCCTGAGAAGCTTATCAACCTCCGACTGGATTGCCTTCTTCTGGTTGGGTGCAAAGTGCCATAGCCTTTGCTTGACTGGCCTTTTGTCAGGCCGGAGTGCTAGCCTGTGGTCGATAACTTCCCTAGATACTTCGGGCATGTCCGATGCTTGCTAGGCAAATACGTTCAAGTTTGCTTAGAGTAAGGAGATGAGCGACTCTTCCTATCTGGGTGAGAGACCATGTGGAGGTCATCCCGTTGTGTATGATGAGTAATTGACATCGGTTTAGGAAAAGTCGAGTTTGAGTCGGTTGGTTCGGACCTTGACGTTGCGTAGCGTAACGGGCTCGGTCGGACTCGGTCAAACTTGGTCGTATGGGTTAAGGTTGCATATTCTGATGACTCGACATGTTTGATCTCTATTTACGCTTTCATGTATCGAGCGGTGCTATTTGACGTGTTTCTTGTCTGTGTGTCTGCAGGACATCGAGGCGGAGTCGTGGCGAGACACGGTGGACCGGACTAGGCGCAGGTGGCGCTGAGGTCAGAACGGTCATGATGTGTCGAAGACGACGTGGACTCGAGGTGGTTGCGAGGCGTGCGAGGCAAGGAGCGCGGAAGCTTCCCGGAAGGTGCAGGAGGGGCGAATCGGTAATTTCGCAAGGCTGCACAAGCGGGAGACGGCTCCGTTAGGGTTTAGCCGGCGTAACGGGTTGGAGACCCGTTAGCCAAGGGCTATAAATAGAGGTGAGGGGCTGCATACCCCTTAGGACACTTGTGAGCTTATTCATCTCCTTGTGTGTGTTGTGTTCCTCCCAAGAAGCATGTGAGGCTCTTGGTGTTTTGAGGATTGTGAGGGAGTGGATGGATTGAAAATCTTGTAATCTTTCTTGTTCTAATGTTCATGCGTATCGAGACTCCTCTCTAGTTCTTCAATGAATGAAAATCTGAAGTTTTCTTATGACTTGTTCTTTAGTTCTTGTTCTCTTAGTGATCCTTCTTGTCTCAAGCACTTGATCGTTTCTCTACTTCCTTCAGACTTTTCTCCATTTCCTGTTTTCTTTACCTGGTGTCGAACAGTTTTGGTTTTCTTTTTCGGGTGATCCACAGCGAACAGTGTGCAACAAAGAATATGAACTGTTTCTTCCTTCGTAAAGCAGTGGCGGTGTGTTGAAATAATTTCTCTGTCTTTGCACAAGTTTCTTTTCTGCATTTGTTTTCTTCGGCAGGTTCTGTCCAAACAGTTTTAGAAATCGAATGCTACTTCTCTTCCTGTTTTAGCACCTCCAGTCTGCTGCAGTCTTATTGTTTTCCTTTGCCAAAATAGTGCTGAACTATTGGTTGATGTTACTTCCTGTTCCGATTCCTTTCTGTTGTCGGCAGGAGGACCATTTCTCTGTGCTGTTTCTGTTCGGCAAGCAGCAGCAGCAGTTCTTGGTTCTGTGGATGGTGGACGGCAGCAGTTTCTAGCTTTCTGTGTTGATTTGTCTCTGTGTCGAATCTGCGGTTGTTTCATTTACATACCGTTTTGGGCGGCTAAAGTGTTGTTTTTCCTGCCGTAATTAGAATGTGTTCAAGTCGCCAAAATGGTCTTTCCTGTGCCAAATCATTTGCGACTTGTCGCCTTCTCACATCTTGAATCAAAATTTGTGTCCGCAAGAACACTCGAGATTTGTTGGCTACATTCTTGGCAGGAGGAACGCTCTCGTTGTTCATTCTTGTCTCGATTTGGGCGATGGCAATGCAGAGCTCCACCTCAAGACAAGATCCCTTTAGGGCGCTCGGTTGTCTTGTCCATGCTTTTTCGATTCTTTCGGTAGCACCGCAGCCTTTCTTGCTTTTCGGTGGTTCTCTTGACAGAGATTGATTGTTCCTTCTCCTTCTTGGCCGATTGCGCAAAGTAGCGTGATCCCAGGTAGTTTTAATTCCGTTTTGGACCCGGGGTCGGCGCCGTGGTCCACGGCGCCGAGGTAACACATCTCGGCCGTGGTCCACGCGCCGAGTTGCCGAGCCCGACCCGGCGTGGTGGCTGCGTGGCGCCGACGTGGCGAATCTCGGCGCCGTGGGTCGTGGCGCCGAGCTCGGCCAGAGATCTTGGCGCCGAGCTATGAAAATTTGTACCGGGGCGAGCCCCAGCTCGTTCATTATTTCCACACCCACTCCCACCGCGCCCCGTCCTCCCTTCCCGCCGCCTCCCGTCCTCCCGACCGCCTCCCTCCCCGGCCCGCCCCGCTCCCGGCCCCGACCCGCGCCTCCCGGCCGCCCCCTCGGGCCTCCCGACGCTGCCCCCCTGGCTCCCGACCCGCCGCCTCCCGGCCCCAGGCCCGCCGCCTCCCGGCCCGCCGCCTCCCGGCCGCCGCCCCCGGCCTCCTGTTCAAGAAGGTGGTTGCCTTCTTCAATCGATTTGCATTTTCACTAGTGAGCGAGACAACTTTGTTTGCATGTATAAGAAGTACATATTATATGTTATATTTAGTACCCATGTGCAATGTCGCTTCAAACACTAAATGCATATGAATTCATGACTTCTTGAATTGAATTTTGATGAAATACTTTGGTGTCGCCTGGGAAAGGAAAACAGTCGCAAAAACGTAAGCTAATCAAGTTTCAATAATTTGTTTATTGTATGATTTGATTGATATCGTATTAGCGTAACTTCTCTTTTGTTGCAAACCACTAGGACACCTATAGCGGTGGCACATTCATGGAGCATTAATTTTGATGATCCTATAAATGCCATCTTAGTTTGAAGCATAGGGCATTTAGTAATGGATTGCGCGAAGGCTACGATAGCAGAAAACAAAACTTTTCTACCGCGCACACAAGGACATCATGCTTAAGGAGGGATCATGGATCGTTACCACTAGACGCGCAACGCAGCAGAAGAAGAGTTGGAGAAGCCGATCCAACCACGCTGTCGAGGTAGTAGTGGAAGTAGTCGATCGTCCCGAACCGATCGTCTCCTCCACGCGATCAACCACACCACGAGCGGATCCAATCAGAGGTTGTTGATGCCGATCAACACCGCAACGAGCGCCGCCTCCGGTATCCACACGTCCGGCCGGGCGCCGATCGCGAGTGTACCAAAGACTCATGAGCGACTAGGGTTTGGCTCGGAGGTGGCGGCCAGGGTTTAGCTCGGGATTATCAGATGCATCCCCTCAGCCCTTCGCCTCCATATATATAGACCTCCTCACTTGGGCCTCGTGGACCGAGGCCCAATAGGAGTCTATCCGGATCTCTATCCGAATTGAGTCCATATCCGAATCACATTCAATTAGTGTTCCAACCCGTTAAGTGTGCGACCACAGGTTCACGTATACTTGGTCGCGACCGTAAACACCTTCCGGTCACCCCATTAATAGCGGCCTCTAGTAAGACATATTAACCCCAAAGTATACGTAAAGATCATATCATTGAACTCGTAATGTTCTCATGTACTAATCCCTTTGTCTCACGATATAGATTAAGCTCAAGGCGAGACCTGTGTCATCCTCTTAATAGCTCAATCACTCTCTCGATTCCGTGATGGATTATAAACTCGTGATTGACTCCTCAATCACCTTGGCATGGCCATGCACTTTCATAATCCATTACATCGAGGGGCCCAGATATCTCTCCCATAAGGAGGGCAAATTCTATCTTGATCATTCACATCCCACTACATGTTTTATGGCAAACCCAAAGACTACTTTTATGACTACCCGATTCTAAGTAGTGTTTAGTAGTCCCAAAATAAGCTACTACGCATGCCGGGAACCATGATGATCTCAAGTCTAAGGATTCCACATAAACACTTCTTGAGACCAACGATGACACATGGAATCTCTGCAGTGTCTCATGGCGGGTCTATCCAACATATGTTCACTAACACATGTCCATATTATTGATTTGGTATCTCCATACCATGATCCATGAGACATGATCATCAATCAATACATATGCTGATCTTTGAATCATATTTGTTCCTCATATGAAATATAATCGGGATCATTTAGAAATAGCAACATTTTGGCATTAAGAGTCTCATGAATAAGTCACATACTCATTGATCAATAATGATAATGTCTATTTCAAGGAACAAAGCAATGTATCATAAACATAGTATGTGATATATTCAACATCTCCATGTTGCCTCTAGGGCATATCACCAACAGTCTCCCACTTGCACTAGAGTCAACCATGTAGGTATCTAATACCCATTGCCCTAGTGTGAGCCTCATGCTTTGGCTGGGGAAGCGGCTTTGTCAACGGATCTGCAATGTTCAAATCCATGTGTACTTTGCATATCTTAACATCGCCTCTCTCCACAATCTCGCGGATGAGATGAAATCGCCGTAGAATGTGCTTGGACTTACAGTGCGATCTAGGCTCCTTGGCTTGCGAATGGCTCCACCGTTGTCACAAGAGAGGTCCATTGGGTGGAGGCACTAGCCATCACACCAAGCTCGAAACAAATTTCTTGATCCAAATGCCTCTTTAGCGACTTGAAGCCGCTATGTACTCGGCTCGTTGTAGAATCAACAATCTGTCTCCTGCTTGAACTCTTCCACCACCGCACCGCCATTCGGCGAACACAAATCAGATTGCGATCTAAAATCATCTTTGTCGGTTTGGAAGCTAGCATCGGTGCAACCATTTACAACGAGCTCTTCCTCACCCCCATAGACGAGGAACACATCTTTAGTTCTTCTCAAGTACTTCAAGATGTTCTTTACAAGAATCCAAAGGACTTTCACCGGATCGATCGGTATCTACTTGTAGCACTTAAAGCATACGAGACATCCGGACGTGTACAAAGCATGGCATACATAATGGATCCAATAGTGAAGCATATGGAATCGCATTCATTTTATCCCGCTCATCGTGTGTACTAGGACACCGATTCTTGCTAAGATTTATACCATGTGACATAGGTAGGAAGCCTTTCTTGGAATCTGCATGTTGAACCTTTTCAACACCTTGTCAATGTACGTATCTTGGCTTAATCCAATCGACCTTTTGATCTATCTCTATAGATCTTGATGCCCAGAATATATGCCTCCTCCTAAGTCTTTCATAGAGAAACTATTTTCAATGAAGACTTAATGATTCGAGCATAGGAATGTCATTTCGATCAATAATATGTCATCCACATATAAGACCGTAAACACGAGTGCGCTCCCACTAGCCTTTTGTAAACACAAGGCTCTTCTTCGTTCTTGATGAAACCAAACCCTTTGATTACTTCATCAAAGCGAATGTTCCAACTCCGAGATGCTCGCTTTAATCCATAAATGGATCTTTGCAGCTTGCATATCTTTCGGTGATTGCGGATCGACAAAACCTGTGGGTCAGGTCATGTACACATCTTCACTCGATTTCCATTAAGGAAAACTGTTTTGACATCCATTTGCCATATTTCATAGTCGAAATAAGCGAAGAATCGCTAGAATGATCCGAATAGACTTTAGCATTGCGACGGGCGAAAAAGTTTCATCATAATCAACACCTTGAATTTGTTTGAAACCTTTGGCCACCAATCGCGTTTATAGATGTGAATATTTTCATCTATGTCTATCTTTTCTTGAAAACCCATTTGCACTCAATGGTTTTAACACCATCGGTGGATCAACCAAGTTCCAAACTTGATTACCGTGCATGGATTCAATTTGGATCTCATGGCTTCAAGCCATTTCTCGAGTCTGGTCCCACCATCGCTTCTTCATAGGTCTTAGGCTCATCGTTGTCTAACAACAATATGTCCCGTTGTTGAGTAGTCAAGAACATGTACCTCTCGGTGCACGACGTGACCTCTCGACCTCACGTGGTGCGGTGTGTCCACAACAGTTCTTCAACAGCTTGTTCATCCTGTTGTGGTTACGTAGGAGCTGAAACGCTTTCGTGTGTTTCTCGAATTTCTTCAAGTTGCACCATGCTCCCACTATCCCTTCTTGAGAGAAACTCTTTCTCTAAGAAGACACCATGCCAGGCGACAAACACTTTGCCTTCTTCTTGATTATAGAAGTAATATCCTTTTGTTTCCTTAGGATACCCGATAAAGAAGCATTTATCGATTTAGGACCGAGCTTATCGATTGTAAACGTTTTACATAAGTCTCACATCCCCAAATCTTAAGAAAAGACAAGCTAGGACGTTGTCCCGTCCACATCTCATATGGTGTCTTTTCATCGATTTTGATGGAACCTGCTTAGTGTGAAAGCGGTACTTTCAAGAGCGCACCCCAAAAGACAACGGAAGATCACTGTGGCTCATCATGGAACGCACCATATCTAATAAGGTGCGATTTCTCGCTCGATACCCCATTCCATTGAGGTGTTCCAAGGCGGAGTCAATTGTGGAACAATTCCACAATCCTTCGAGATGATTACCAAACTCATGGCTCAAATACTCGCCTCCACGATCGATCGTAGAAACTTGATTGTCTTGCCTAAATGATTTTGCACTTCATTTTGGAATTCTTTGAACTTTTCAAAGGATTCGGACTTATCTTCATCGTAGATATATCCATATCTACTAAAGTCATCGATAAAAGTTATGAAGTCATCGAAAACCACCTCTGGTCGTTGAGCTCATTGGTCCACATACATCGAATGTACGAGTGCCAATAAGTCACTTGCCCGCTCACCTTGACCGGTGAAAGGTGCTTTTGTCATCTTGCCAAGTAAACAAGATTCGCATGTCTCAAATGATTCAAAATCAAATGAGTGCGAATACCATCTCTATGGAGCTTCTCCATGCGTTTCTCATTTATGTGACCTAAGCGACAGTGTCAAATAAACGTGGGATTCAAATCATTCGATCGTTGCCTCTTTGTATTAATGTTATAGACCGATGACTCTTCAAGAGTAAGAATATATAACCCATTCACCAATGGAGTATGACAATAGAACATATCTTTGAAATAAAGAGAACAACCATTGTTCACAGATCTAAAGTCATAACCTTCTGCTTGTAAACATGAAGCAGAAATAATGTTCTTGGAAAGAGATGGAACACAATAACAATTATTCAATTCCAAAACTAATCACGAAGGTAAAGACAATGGCATGGTGCCAATACCACCGCAAGAAACTTTTGCTCCATTGCCAACGCGAAGATCCACTTCGCTCCTCCTCAAACTTCTACTTCTTCTTAGCCCCCGCAACGATTTGCAAATGTGAGCAACCGATCCGGTATCAAATACCCAAGAATCGATAGATGAAGTAGCAAGATTGATTTCTATAACATTTATACCTGGAGCGGAAGTCGTACTTCCTTTCTTTTTCTCAAGATCCTCCAAGTACTTTGGGCAGTTCCTTTTCCAATGTCCTTGTAATATCTCGAACGTCGTTACGACATAAGGTTTAAAATCAATCGCGGAATCGCCGGTTTTTCGGTAAATCGCGGGAAGGGAAAATATAAATTGTAGAATATTGAAAAATAAATAAAATAAATCAAAATAATTAATTTGGATATTTTGGGCTGTCGGAGGGTGGGCGGCCGATTTGGGCCAGCCAGCCCAAATGGGGCCCGTACCCCTCCCAAACCCTAGCACCCCTTTATAAACCCCTCCACCCTTTTGGCCACCACCCCACCCTCCACCTCTTGGGCGCAGCCCCACCTCCTGGTTGGTGCCCCACCTCCCCACAAGTTGCTGCCCTTGGAGAAGGAGAAGAAGGAGAAGGAAAAGAAGGAGAAGGAGAAGAAGGAAGGAGAAGGAAGGAGAAGAAGAAGAGGAGGAAAATTTTGGGGAATTTCTTCAGATTGGTAATTTTATCTCATCTCAAACCCTCTGTTTATAGGATTAATTAAGGTTCTTGGCATAGAATTTGATGATAGAAATTAGATCAATTGCCCGATTAGAGTTTTGTTGCGGATTGGTTTTAGATCTATTTGCGCAGCGCGGCTTGTCGCGCAGTTTTGATCTAGAAAACGAATTTTCCTGCGGGTCTTCCCAAAATAAAAGTTATAGAGGACATCCAGATGTATCTTCTGTATGTTTTTCAAATTTTTCTACCACGGGATCTGGGAGATAACGAGTCGGCAATATCTCTGTCCGACAGGCGGACGGATTGGTACAGTCCGGCTGTAATCCGGGGTTTAAAAATAGTAAACAAATTTTATGGCCTTAGCCGTAGTTGGGAAAGTTATAGATAATTTAGATATCTAGCTTATGTATAAATTTGGGAATTTTTAGGCCTTTTTGCTGTCATGGGCACGCGTTTGAACGTGGCTGCCCAATCTGCCAGAACAGAGTTCTTCCTCTGTTTCGGGCATTAAATTACTCCTAGCTGTATTTAAAATAAAAATAGGTGTTCTCCATAAAAATTGTATGTTTTTAAGTCATGAATCCACAGAGGTACTATTTGCTAATTTTCGATCTATATTTTTAAAGATACAAAATTAAGAAGCAGCGCTGCTGCAGAGAGTAATTTGTTGAATTGTGGAGCGGAGATGAGTTTTCGCAGGTTTCGGGTCTCTAGCGATGTTTTATATTTTTTTTGTCGTGTTTGTTTGCTGTGGTTGAGTGCTGAGAGGTGTCTTATGGACAGGTGGTCTTGTCCCTGAGCGCCCTTGACTTTTCGTTGTTCGTCGCTTCATCGGATTGAGGCAAGTAAACGTAGCGGTGGTTGCTACCGTTTAACCTGTTGTTCTTATTACATTCAGTTTACATTACTATCGTAATCCGATACAATTGCCATGATTGCATGATATTTTAATTGGGTAATTCTTGCTTAATGTTAAAATGTTGATCATGAAATTAGCATGTGGTGGATGTGGATATGTTGTGAGCATGATAAGGCTCCTTGCGGATGAATTAATGTGAATAATGAACTACCGTATCATTCATATCACTCATGTCATATCATGTCCTTTGTATGTGGATGTCGCCGCTTATAGCCGCGACGCACTGTCAGACGTCGTATATTGCCGTGTACGACGCACCTCTTCGCCTCGGGAAGCATTCAGATATTGCCGAAATACGATGCATCGCACTTCCTGCCCTGGCAAGAGTAATGTGGAGCATAGCATGAGCATTCATATGTATTGCATTGCATTGTGGAATGATCATTTGCATACATATGCAATATAATGTGGTGAAGTTATTTTGTGGAATGTACAACTTCATAGTCGTAATGTGGAATTGGCTCTTGTGAGCTATTGATGGAATGAAGGTTGTGGTCGTGGTCTTGGAATGTGGTTCGTCCCTTGTGTAATTGTGATGGTGGCATGAAACTCTTTTCTCTTGTTTCAATTGTTTATAGTAATTGTGGATATGTGGAGTAATATAGTATTGAAATATGTCATACATATGTTTTATTGCCTTTGGTAGTGGTTTTGGTTGAGGATTTAAAGTAGTCAATCATGAACAAATTGTCAATGTTATACCGTCATTGGTAGTGAATTGAGGTCGAGAATATATACGTTGTTAATTATGGAAGATTAAATGTTGTTGATTAATCTTTTGAGGTTTGTGGAGGAATAAATGTTTCTTTTGTATTTAATACGGGATAAAATGATTGCATTCATATGCTAATTAAATCTGAAACTTAAGAGGTATGATTCATGAAAGTTTATGGTGGTTTAATAATTATGAATATAAATTGTAATTGTGGATGTATGGAATTATAATGACGATGTTTAAATTGCTTGTAGTTTGAATAACTTGTTAAACAGTTTGCTTGTTGAGATTTTTATCTCACTCTTGCTTCCCCCCCTACTGTGTGGACTTTGAGCATGCATTGGGAAGGGTAGGGCGGCACATGACGATGCACTTGTATTATAAACTTAATGCTGAAATAAAGTTGGAAGAATTCTAGTCTTTTGCTTAGTTATCATATTGATGTATGTTTCAACTTATTAATGTTATTTTGGAACCGTCCCTTTGGTTATTATATTTAAGTTGATTATGAATATTAATTTGCTCTTTTATTCATTATTTATTAGTTGTTTACGCCCGCTTATACTATCTTGCTTAGTACTTGTTGCTAGTTTATTTTATTTTATAAATTGACTAGTCAGAGTAGTATTAGTGGCATCCTGTGGCATTGTGGGTCCTGGGTGTTACGATCTGATTGCTTACGTAGTAGCAATCGCATCGAGAGCAGGCCCTTCTTGACTTGCTTGGCCTTAGAACCGCTCGCGATCTCATCAGAGCTAACTTTCTTTTGACCGCGCCTTTCTTTACATAGGGCTTGCCTTGCCTTTCTGCATCATCATCACATGATGGTGCTTTTCTTAATGCTTTCCTCGGTGATTTTAGCATCCCATGCAACTCACCAAGGTCTTGTCCATGTTGTTCATGTGATAGTTCGAATGAATGGCTCAAAGCTCGAGGGAGCGATCAAGAATCACATCAAGAGCCAACTCTTGGCTAAGGGAAAACCAAGCTTTTCCGCACTCTTAATGTAGCCAATCATCTTAATCACATGAGGGTCGACGGATTCCCTTCGAAGCTCGCACGCAAACAAGGACTTTGAAGTGTTGAACCTCTCACCTTGCTTGGTTCTCAAACATACCACGCAACCCCACAATGATATTGTAGGCATCTGTGTTCTCATATTGCTTCAAGCTCGAGGACATTGTGGCAAACATGAGACACTCACATCAAGGTAATCATTCGTTTGCTTCTCATAAGCTTTCCGTAGCCACGTAGCATTATCGTGCAAGTCATCGGGATAAGGAGACTCAAGGACATACTCCTTGCGCTCTTGCTTGAGAACAATTCTCAAGTTGCGATACCAATCCAAAAGTTTGTTCCATTGAGTTTTTCTTTCTCAAGAATAGATCGCAAATTAAAAGAACTGGATGCGGCATTAGTTGACATGATCTACAACAAAGAATATGCAAAGTTTAGCACTATGTTCATGTTTGATCTTCCATTAAACAATTTAACAAAGATACTCCCACTATATGTTTTGTAATCGTCTTCCTCTAACGACATATAGTGGTCAAGATCCATGTTCATCTAAGTTCTAGTGAGCTTTGGCATCACCGCTAGAAACCTAGTGACGTAGGTAAGCAACACTTGCTAATCACATCTTATGTGACTCTTGTTTGTTGGGTGGCATCCAATGCCCTGCTCCCAACACCATGCCCCAAGGCCCAAATCCAATTTGATAGCCTTGTCAAGTAAACCAATACTATGCATGTGGATGTCCGACATCCACCCTATTAGATCAAGATAGTTGATGGTACTCGCTTTGGCGCACCTACCAAACAATGATCATGATTCTTATAGGCGCAAGAATTGGAAGGGCATCAAAATAAATTCTTAATTTTTCTTGAGAGAAGCTATTCTATCATGAAAAACACACCCTCTATAGGTATGGCATGAAAGAATAGTATGACAAGAAATAAACATCACATGCATATAATCACATTATACTGTGAATGGTATGGCATTTTGTATCGTAGTGGTCGTCATCGCCATGGTTCCACGGTGATATTCTTCGCCACACTTCTTGTCCTCTTTGTCATCATGCTTGAAGCCTCCATAGCAAAGAACTAAACTATTACAACTAATAGGTAGCAAATGAATTACATGAGGAGCTCAAGCATCACAAGTCGACACGCAGTCGTTATACAATTAAAGAACGACCTCAACCCTACTGTGATTAATACGACACACAGTCGCCAAAACACACATGCATCACATATGCATCTATGCCATACCATTCACATCATTCCCTGCAAAAACAAGTTAAGCGTAGAACGTATACTACCGCCCTGACATGAATGGTGCTGCACTGGGGAAAGGAAAACAGGCTGCAAAAACGTAAGCTAATCAAGTTTCAATAATTTGTTTATTGTATGATTTGATTGATATCTGTATTAGCGCCCAACTTCTCTTTTGTTGCAAACCACTAGGACACCTATAGCAGTGGCACATTCATGGAGCATTAATTTTGATGATCCTATAAATGCCATCTTAGTTTGAAGCATAGGGCATTTAGTAATGGATTGCGCGAAGGCTACGATAGCAGAAAACAAAACTTTTCTACCGCGCACACAAAGACATCATGCTTAAGGAGGGATCATGGATCGTTACCACTAGACGCGCAGCGCAGCAGAAGAAGAGTTGGAGAAGCCGATCCAACCACGCGCGTCGAGGTAGTAGTGGAAGTAGTCGATCGTCCCGAACCGATCGTCTCCTCCACGCGATCAACCACACCACGAGCGATCCAATCAGAGGTTGTTGATGCCGATCAACGCCGCAACGAGCGCGCCCACCGGTATCCACACGTCCCGGGTGGGAACGCCGATCGCGAGTGTACCAAGACTCATGAGCGACTAGGGTTTGGCTCAGAGGTGGCGGCGGGGTTTAGCTCGGGATTATCGATGCATCCCCTCAGCCCCTCGCCTCCATATATATAGACCTCCTCACTTGGGCCTCGTGGACCGAGGCCCAATAGGAGTCTATCCGGATCTCTATCCGAATTGAGTCCATATCCGAATCACATTCGAATTAGTGTTCCAACCCGTTAAGTGTGCGACCCTGTAGGTTCACGTATACTTGGTCGCGACCGAAACACCTTTCCGGTCACCACGTTAATAGCGGCCTCTAGTAAGACATATTAACCCCAAAGTATATGTAAAGATCATATCACCGAACTGTAATGTTCTCATGTACTAATCCCTTTGCCTCACGATATAGATTAAGCTCAAGGCGAGACCTGTGTCATCCTCTTAATAGCTCAATCACTCTCTCGATTCCGTGATGGATTATAAACTCGTGATTGACTCCTCAATCACCTTGGCATGGCCATGCACTTTCATAATCCATTACATCGAGGGGCCCGAGATATCTCTCCTATAAGGAGGGCAAATTCTATCTTGATCATTCACATCCCACTACATGTTTCATGGCAAACCCAAAGACTACTTTTATGACTACCCGCCACGGAGTAGTGTTTAGTAGTCCCAAAATAAGCTACTACGCATGCTGGGAATCATGATGATCTCAAGTCTAAGGATTCCACATAAACACTACTTGAGACCAACTGATGACACATGGAATCTCAAGTGTCTCATGGCGGGTCTATCCAACATATGTTCACTAACACATGTCCATATTATTGATTTGGTATCTCCATACCATGATCCATGAGACATGATCATCAATCAATACATATGCTGATCTTTGAATCATATTTGTTCCTCATATGAAATATAATCAGGGATCATTTAGAAATAGCAACATTTTGGCATTAAGAGTCTCATGAATAAGTCACATACTCATTGATCAATAATGATAATGTCTATTTCAAGGAACAAAGCAATGTATCATAAACATAGTATGTGATATATTCAACATCTCCATGTTGCCTCTAGGGCATATCACCAACATTTAGGAATTATGAATTTTTGTCGTGTTTAAAATGATTTTGTATACATCAAATGACCTGTCCACAACTAGCATTTGTGCAGGTAGTAGTTTTAATAAGCAAGACACCATTCCATGTTCAATGGGTGAATGATGCTCTTATTGCTTATATTGGGATTACCGTACAAGAATAAGGCTTAGTTTGGCATTTTGATGGCTTTTAATCTACACTTTCATTTTTACTATATAATGCATCAGTTTTGAATTTGGATTAACCATAACCTTTTGTTTTTCCCACCTAAAGTAATCTCTGATTACTGTGTGAAGGTATTCATCTGTATGAACTAGATGGACAACCAAGTCACCCTATATCATGGAGGCAGTGTGACAAGTGATGATTATGGAGGCAGTGTTCGATTTGTTGAAATGCAAAGGGTGCCTTTGGTATTCAGGGATCGGCCGTCATTTAGTGAGTTGGTTGCTAGGGCCTGGGAGGAGGTACATTGTCATGCAAATGAGGAGAGCATCACAGTTGAGGGGTTACTTCACTTCGGTTCGAAAGATACAATTATAAGGCGGTTGATCTTAATTGGTTGTGAGGATCAGTGGGACACATATGTCAAAATGGTTATGAAGACTGAGATCCAATGTTTGGACCTTGTTGTGCGGAAGGTGTCCATTGATCCCACCCCTCATGGTTATTCACCAGAACTAGGTGATCATGCACCCTTTGACCCTCCCTTACCGGACCTTGCGGTGGATGTGGAAGTAGTGCCTGAGGTGCCCGATGCTCTATCTGCCCCGAACGAGGGTCAGATTTCTCAACCGCTTCGAGTCGAATGTCGGACCGATGATGTCGTGGCGGCCCTCGGGATCATCCCGAAGTGTCGAGCAACTCTTTAGCCTTTTCCCGTCATTCCATTCTTTTGTCTCAATCCCATCGTTTTCGTGCTTATGATGTAGGATACATTGTCGATAATGTGGTGCTCCTCCGTTGCTCCATGTGGCAACGTTGAAGAAGTCTGTAGGGACTCCAACAGTGTGGACGTTCAAATTGTGGATGATCTGGAGCCTTACGAGATCGCTAGGGCCGTTGATTCTGATGATGACCGCCCTTTGGAGAGCGACCGGAAGTGATATTGAGTGATCAGCGTTATTGCCTGGCCGGGATCCATCGGTTCATGAATTCACGATCTTAGGCATTCCCATAAGGCTTATGCGAAGGAAGGGATGACGAGTTGCTAGATGCTCCCGAGGCGGGTCAAGCATGACAATTGAGAAGGGCATGGTGTTTGAGGACTTGTCAGCATTGAAAAGGTGGATGCAGGAGTATTCAGTGATTCGAAAAAGGTCATTCAAGGTGAGACATTCTTATGTGCAGCGGAGGTACACAGTTGTGTGCGAGAAGGAAACATGTCAATGGAGGGTTTGTGCTAGGAAACAGAAGGACACGGGAAAGTTCAAGATCACAAGAATCGTTGGCCCACACACTTGTGCGGAAGTAGAGCTCAAATTGAAGCATCGGCAGTTGACCTCTACCATTATTGCGAAGTCACTGTGTCACATAGTAAAGGGAGAACCCAATATGAAGGTGAAGACACTAGCTGGGATTGTTAAGGAGAAATTTGGATACGAGATAAGGTATGGAAAAGCATGGAGGGCAAAGCAACGATCCGGAAGATGATATATGGGGATTGGGAAGATGGGTACTTGCGGTTGCC
This sequence comes from Bonia amplexicaulis, assembly GCA_036346245.1. Taxonomy (NCBI): domain Eukaryota; kingdom Viridiplantae; phylum Streptophyta; class Magnoliopsida; order Poales; family Poaceae; genus Bonia; species Bonia amplexicaulis. Next base: position 8,955,726 of record CM070752.1, on the reverse strand, counting down.
AGACTCTTGAATGCAATCAAAGCGGTTAATCCAGGCATGCATTATGAGTATGTCCCGAAACCAAACGAATGGACTCAAGATGGGATGCAGATATTCTTCCGTGCTTTCTGGTGCTTTGCCCAGTCCATCGATGCATTCCGGCATTGTCGTCCCGTCCTCTCCATTGACGGTACGTTTCTTCTTGGCAAGTACCAGGGCACACTTCTGATAGCCATTTCCTGTGACGCGGAAAACGCGTTGGTTCCTTTGGCGTTTGCTTTGGTTGAGAGGGAGAACAAAACAGTTGGGGATGGTTCTTGCGTCTCGTTCGGAGGCACGTGGTCGGCCCCGGTAGGGAGGTTGGTGTCATATCGATAGACACCGGGCATACTTGTGCCGACAGAGCGATATACGGGTATCCACTTTGCACCACCGTTGGTGCACTCGGCATCTTGCCGAGAATCTACTCCGTAAGGATAGTAAGAAGGATAACTTTCATCTGCTCGAGGAGGTCGCTCAATGCTTGAGGTCAAGTTCTTCCAGGATAAGTTGGAGCAGCTTAGTACTGCAACAAACGCAGAAGGTAGACAGTGGTTGACGGGATTGATGAGAGATGTCGACAAATGGACAAGGGCTCATGACGATGGTGGCTGGAGGTACGAGTTTCAGACAAGCAACATGGCCGAATCATTCAATAATTTGCTTAGGGGTATACGTGGTATGCCCGTCAATGCTATCGTATCCTTCACCTTTACAAGCTTGTTGCCCGGTTCAATGAAAGACACGCACATGCAATGGCGCTCAGAGTAAACAAGTGAGATGGGCGCCAAAACCGAACCGCCACCTTGAAAGGGCAAAGGCGGGGTGAGGCACATGAGGTACATTGTTTTGACAACGCCACGGGCACTTACGAGGTTGTAGAAAGGGTGGTACAACCACCGATGGAGAGCTCCGTGACAAGGAGGCATAAGGTTGTCCTTATTGATTTCTCATGCACATGTGGTAAACCGAGGCGCACCACTTTCCTTGTTCGCATTACGTGGCGTGCAAGAAGGCATCGCAACCGACTACAAGAGCAAGATACCTCGGGAGTTCAGTGTTGACAACCTTGTGCTTACGTGGTCTCCCCGTTTCGAGCCTTACCGGGATGCGGGAGAGTGGCCACCATACACCGGGCCCAAATATATTGCGGATCCGAGTAGCCGTTGGAACAAACGTGGAACCAGGAAGAGGACGAGACACAAGATGGTTATGGATCAACTTCCTAGGAAGAACGAGGCGAGGGAGAGCAACCCCCTTTCTTCGAGCCCGAGCGAACCAATGTAGCGTATGTGGTAGACTTGGCCACAATTCACGCACATGCCATTGGCCACTTAGTCAAAAGTAGTGCTTGTTTTTCGTTATGTGTCGTAGTTCGTCTAGCTGTTTTCACATATGCAATTTGCTTTGTTTCTAGTTTAATTTCTTATTATTTCCATTATTTCATGCATGTTGAATGTTTTGTTTTCTTCTATGTTTGACTGACAAATTCAATTTTTTTTAGGATGGAGGCCATTCAGTTCCACCTGCTAGACCCGTACTATGAGGAGAACCACCGAGGACGGCTCACCGTGGAGGGGAGGGTACTGCCTTCATCACTTCCTGTGTAATTTCATTTTATGTTGCTGCATTAACTAAAAAATTTGGTGTATTCTATACAGGAGCTGCCCATCCTTCGTCCTCGAACCCATGACGGGTTCCTGGACATGCGGTACGACGAGAGGTACACCCCCTTCCTGGAGAGGGCTGGCCTGAACCACCAACGTTGTAATCACAGAGCTACCGCATGCGTTGGTGGTCAAACCAATGTGGTCAAAAACCCGTGTGGTCAAAGATCTATGTGATCAAAACCAACGTGGTCGAACCAGCGTGGTCGAGATCTATGTGATCGAAACCAGTGTGGTCAAACCAGCATGGGCAGAATCGATGTGGTCGAAGATCTGTGTGATCAAAACCAGTATGGTCAAACCGACGTGGTCGAAGATCTGTGTGATCAAAACCAGCGTGGTCAAAACAATGTGGTTGAAACTGACGTGGTTGAGATCTGTGTGATCGAAACCAGCGAGGTCAAACCAACATGGCCAGAATCGATGTGGTCGAAGATCTGTGTGATCGAAACTAGCATGGTCGAACCGACATGGTCGAAGATCTGTGTGACCGAAACCAGTGTGGTAGGAACAACGTGGTCAAAACCGACATGGTTGAGGTCTGTGATCAAAACCAGCGTGGTCGATCAACGTAGTTGAGACCTATGCGGTCGAAACCAACATGGTCGAACTGACGTGATTAATACAACATGGTCGAAGATCGATGAAGTAGTAAGAGATCTGTGTTATCTAAGACTAACATGGTCAAAAAATGACATGGTCGAGACCTGAGTGGTCAAAACCAATGTGGTCGGAGACCAACGTAGTCAGAGTCTTGTGTGGTCAAATCGGACAACGTGGTCGGAGATCTGAGTGGTCCAACCATCTGACGTGATCAGGAACCAATGTAGTCGATGATTGGTACTTTCGACCAGCTCTGTGTGAGCAGTTGATCGGCTCTGTGTGAGCGGTACTTCCAATTTGCAAAACGACTAGCTCTATGTGAACGATACTTTTGATTTGCAAAACATCTGGCTCGTGTAGCGTTATATTTCTCTAGAGAGGCACCTTTGTGGTGGTCTTCTCCTCCCTGCGAGAGCGGTAGTTCCACATATGGGAGCGATATTTCCAATGATCGAAACTCCAGAAATTGTACTGTGAAGCTACCGAATTTGACTGGTCCTTTGCTTCTAACAGCTAGTTTTTTTACTGTTGCGAGGGGAGCAGAAGTATTGTAGTTTTTCCATCGGTACTTCCGATAATCTTGATTTTTCAGGCATTTGGCTCCAATGGCTAGTTTTTTTGCGTGGGGTATAAATACCCTTTGTGGCCGGTTAGATAGGTTGTTTCTCGACTCATTTCTATTCCCTTGAGCTAGTGTGAGGTTCTCCCCTCAATTGTGTATGTGTTGTATCTTGTGAACAAAGAGAGGGATCTAAATTGCATGTGGTGCATCTAGAGTTGGACTTAGTGTCCATTTGAGCTTATGCATTCATTGCACGTAGTGAGAGTCAAGCGATGGGCCTGACTTATTACACTTAGAGTTTGCTGACTCCTAGACGGTGTCGGAGGCATCGTGCGTGGTGAGCTTCTCAAAGAAGATTGTTAGTAGTCCCGACGAATTGTGAGTGGTGTGGTGGTCACTATCTCTGGAGTGGAGAAAGAGCAACCTTAGTGGATTGATATATTTTGGCTTAATTCGTGGAGCCGGTCCAATTCATTTGGGCTAATATCAACATGAAATAGGGGAGACCGGCAAGTCTCCGAACACCACGGTAAAAAGAAACCATGTCAATTATGCTTTGTTTTCTTGTGCTCAATTTACATTCAAACAATTTGCATTCAAAGAATTAAATTGATTGCTTATCTTTCTAGAATTGCAAACGTTTGACATAGACTTAAGTTGTTGGTGCACTTAGGAGAACCTAGTTGATTTAGGATTTATTTGAGCTATACCAAATTGATTTAAGCTTCTACATTATATACTTAGTTTTAGTCAAATAGTTTAAATAGAATTTAATTGAAATATTCAGAAATTGCTATTCACCCCCTTCTAGTTGATCTCCTCGATCTTACAATAGTCTGCCAAATCAAATCAATTTTCCTCGTCCCAATTCTCTATCATGATCGCATGAGCGATGACAACATGGAACATAGAAGGATGATGATTGCTGAATGAAGAACTTCAAGGTTTCAATGCCTTCTTTCTCACGAACGGCGCCAACTATCGACGATTAAGTCACCGATCTTATGAACAAATACGAGAAAAATGGCTAAAATCCATAAGAAAGAAAAGGATGCTCTTTATTGCTTTGAACTGGTTACAATGTGTCTTTAATAAGGCGTGAGATTAGCCCTAATTACACTGAATTGAATGAGAATGAATACGTGAACTAATGTCCTTGATTGTCCATCATCTTCCAGACTTAAATACCAATAAAGAGACACTAATTGTCCGTCGGGGAAGACGCCTTATGGAATTAGCGCGTCTGGTCGAGGAGACAGTTATTGTTAGAGAGAGAATGACTAACCGTCGGTTGTTGTCAATAGGAGATGAACGTGAGCAACAATTGCATGACAGTTGTTGTCAAAGACTAAGGGCCGAAACGTCATACTATTGGAGTGGATAAGGCACAGGATTTATCCACTACATGAAAGGAATATCTTGGAATCAATTTCAAGTACCAATTCACAGATTTTTCGAGTGGTCATCTGGTCAAACAACACGCACAGTATATCTCCGGCCAGAGTATTTGGGGAGAAACCCTTGGGGATGTACGACCATGGGTTCCCTTGGCCTTAACTAAATATTAAAGTCGTATTAAGGGATTTATTTAATCCTCTTCGCATTGTTTTGAAAACATCATATACAAGTACTAGGGGCTTCAAAAGATAGATTTTTTGTTTCTGCTTTCGAGAAACATGGATCTACCAAAATAAGTAAATTGTGCAAATACAGGTAGAGGCGAAGCCAAGAGGGAAGGGCTTAAGTAAGGCTTGAGCCTCACCTCCCCCGGTGGCAAGAACCCTCCCCCCACCCCCAACATCAGCCAGCGACTAGGAAGACCGGTGATGTCGACCCACGGAGATAGTTAGCTGCAAAGAAAACAAAAAAAATGTCCTAGTCAAGTGGTCAGCCCACTCGCCTTAAAAGGCCTAACAAATTCATCTCACCGGCTCACCAAGACACTTAACTCCAACTCACAAACCTAGCAATAGCAATTGGATCTCCAGAGGAGAGACGTGCCGACACACAACACATCGCAGAGGGGACTGGGGGCGACCGGGCGAGGGCACGCGCAGAAGGGGGCCCACCAGACCAGAGCTAGGGGAGCTAGATCTAGGAGCGAGCCGACCGAGAGGAGGTTGATCCAGGGTGGGGCCATAGGGGAGCTGGAGTGTTGGACCAGAGCAACGAGAGGGGCCGAGTCGGGGCAGGAGGAGTCAGACTTGGGCAACAAGGGCCGAGGGGAGGCTTATCTTGGGGCAGGGCCACGGGGAGAGCCAGACCTGGGCGATGAGGGGGCCAAGCAGGGGCAGGGGACCCGGACCAGGGCAGCGAGGGCTGAGCTGCCACCGGTAAGTGTGGGCAGTGCTGCGGAGGAGCACTGGGCTGGCTACGTGGCCGCGCCCTGCGCTGCTGCCTGCTTGGAGAAGACGAGGAATGAGAGAGGAAGACGAAGACTAAGTTTGTTTGAGATTGAGAGAGGAGACTTGAGGAGTTGAGGTGTCGTTTGAGCTCTAAGGGAGATTAGAGACTGGAGAGTGAAATTAATAGGCCAATAGGGGAAGTCAGGGAGATGCTGAGCCAGTGAAATAGGGGGAGATACTGAGCTAGTGGTCGAGTGGATCTGGACTGACTAGTGGACATTAATTCATAGATTTATAGCTTTGTATTGATAGAAATTAATAATTTATTTATAGATTTTGTTATAATGGAGAAATGAACTTTGTGTAATTATTTTTGGCATCTGTTGAGAGAATATTTTTGGTAATGAATATTATCAAAATATATTTGCGCAATAAGGTAGCGGATGAGTGGCTCAATGATTTTATGGTGCGCTACACCGAGCGAGAGATCTTTAGAAGCATTGATGATGATAAAATCACAAACCGCTTCCAAGGCATAAAGTCACATAGAATGCATTTGCCCCGTAATTCAAATTTGTCTTATGATTCACATTAGCTTAATTCTAGTATGTTTTATATGATCTAAATTTTCATTGGTATTCACAATTTTCTATTATATCACTAATTTTGATATGTTTCATACATAGGTGACTTATTGCTACTCCGCACTCATGATAGAATAATTATATATTTTTGGATATGCGCTTTCTATTATCAAGTGCCTACTTTATATTTCTCTGTTTTTCATTGTTTGTCTCTATCCAATTGTGTAATTTCTGTATGAAATTAAAATTCCATAAGAGTAAAAGACTAAATTTATGTCAACTTATTTTAGACCTATAAATAGTTTAGTCCAGCCACAATTTCATTCCTAGCTTCACCACTGTATACAGGGACTGGACTTGGTCATCATCCTAGTATATAGTATGGACGATTGGGAAGGAAAGGATTACCTAAGTTTTTACTAAACAAGGTTCTTTGCATTTCAGACATTCTTATGATCATGAAAGACGAATGTGCTCGCTGGCGAGCGGTCGCCCGGGTCGAAAATGTATCTGTTGTTAACCATATAAATGGTTGTAGGTTGTCGTTTTTGCTACAGTGAACAGTCGTTTAGTGCTTTCTTTCTTTGTATCAGTTGATTTCTCTTCTTCAAACAAAGACAGGAAGTCCTGGGTGTTCTTGGAAAAAAATTAAGCAAGCTGCAAACACTCATAAACATGGTACAAAAATACCTTTTTTAGTTTCAATCAAACATTTCGACACTTAACATACATATATGTGTGTGTGTGGGGTACATACTAAAACCCTACTAATTAAAATTCCATGCCACACTGTTCACGCACTTAAATCCACCTAGCTCAAGATCAATTGTCTGAGCATAGCGTAGATTATAGACAAAACCATGGAAATAAAAATGTACAAATCTCTCGATCTCCAAAAGCAAATCAAGCAAAGTGATATCGTAATTCCCTAAATCATACCCAGCAATATAGCGGGGAGTCGCTGCCCGCTGAAGCCACGCCCCCACGCGCGTTTCCGGCCGCGTGGCGGGATTTCGCACGGCGGGAGGTGATTACCTCGGCTTTTCGAATTGCGATAGGTCCCTGTTCGCAAAAGGTCCTGGAATTTTTACACCCCTAGAAATTTTTTGGCCCTCCGTTTTGCAGATTGCCCCGCGTTTTGAAAATCGCGTGGGTCCCCGTTTTTACGTCTGGTCCTCGGATTTTTCGAAAAGGCCCTCCGCCTTCTTTGAAAATGCGTTTTTGCCCCTGGTTTTTTTTTAAAACTCCTCGCGAATTATCGCCTCTTTTATTTTGGTACGTCTGGTTGGTGGCGCGTGTCGCCGCCTCCGAGGCTAGTAGAAAATGTTTGTGAAGCGAGCAAGCGACCAGTGAGTCGAAGGCAAAGACGAATCAAGCAGGCGGTTGTGAAAGGATCCAACTTCTCGACAAAGCGATACCTACCCTATCAAAACGCGGCTTTCTCATTCCAACTGTTGGCGTAATTGTTGCTATAGCTTTTACCTTTCAAATTTGGCCGCATATATCTATTTTTTAAAAAATAGCCTATTTCTAAGTTTGAAAAACGCGACAGACGACACTGAAAAACTTCTTAGCATAGGCGATGCCTACCCTTGTAGATATCAAAACGCGGCGTTTTCATTCCAACTGTTCACGTAATTGTTGTTGTAACCTTTTCTTTCAAATTTGTCCTTCGGACATCCGTTTTTTTATATAAAAATAGCATGTTTTCCGAGCTCGAAATGCGGTGTCGCCTGCCGTACTTGAGGAGCTCGGCAAGAGCAGGGTGTCTGATGGGGCGGTGTCATGGAAGGATTTGGCGCGAGCGGGGAGTCGCTGCCTGGCTGAAGCCGCCCCCGCTGCGTTCCGGCGGCGTGGCGGGGATTTCGATGACTACTGGGAGGTAATTACCTCGGCTTTTCGAAATTGCGTATAGGTCCTCGGTTCTCGCAAAAAGGTCCCTGGAATTTTTTTACACCCTAGAAATTTTTTTTTGGCCCCTCCGTTTTGCAGGATTGCCCCCCGCGTTTTCGGAAATCGCGCGCGGGTCCCCGTTTTTTTACGTACAGGTCCTCGGATTTTTCGAAAAGGCCCTCCGCCTTCTTTGAAAATGTGTTTTTGCCCCTGGTTTTTTTTGAAAACTCCTCGCGAATTATCGCCTCTTTTATTTTGGTACGTCACGGTGGGCGTGCGCGTGCCGCCGCCCCCGAGGCTAGTAACCATTACTTCACCACCTTGGCATGGCCTTACACACCAGCGGCTTCTCCATCTCCAGCGACATGTTCAGGCGCTCCGACAAGTCGACGCTGCCGCCATCCGCCGGTGCCCACTCGAACCGGTGCAGCAGCTGTGCGAGCCATGGGTGGACGGTTGCGAGCGCGAGCGCCTTGCCGGGGCAGACGCGCCGCCCCGCCCCGAACGGCGCGAGCCGGAGGTCGCTCCCGAGCACGCTCACGTCCTCCTCCGCGAACCGCTCCGGCCGGAACGCGTCTGGCTCCTGCCAGATCTCCGGGTCGTGCGCGATGGCCCACATGTTGACCATGGCCGTGGTGCCCGCGGGCACCAGGTGGCCGCCGACGTGCGCGTCGTGCACGGCGAGGCGCGCCCACGAAAGCAGAGGGCCCGGCGGGTGCACGCGGAGCGTCTCCTTCACGATGCATTGGAGGTAGGGCAGGCTCGCGACGTCGGCGTCCGACACGGCACTGCCGCGGCCGACGACGGCGTCGAGCTCGGCCTGCGCCTTCGACTGGATGTCCGGGTGCAGCACCATCCTCGCCATAATCCATTCCAGCAAGATCGCGACCGTGTCTGTCCCCCTAAAGATCATCTCCTGTACAATATCAAAACATGCAAATTTATATACTAACACAACGCACAATTGTGGATGCATCATGACGGTGTAATTTGTTCTTACCCAAAGAACAGCAGCCATGTCAGAGTCTGAGAGCTTCTCCTCCGCCTCCAACCCAAGCAAGATGTCGACGAAGTCTCCGGCCAGCTCCTCGCCTCCGCCATCCACGGTGCCCCTCCTCCTCTGCTTGTGATCTTCTATGATGCTTCTCACGAACACGTCCACTCTGCGCACCAGCCTCGTGCACCTCCTCCTCACGCCTTGCAGGTCCAGCCACTTGAGCAGCGGCAGGTGGTCTCCCCAGTTGAACATCCCGAGCAGCTCGTACCCTTCTTTTACCATCTCCTCGAGCTCGACGCCCTCTTGGCTCGCGGCGTCGTAGCGCGTGGAGAAGACGGTGGCCATGATGTGGTCCAGGGACGCCGCGTGGAGGAAGCGCCTCATGACGACCTGGCCGCCGCGGGCGGCCAGGCACTCGACCATGCGCTTTCCGATGACGAGGCGACGCGGGGCCGAGGCGGCGACGCGGAGGGGACTGAACAGGTGGGAGGTGCTGACGCGGCGGAGCAGGCGCCAGTAGTCGCCGGAGGGGGCGAAGCCCATGGCGCGGTGGAAGAGGAGGCCGCGCGCCGCGTCCTTGACGGGGCGGTCGGCGAAGGCAGCGCTGCTCAGGATCTCCCGCGCCGTGTCCGGCCGGCTGGCCACGACGAAGCGGGTGAGGCCGACGAAGAAGGACACCAGCGCGGCGCCGCCCGGCACGGACCGCGACTGAGCCGCGAGCGCGCGGTGCGCGGCTGGTCCGGCGAGAGCGGTAACCGCGCCCTGCGCTCCCGGCAGAGGAGGCCGGCGGCAGCGGGAGAGAGCCCACGCTGGGCCACCAGGGAAGAGCCACACCAGCGAGACTACGACGAGGAGGACGGCGAGGAGCGGGGAGAGGAATGTGGTGGAGGCTGGGGCTGGGAGGGGGAGGAGGAGGTAGTCATGGCTCGAACTGAGAGTGGCATCCATGGTGAGAGTGGCAATAAGGGGTGGTGGTTCTTGGGGAGGGGAGGAAGGCAAGGCAGGTTGGTGTGGGTGTGAGGGGATTTGTGATGGCTGAGAAAAAAATCATCCTATTATGTTCCTTTAATCCCTTTCCTATTGTTCGGAACAATTTTTATGAATTATTTTACTTTGGAAGAAGTCCATATAACAATCTGAATTTTGCTCGAAAGTTTATCCAATACTCCAAACTATAAAAGCAGATATTTGACCACCTAAACTTGGCTAGCGTATCATTCTACGTGGTCATTAAGCGAAACTAGGTCAGAGTGTTATTTGAACCGAATTGCAAAGTTTGATAGATCAAATGTCTAGTTTCATAGCTTGGAATGTTGGACGGACTTTCAGGCAAAATTGGGGGTGTTACATGTACTTTTTCCATTTATTTTTATGGTGTGTTTGGTTGGTGGAATCCTCCAATGATTCCCAGAAATGTTTCGGTAATCCTATGAGATTACCTTATCTAAACCAAAAATCCAAGATAACCTTGGAACTAGATTAGCATGATTTTTCAGAATCACTTTCCCGTAGAAAAGGATATTTATCTTGGATTACAAGAGAAATGAATCCTTATTATTGCAGTTTTATCATTTAATTTAATTTTCCATAGTCAAATTTTGAACTTTCTGAATTCAAAATCCAAATTATTTTTTTTCAAAACATGAATTTCAAAAACAAAATATCAAAAATTGAATCATGAATTTCATAATCTTAAATTCAGGCAATTTAAATTTCAAAATTCAAAATTTAAAGTTTGGATTTTGACAATCCATTTTTGAAAAACTTTAAATCCTAACATCTAAAATTTCGAATTCTGGATTTCAAAAATTCAGGTTCCAAAATTTTAAATTTATAAATCTGTATATTTTAAAGTTCCAAACTCAAATTTTAAAATTGAAATTTTCAAAAAATCCAAAATTTGTAATTGAATTTTTGAATGGTGTAATTTAAAATTGAGAGGATTTAAAGTGTAACTTTCAAACTTTAGTTTTCAATATAAAATTGATAAATGTTACCTTCATGGTTTGAAGTTTCAAATCATGTAATTTAAATTTATGAAATTGTTGGTTCAAGTTATAAAATATTTGAACTATTATAAATGCTATGTTATAGTTTTTTTTAAACCAACCAGACATTGTAATATTTGTATCGGTAGAGTGGCAGTAGGGCAGAGTACATTGGCCGCCTCAAAACTCCATACGGAAGAAATTTAAGGTTGACCCCGCACCGATGGGCAGCAGACAGGCGGCTCTCGAGTCTGTCCATCAAGCTCTCGAGTATAACTTAAATTAAAATTATTTTATTTATTATTTAAATAGTTATTTTAAATTTAAGCTAATAAGTTACTACCAAGTTAAGTCTCATTAACTTTTTAAAATAGACTCATTCAAATTTAAAACATATTAACTGTAATAATCTAACCAATTTTGAATCGAGACTATGAATCCTTTTTGCCAGCCCTATCTGTAAGCCGTAGTGCGCGCGCGGGCGGCGCCAGGAAGAGCGGCGCATGCGAAGCCGTCACGACGTATGGAATACTTCAATCAGCTAGCACGTACGATTAAGGCAATTCATCATCGAAATTAGGAGGAGTACCACAGCGGCATGCATGCAGCATTATTATTATCTCCTTAAAGAACGATAACGGTTGCATTTGGAGTAATTTTTTTTCACTCCCGAAGCACTCGGCGATTTTTTACAAGGTGTAACATTAGCATCCCAATTCAATTGGTTCCATGGCTTTTCGTCTACCCATTGATCACGGTGCATAGAGTTATACATCCTGTATCCGCTGGTTGTGGCGAAGCCAGCAATGAAATTGAGAATGGGCTGGACTATTTATAGATCTAAACTAAGTTGACATAAATTTAATCTTTTACTTTTATAAAATTTCAAATTCACATAAAAATTATACAATTGTATGGAGACAAACAATGAAAAACAGATAAATACAAAGTAGATACCTCAATAATAGAAAGCGTATATCCAAAAATATATAATTATTCTGCCATTAGTGCGGAGTAACGATAAGTTACCTATGTATAAGACATATCAAAATTAGTGATATAATATAAAATTGCGAATGTCAATGAAAATTTAGATCATATGAAACATATCAGAATTAAGCTAGTTTGAATCAACGGGCAAATGCATTCTATGTGACTTCATGCCTTGGAAGCGGTTTATGATTTTATCATCATCAATGCTTCTAAAGATCTCTCGCTCGGTATAGCACACCATTAAGACATTGAGTCACTCATCCACTACCTTATTGTGTAAATATATTTTAATAATATTTATTATGAAAAATATTTTCTCAACAAATGCCGAAAATAACTACACAAAGTTTGTTTCTCCATTATAGCACAATCTATAAATAAATTATTAATTTATATCAATACAAAGCTATAAATCTATGAATTAATTATAAGGACTAAACTATCTATATACATTGAATCTGAAAGTCTAAACTTTAAAATATTAAATCGACAAGGAAGGGACTAGGGAAAAATTACTCATTGTCTTTGTGTCTCACTCGGTCAGTCCACCAGCCAGCCCAGATCCGGTCGATCACTGGCTCAGCATCTCCCCCTATTTCACTGGCTCAGTCACTACCTCATTGGCTCAGCATCTCCCCGACTCCCCTATTGGCCTATTAATTTGACTCTCTAGTTTTCAATCTCCCTCAGAGCTCAGACGACACCTCACCTCCTCAAGTTTCCTCTCTCAATCTCAAACAAACTCAGTCTTCGTCTTCCTCTCTCACTCCTTGTCTTCTCCAGGCAGGCAACAATGCAGGGCGCGGCTGCACAGCTGGCCCAGTGCTCCTCCGCGGCGCTGCCCACACTCGCCAGCGGTGGCTTGGCCCTTGTCGCCCCGGTCTGGCTCCCCCTGCCCCGGCTTGGCCTCCTCGCCGTCCCAGTCCGGCCCCAGCCCCTGCCCGGATCGCCCTCCCTCGGCCCTCGCCGCCTCGGTCCGCTCCCCACCCTGCTCGGCCCCATCGCCGCCCCGGCCCCAAGACTCGGCTCCCCACAACCCCGCCCGGATGGGCCTCCTCTCGGTCGGCTCACCGCGGATCTAGCTCCTCGACTGGTCCAGCCCTCCTTTGCAGCGCCTTGCACGGTCGCCCCAGCCCCCTCTGCGTTGTGTTGTGCACTTCTCTCTTCTAGAGATCCAATTGCTATTGCTAGATTTGTGAGTTAGAGTTAGGTGTCTTAATAGGCCGGTGAGATGAATTTGTTAAACCTCTTAAGGCGAGTGGGCTAACCACTTAACCAGGCTTTTTTTGTTTTTCTTTACAACTGACTCTCTCCATGGGTCGACATCACCAGCCGCTACGAGGGGGGAGGGTCTTGCCACCCGAGGAGGTGAGGCTCAAGCCTTACTATGCCCCCTTGGTTTTGCCCCTGCCTACTAGAATCAATGCTTTTGGTCATGACTACCAACAAACACAATCACCCTGACTTAAATATGCATGTATTCTCTCTGTTCCTTTTTAGTTTGACCGCTAATATACACATGGAAATGGTATTACAAGATACATAAAAAATATGTTCATATTATTATATTTTTAATAATTTCACTAATATATAAATACAAAAAAGTAATGATCAAAAGTGTGTATTAGAGACCGGATAGATATCCAAAATGATAAATGAACAGCTAAGAAAAGTTTTGAGGCTTAGATCGACTTAGATTTTTTTTACTCAAACTCTAAAAGAAATGTGCGTGTGAGCACCTTTTAGAGCTCAAAGAAAAAACGAGTTAAGTGTGAACCTAGGCTAGCTCGTATTCTAATATACAATTACTCCAGCAATATATAGCCTTTTTTCCAAACTCGAAACACAAAAATGGTATCATTAATAGCAGTGTTAAACATGATTACTTCTGCATCTTTATGGCGCTTATGGAAAGAAAGGAACAACACAGCAGAAAAATGTGTTGGTATGCAGGTGCTATGGGGGAGGATAGTGTCAACATTAAAGAAATACAGAATCCTCTGCCCGGATGCACAAGGGCGTATCAGAATCATCTGATAAATCATTAATCAGTGGAGGAGCCAGCCCCGCCTGGCAAAGCTGATCAGAGTGCGGGAGCCCGAACAGAGCATCAAGACCTAGATAGCCCGAACTCGTCTGGCGGTGGCTCCACCTCTGGATCATTTCATCTGTCAATTGGACTTCGGTAGTGCTCCACACAGCTTAAAAATCATGCCTTTTGATTTTTGCTGTAGACTTTTAATTGTAATTATACTGTAGAGGTTATTAACTTTTTTATAAATCAAAAAATGAGAAAAAATAATACAAAAGAGACAAATTAAAAAACATCGCTACATCTTTTGAGATAGTTCAAAGAAATAAAGGAAAAAAAGAAAAACAGAAGACCAAAAAACTAAAATTAAAAAACCGAAGCAGTTTTGGAGCAGCTCAACCTTTGGGATGGACATGAAGCGGCTACCTGACAAGGGGCCTGTTCTTTTTATCCGAAGTTGACGGTTTTTGACTTTTGCTACAGTACCTAATTTTCAAATGGAGTATTTTCTCAAGACGAGGTCTATAAGTTAAACGATATACACGTTAAAAGCCTAACATCTGTACCATCCAAAACCATAAGTGAGTATCTCTCTCTGTAATCTGTACCGTAAACTATTAAAATTTAAAGAATTTAGCTAAAAGTTATAAATCACAGCCGTTGCCAAACAGGCCTGACCGTGTGGCTTATGCACTGTCAGGAAGCTGACAAAAAGATGGGACTCAGGCAATGAAGAAATGGAAGGCGAGAGAGAAGGAAATAAGCTGCTTTTCAAACACTGTTCTGAGATGAAAATGTGTTGCGCAGATGATAGGGCGGTGTCGCCGTTTTGCTATTATCCTTTTTCTCTTGAGCTGAACTGTGAAATGTAAACTAGGGATCCAAACTGTGAACTATCTGGTTTCATTTAATAAAATAGAGCTGAGGCGGTGACACCCTCTTTCTAAAAAATGGTACCATTAGATTGATATTTGATAGGGCGGTGACACCCAAGCAGCTAGCAGTGTGCGGCGACGCCAGGAACATGCGGCGAGGCGATGGTAGGAGCGATAGATGCGAAGCCATCATGACGTGCTATTGGTACGAGGTGTTTGTATTATCTGCAGTTGATAATTTTTAGCTGTAATTAATAATTTTTGTTAAAAGAAGTGGCTCTTATAAAGAGGGAACACACTGTGAGAGATGTGAGAGTTGTGCGCGTGAGAGAGGAGTGAGAGAAGTAGGTCGCGTGATGCGTCCATGACTCTCGACCTTATCTTCAGAGTGAGACGGAAACAAGAGAAGTGAGAAGTCATTTCGAAAAACCAAATGTTTATATTGACTTCCGACTCTTCAAACAGAAGCCAATATAAACACCCGCACATAGGAGGGAGAGGAGTAGATCGTGTGATACGCTCGTGATCCTTTATCTTACTTTCAGAGCGAGACAAAAATAAAAGAAGCAGAGAAGTCATTTCAAAAAAACAAATATTTATATTAATTTTTAATTCTTTAAATAAAAGTTAATACGAACATCTACTTACCCTGTCCAGGAGCTAGCTGCCCACGGGCATGCGGCTCTAATCAGTCTGCATGTACAGTGAGACATCCTTAGACAATTCTCCTCCCCTCCTAATCCGTATAATTTTTGCTTTTTAGCTCAAAATTTGAAATATTTTACATATAGACCCCTAGAGAAAAGATTTACAAAAATGAACTCTTAGCACGGCGCCAAAGGATATGGCACTCAGGGTACATAGCACGGCGCCATATGCTTTGGCGCCGTGCGTGGACACGTAGGAGCCACGGTAGCATAGCACGGCGCCAACGCATATGGTGCCGTGCTATGTACCCTGGGCGCCATATCACGTGGCGCCGTGCTCTGGGACTTAAGCCAGACCAAGGCCCCCCGGCCCCACGGTGGCATAGCACGGCGCAAAGCATATGGCGTTGTGCTATGTACCATGGGCACCATATCATGTGGCGCCGTGCTTTGGGACTTAAGCCAGACCACGCCCCCCCCCACCCCTCACTCCTTCAGCACAGCGCCAAAGGGCCTAGCGCCGAGGTATTCGACTACGACGCTAGGACCTTTGGCACCGTTCTATCTAAACCTGCAGAAAAAACAGCACTTTGCTGTTTTTTCTACATATACAAAACACATGCTCATACACATATACAAATACATTCACATATAAAACAGCTAAATACCTAAATAACAACATCACATAAGTCTCAATAACGTAGCACTTTGCTGTGAAGGCCAGCACGGCGAAGCAGTGGGGTGTAGCGGTTATCGTAGACCATCAAGTGGAACCCATCATGGGTTTGAGGACGAAGTATGGGAATCTTCTGAAAAATGCTTTAAAAGTTAGCTGCATGATGAAAACACATGTAACACGAGAAAAATACATTTCGATAACACACGTACCTGGTCGTCCTCCGTGAGCCTACCGCGGTGCTCCCTGTCATAGAACTCGTCCAGCAGCCGGTACGTTAATGATAAGAATAACAAAATACGTTAATGATAAGAATAACAAAATATCTAAAAAATTATGCTCTCTAGACCTAACGCCGCTAACCTGACTAGAACGACGTGGACACGTCCGTGAATTATGACCCATTAGACCACAAGTACCGCAGTGTGTCTCCTGTGGGTCCTCAATGAAGGGATTTGCCCTACCTGTCTTGGTGCGACCAGGTATCTGATCAATGTCCATCTTGTACCTTGACCGCTTCCTGCTACCCCTCTTGTGCCAACTTAACCCCTCGTCCGCTATGTACCTGGGACCCGAGTAAAGTGTCCACTCGCTTTCATCACGATATGGCTCGAACTATGGGGCCTAGGTCCTCACCAACGCATCCACGCTGAACAGTGTCGGGATTTTGGTCTCAACATCGACATTCCAGGCCCTACATGCGGTCACCATGTGGGAGCATGGAAAATGGAGCTTGTCGGGAACACCGCATGTGCATGTGAAGGATGTAATCACGACCTTATGCTTTCGGGCCTCTCGGAGCTCTCCATTCTCGGTTGTCCCTCCACCCTCAACAACCTCATACATGCCCGTCACATGATCAAAACAGTGGTACTCCTGTTTATTGGCCTGCATGTTCGCTTTGGTAAGGACAGTGGTACTAAATTACTAATATCACTAATCGCTAATTTGTCTCCAACATTCATCACTTCTACCAATTCTTCCTATTTCTAAACCTAAAAACGAATCTATACCTATACCTATTTCTAAACAAGCAAATATACCTATTTCTAAACAAGCAAACAAACCCTAAAAACATACATATTTCTAAACATTCATCAATCTCACTCAAATCAAACCATAAAAACGAATCTACACTCATGACTACTCTTATATTATGCATATCTATTGCAAATACAACATAAAACCGAGCCAAATCCAACTAATTTCATCTAGGGTTTCAAATCTTGCCCCACGAAATGTACCTCAAATAATCCATATCTATTGGAAATAATCCATATCTATTGGAAAAAATCAAGGGAGGCGAGAAAAAGCAACGGATTGGAGTGGATTTGGAGGGGGAAGAGAGGGGCGACGACGGGCTACTATGTCTATTCACAGGGATGACTGAGGGGGTAGGGGGCGGAGGCCGTGCTCGGGCTTAAGTCCCAGAGCACGGCGCCACGGCCGTTAGCGCCGTGGTTACGAGCACGGCGCCATGGGTTTTGGCGCTATGCTATGCCACCATAGCTCCTACATGTTCACGCATGGCGTCAAAGCATATGGCGCCATGCTATGTACTCTGGGTGCTATATCCTTTGGCGCCGTGCTGAGCGTTCATTTTTACAGATCTTTTCTCTAGAAATTCATATGTAAAAAACATTCAAATTTTAGGCTAAAAAGCAAAAACAATTCTCCCAATCCTAGGCTCCCAACTCCCGCACGCTCCACTGCTGCTCGCGCATCCACTTCTCTCTGACCCACCTCACCGGCCCATTGTCTAGCGTCCACCCACCCGCGTACTCCATCCTTCCTCCTCCCATAGTCCCATTCCCCAACTTTACCACCCTCATTGAGTTGGGCGGTGATTCTGACGGAACCAGATCCAACGCCTCGTCGTCGCCTAGTGTTGCTTCGGCGATGTAGCCCAGGAATGGTCAGGAACTCCAGTTTCTAGTCCCTTTTTTTATATTTCTCGATGTAGCCACGTGAATTGGTATTTTTGTGCTAAATATATGTAACAGCCCTATTTTTAGAAATAGGACCATGGTACCTTCGCAACAACCCAGAAGTTCAGTTGCGGATAGAAGGTATCATGCCTGCTCACAAATATTTAAAATGGTTAACTTGATTAAAATAAGACCTAACGGTCAACTTTAGCAACTTCACGGACGTCCAAGTCTAAATTTTTAACTTACATTTAGAAAAACTGAAAAAGTCCCCACAGAAACGTTTGAGTGTGGCTGTAACCCTAACACATAAACTTGAAACTTTCTCTTGCTTTTCTGGCATTTGTTCTGATGAAAGTAAAATTGAGTACGCTAGGTACTTAGAAAGTCCCTATAATATAATGCATTTATAGAGCTAATATCTAAATACAAGGTTTAATCAAATGATGGCAATATGTCTCTTTTGCGTGAAGCCAGATTTGTCAATATCATGTCATAGTTAATTTATAAACCTACGACTTAGCCATTTTTAATTAAAATCAAAATGTCCAATATCAATTAACTTTGTAGGAGCAACTCTCCTACTAGTTATTTACCATATCCGGACCAGGGACCTTGTCCCATATCTGTTATCATACCTCCATAATAATAACTATTTTATAAAAACTACAAACTGTGGTATTTCCACACTTTGTCTATGACTGAGGGCACGGATTATAACATTCTGCAAAGGTGTACAACTTTATCTACAAGCTATAATTACCTTGTAATGTCAGTCATTACACGTTTTCGTAGGCGTGCGACTGAGTAATCATAACAAGACCTTTACAATGCTTGTTCCAATATTTTCCCTACTCCGGAGCTATGGACCCTCAGCGCTAAGGGGCTCTGTTATTAGCTCTCATCAAGTGCGCTCTCTCTCTCTCTCTCTCTCTCTCTCTCTCTGGGTAGAGACCTTTCGGGTTTCCCTTGGGCAGTGACCCCTATAGATTCACCCCAACATATCTTTCCTGGGCAATGACCCCGCAGGTCATCTCCAACTGGCGCAGGAGTCCATATCTAAACAAAGCAAATTAGTTGGCCAAGTCTGTCCTTTATCAAACTTATGGCTGCACGATTCGGTGTAGAAATGAGCACACATAGATTTGGTCCTTAATCGACTTAGGCTAGACAAACCAACAATCTGACCTCAGGCAGTATATACACCGATCTCAAGCTACCATTATCAAGTTTTCAGTTTCAGTTGGCAATGTTTGTGTCGTATTACTATTACCTCTAAAGCATATCTAAGCACAACTATGATCTGGTAATATTACTACTGTGATAACCCTATGGTGACAAGAGTAAGGTAATATCAAAAGAAGAGATAAAAGGTGTCACAATGTATAGATGAGCAATCTATACACAAAATAATGGCAAGCATATATTTGTATTTGAAAACTAAATTCAATATGATCAATATAAGGCCTTGCCTCCTTTTCTGTTGTCTTTAGTCTTGTTTGTAGGCTTCAGTTTTGTTCTTGATTATTTCAATTGCTCCTGTAGCTCTTCTATTAACCAACTCGTTGAGTTCGAATGCTAGTGCAAAAAAAAAAGAATACTAATAAGTTCCTCCTTTGCAGAATACAAGTTGGGAACAAAATACAATAAAATAACCGAAAAGATATAAAGAAAAAGATTTAGGCGGATGGGATTTAAATGGTGCTTGGTTTGGCTGAACAGAGTTAGGAATAGGCTAAGTGGGTTCAAGACAGTCGAAATGGGTATATGTGTTATCAGGCTTTTGGGGAATATTAACGGATGGGACAGTACTGGACATGGGTTTGAAATGACATCTAAGATGGCTAGGGTTTTATCAAAGTATATTTACGCTAAACAGAGTTGAAAATAGATTTCATGGGATTGAAACAGTTATAAACATGTCTATTAGGTTTCTCAATGAACAGTAATGGATTTTTACTATCCATCACGGGTAGGGCTAGAAACGGTAGCGGTTTTGGGTTTACTGTTCATGGTGGATACATGTGCTACAGTGTCGGTTCGACCTAAGTGAACAGTGATTGTCTTGGTCGAATGGGTTTTGGAGTTTTGGGCCACCACTGTGTGGCCCACAGCCCGGATGAACAGGTCATCCCCAACCTTCGGTCGGGGGTACTGTAGCACTGAGCAGAGGAGAATTTTTGGCGAGCAATTGGCAATGATATGGTGGTTTTCATGGGCGACCAAGGGTATGGAAGGAATCAGGGGACCAAGTGGAACCCATTTTTGGTATTGGTGTGCTTCGGGGATCACCGTAGATGGCCACCGGCGAGGTGATCATCAAAGTGGTCAAATATTATTAATTATCAGAATTACGATCTTGTGGCCAAGTATAACACCCCAGGACCCACATTACCCTGGGATGCTACTAAAACTGCTCTACAACTAGCCAATTTACAAGATAAATTAAACTGACAACAATTACTAAACAAGATAGTATAAGTGGAAGCATAAACAACTAAGAAATAACAGGATAGTGATAGCAATTCACTATTTAAAATATCCTCCAACATTTTAATCTAAAACATAGTTCACAAATTTAACATTATTAAGATAATGTAAACAAAGCTATGCAAAGGTCTAGAATTCTTTCAACTTTATTACAGTATTAAACTATGATCTAAGTGCATCAGTGTGGTGCCGTTCTACCCTTCCCATGCATGCTCAAAGTCCACCTGTAGGGAGGAGGAAACAAGGGTGAGATAAAATCTCAGCAAGCAACCTGTTTAACAGGTTATTCAAACTACAAACAATTATACATCATCATTTATAATTTCATACTACCACAACCACAATTAATGTCCACAATTATTAAACCACCACAAACTTCCATGAATCATACCTCTACAATTTTAGATTTAATTGGCATATGAATACAGTCATTTTATCCACAATTAAATGCAATTGAAACATTTAATCTTCCACAAACCACAATGGATTAATCGTCAACATTTAATCTTCCACAATTGACAATATTTATATCCTCAACCTCAAATTACCATTAATGACGGTAAAGTATTAGCAAATAAATCTTGTTTGACTACTTTAAAACATCAACCACTATCACCACCAAAGACAATAAAACATATGTAATGATCATCTCACTACTTTAATAATTCTCACATCCACAATTGCTATCAACAATTACTACATGAGGAAAGAATCTCGTGCCACAATCGCAACCCTTACCATACACAAGGGACGAATCTCATTCCACGACCACATCCACAATCTTCATACCACAAATAGCTCACATGAGCCAATTCCACATTACAACTAGAAAGTTGTATATTCCACAAAATAACATCACCACAATAGTATACAAATGAATCTTTCCATAATGCAATGCATATGAATGCTTTCATGCTATGCTCCACATCACTCTTTCCAGGGCATGAATTGCAATGCATCATATTACGGCAATATACGATGCGTCCCACGGGATAAGAGGTGCATCGTATTACGACAATATACGATGTTGTACCGGTACGGTCGCGGCTAGGTGCGGTGACATCCACATATGCAAACGACATGATATGACATGAATGATATGATAATTCATAAATCACATTAATTCGTTCACAAGGAGCATTATCATGCTCTCAACATATCCACATCCACTACATATTAATTTCATGTTCCACGATATCACATTAAGCAATAGTTCCATATGGCTACTAACAAAATATCAACACATCAATTGATTAATACTTGCTACCATCTCCACAATTAAAATATCATGCAATCATGGCATAATGTATCAAATTATGATAATAATGTAAATTACAAGTACAAGGAATAACAAGTTAAACGGTAGCAACCACCGCTACGTTCACTCGCCTCAATCCGATGAAGCGAAGTAAAATCAAGAGCGCTCAGGGACAAGACCACCTGTCCAAAACATAACTCTCAGCACACAGCCACAGCATACAAATACGGCTAAAATATTAAAGACGTCGCTAGAACCCCGAACCCCCACAAACACCTCTCTGCTCAACAATTTCGCAAATTACCCTCTACAGCAGCGCTGCTTCATAATTTCATACTATAAAAATATTGATCCAAATACAGAAACGATACCTTTCTGGATTCACTACTTAAAAGCCTACATTTTTCATGTAGAACACATATTTTTATTTTGATCACTGCTAGGGGTAATTTAATGCCCAAAACAGAGGAAGGACTCTGTTCTGGCAGATTGGACAACAGTATTCAATTGCATCCCAGCAACAGTACAGGGGTCTAAAAATTATAAATTTTCTACAGCAGCTATATTACCAGATTCTATACAACTTTCTCAGTTACGTCCATGAGCATAAAAATCATTTACTACCTCAAATTCACAGATTACCGTCGGTCTGTACCAATCTGCTCATCTGACGAACAGCGGTATTCCCGACCCCGTAACTCCCAGATCCCACGGTACAAAATTCCAAAACAAATACAAGAGATGAGTCTAGAAGTCTTCTACAACTTATCTTTTGGGAGAGTCTGCAGGAAAATTCGTTTACTAGGTCAAAACCACGAGGACAGACGCCGCATCGAATCAATCTCAAAGAGCATGAGCCTAATCTCTAATCGGGCAATTAATCTATTGATCCCCTTCAAAATCCGTGCCAAGAACCCTAATTATTATAAAAACAAAGGGTTTGTGATGGGAGAAAATTACCTAGAGGATCCCTTAAGATCACCCCTCTTCTTTCCTCCTCTTCTTCTCCTCCTTCCCTTCTTCTTCTTCTCTTCCCTTTCTTCTTCTTCCTTCACCTTTCTCCTTTGCTCCAATGGATGGCAGCCTGTGGGGGGGTGATGGAGGGGGGAGGCTGCGCCCAAGGGGTGGAAAAAAGGGGTGAGGGGCAAGGGAGGGGGTTTATAAAGGGGGTGCTAGGGTTTGGGAGGGGGTACGAGCCCCTGTTGGGGGTGGCCCAAAGCGGTGCCCACCCTCCTGGACAGCCCAAAACATCTAAATTAATTATTTTATTTTTTTTAGTTTTGTAGAATTCTGCAATTTAATTTTCACCTCCCGTGATTTACCGAAAAATCGGGAATCTCCGCGATTGTTTTAAAAACTTACGCCGTAATGACGTTCAGGATATTACACCAAGCTTATAGATAATAGCCTGAAGGGCTTAAGAAAACTAGCAATAGAAAATAAAAGATAAACACAATGGTCACTCGACATGCCCACAGGCAATCGACTAGGAAGCGAAGTCCTAATCTGCGAAGTCGTCAAAGAGTCAACCTTCAAATTCCTCTGTCTAATATGGCTCTTCTTCAGCAACTGAGCAAATATAGATATCGTAGTGAGTACATAGAGTACTCAACAAGTCGTTTGTAACAAAGATGCAATATATAATGATGCAAAGCTTATCAAAGGATGGTTGAATGGATATTTTGCAAAAAGTAATAATTTAGAGTAAATACAATAAGTAGATTGAATACACAATTTTGGAAACAATGTATATAAATAATCAAAGGATTGTATGAACCACAAGTGATTTAACCATTCACTTCCCAATCAATTTACTCTCAACCCGACCAATATTCTTATGAAAAACCCACCCGTCGTGTGAAATCATCAAGCATTGTCCACAACCGAGAATATGGTTGTTCGAATAGTTTTACACTCTGTAGAGGTTGTACAACTTTGCCTACAAGAGGTAACTCATCTTAATAGTCAACATGTTTCCTTATGCATGAGACCCAGATAATTTCTCACAAATCATTTATCTTACTCTGATCCAGTTAGGCACCACCCGTTGAGGTTTCACAACTGAAGGGTTAAATCCACCACAGTCAAAAGCCCCTCTTGCGCCATATGAGTACAGTAAATCTCTGTGCCTCACTGTGAGTAAATCAGTACACCCTGGTACTCACCTACCACTAGTGATATCTGAACTAAGCCTTTGCAAGTTAATTGGCTAGGTCATACCCATTTAGACTTGTAGGTGTACGGTAAGGCTCAGATCAATGGCACGCAAAGTTAAGTCCTTAGACAATCCCCAGGCGAAACATCCGCATCCCAATATGCAAGCTTGTCGAGACCCGGAGCGACAACTTCGAAACCCTCTGTGTTAATCGCACTATTCCAGAAAAAGCTAGTGCACACAGTGATAACAAAGACAAATATGATGCGTAATGACAAACTTTATTTAACTAATATGGGCCTAATGGCCAAAGTTTTACAATAACAGCGGAAGATAAACAATAAGCAGCAGCCCATCCAGCCTTCCCACAAGGTGAATGAATGTACGACGTGGCCTAGGCGCAATCCTCACCGAAGTTGTCGAATGCTTCCTCTGGAAAGAGTTAAATGGAGCAACATGAGTACAAAAAGTACTCCACAAGTTACACCAGAAAATTAACTGAAGTAATGCATGCATATGGAATATCAGAGGAATGCATAATATGATTAATTTGCATAAAAAGCAACATTCGAGTAAGTATCATAAAGTAAGTGCAAAAGCGGAATTTCATACAGTAAATGAAACAACATTGTAATCAAAATAAATAACGTTAGTGCAAGTCCATCCCCTACACCAACCTAACCACGGGCATCCCACCCGGACCATCTTTTCCAAAACGAACTCGTATAGATTCCATCCATCCATAAGGTTTTCAAAATCTCTCATGGATTCCATCCATCCATAAGGTTTTCATAAACCATTTTCAAAAACAAAGTCTAATCCGTGAAAAACATTACTCAGCTTGCCCATGACCGTGGGCACGGCTATCTAGGATAGGTTATACACTCTGCAGAGGTTGTACAGCTTTACCCACAAGATATGATAATCTCATAATGTCGGCCACTACACGCTTCCATAGGCGTGCGATTGAGAAAATCATAACAAGGCCTTTACAATGCAAAGCCTTCAATCTGGCCACGCCAACACTGAGGTTTCACCCTGGTAAGGAATCCACCAGACCGAGACCCCCTCTTGAGCCGAGTGAGACTTCAATGGCCTACGCCACGCTCGCTTTCAACCTACAACGAGACTCAGGTTGGGACCTGCAAATTAGTCAGTTAGGGCTGTCCCATACCAGCCTTGTGGTAATACGATAGGACTTTGCAACAGTAGCTCACATACCGGTCCTTTACTGACTTAGGCACCAACCACATACCCCTTGTGCCTGGCAATCAACATTGCATCACCAAACAACAATGCATGCCAGCAAGCACCCACCACTCTAACCATTTGCCTAAGTCTAAACTAAGTTTTTATACCTTGTTTGGAAATAATTTCATAAACATTTCTGACTCACCAAAGTCAAGAATACACGATAAAAGTTTACCATTTCATGTGAAAGATTGTCCCAACCCATAATCATTCTAAGCATGGCTAAACATTTCTACAAAATTTCTAGTTAATATTAATGTACTAACTAGGTTTTATCGAGGGTTGACAAGGTTCAATGGCATTCAATATCAAATTTCGCTATACAAAGGATTTGGTCATAACTACAATTTAAACTAGACTTGATTAAAATTAAGCATGCATAATAATTTAAAAACAACATAAATAATTTCAAATATCAGGATCAACATGATCAAAGGTGTAACTTGCCTTGCTCGGAGACCTGGTTCGAATCGCTGAAGTCGTTTTCTCCGAGATCGTCGAAATCTAAGCGCGAAGAACCAAACAAATAAAATTCAAACAAAATTAAAATAAATTCAAAAAGAGTCTATAAATGGATAGTTTACAATTTTAGAAGAATTTAGAAATTTGAATAGGTCAAATCGGAGTTAAAATAAGGAAATACGGGCTTCTGAAAGTTAAAAAGAAAGAAGAAAAAGACTGATTTGCTGATTTATTTTTATACTGAAAAAAGCTAATTACGACGTCATCAGAGTTTTTAATTTTTTGAATGAATTATTTTTAAAAAGAAATACTGACATGGGTGGGCTGACGTCGCCGAGCCGCGGACGACACCTGAGGCGGCGGGCTCACCGAGCTTCAGCTCTGTGGCGGCGTGAGAGGCGGAGGAGGAGGCGGCGGAGGTTCGATTACAAGCGGCGCGGGGCCCGAGGATGACCGGAGGCAGCCGGCGACGGAAGAGGAGGCGGCGGCGGACGGCCGGCGCGCGGCGCTGGTCGCTTGGGGCTCTACCAAGGCGGAAGGCGGATGATGGTGAGGCGAGAGGCACTCGGTGGCGGCAATTTCTCACGAGTCGGCCTTGGACCAAAGAGGAGAGGAGCGGCGGCTACGGTTGTTGGGGCTTCACCGAGGAGGAAAGAGGCGAGAGGAGAGGGTGCGGAATCGAGTGCCGGGGTTATAGGGAAGGAGGCGGCGCTTGACCACGAACCATGAGGAGGGTGGTTTGGTGGTGGTGTGAATGCTGGCAGGGGTGGCGCATTTAAGGGGCGGCGGGGGTGCGACAGCGAGGGTGGAGCCCGAGGGGGCTTTTTCGGGAAGAGGAGGCATCCGTTTCGGAGCTCAAGATCAGCATTAGTGGCGGGCGGGACTTGGGAAATGGTGGCGGTGCTGCTTTGAGAGCTCATGTTGCATTAATGGTGGCGGCGGAGTGCGGCTGCGAGGTGGGGAGGAGTCCGAGGAGGCGCCTCGGGAGGCTGGGCGACCGAAAATGGAGCTTCGCGCGGGCATTAATGGTGGCCGATTGGAGGTTGAAGAAGGAGGAAGAAGACGCATATGACATGTGGGGTCCGCGCGTCGGTGAGAGAGGAGGGGAGAGGAAGGGATGGGTGGTCTGATTTGCGACACGTGGCGAGGAGGAAGATCTCGGGCATTGGATGAAACTAAGGGGTAAGTTATAGTAGACAGCTGAGATTAGACAAAGAAATGAGATGGATTTAATCCAGGCATGACACGTGTCAGCCCGAGATTAATCCGGGTTTAATTTCGTATTAAATTTTCAGAAAATACCAGGAAATTTCATAAATACTTAGAAAATATTAAATAATATTTTAAAATTCCAAAATATTTACAAAATACTCCTAGAGCTATTTTTGACTTAGTAAAAATATTTTTCATTAAAATTCTGCCTTTAATAATTTTATAAAATATGTTTTTAACTTTTTAAAATTGATATTAAAATCCAAAAATTTCTCAAAAATTACTATAATTTTAAGGAAGCTTAGGAAAAGAAAAATAAACTCTTTTTGGATTTAATAAAATAATTAAAGTACATTTTCTTGCTCTAGGTTTCAAAATAAAATCCAGATAACTCCAACTAAATCCCAAAAAATCACAAAAAATCGAAATAAAAGCCAAATACTTTAAAATAGTTAAGTTGAAATAATATTTTTGCAAAAATTTACAAATAACCTTTATTTAATAATAATTTTATGTGTTAAATTACTTTTAACAAAAGCTTTGTTTTAAAAGCTAAAAACATGCAAAATAAAATCTCTAAATTTCAAGCAACCAAATTACACTTATTATTTTTTAAATTAAATTAATTTTAATTTTATTATTTGTTTTGCTAAAATTTTTAAATAAGCAGCTTTGCTGTTACAGGGCTGCACCCCTTTTACTGCACGATCATTTGCCCAAGTAAAAATCATTTTGTATAACCAACATCAATGGCATTACCCATATTATGGTGCATAAAGTTTATAACTATGGTTTACCACCATGAATCAATATCTCATTAAGTCAACATTGATTAATTGATCGCATGTGATGATAAGCCCAACGTACTATAGTAAGAATGGCTAAGCATACTAGACGTACAACCTAAGTGGATATTAGTATTATATCACTAGATGAATACTCATTCTATGGTGATAATGGAATTATTCCATTCAAATTATCAAGGTGAAATTAATCGAATTAAACAATAACTACTAGATACAAAGGTTTGTGTTAAAATAGCAATGCATCATAATTTAAAATAAAATAATAAATAAATAGGTTTAAAAACTATGTTCAACATAATCAAAGGACACGACTTGTCTTGGCCTTGCTCAGTTACCAACTCTTAATCTTCTGGTCCTACCTCTACTCCTTTGAAGACGTTATCTAACGAAAGAGAAAGTGAACGAAACACAAATAAAAACCAATGAATAAATAAACACCAAAATCTTCAAAACTAGAACCAAAAGATAGAGTTCAATTTTAGATGAATTTAGGAAAAAGAATTGGGTCAATCAGAGCTAGGTCGGAGAATAAAGGGCTCTTAGAAAATTAAATGGCCGAGAAAATGCTAGAAATTGAAAAATACTACTGTGCTATGGACTGGGTGCATGGAATGGTATGTCTACGGTGGACTCGGCTCACGGAACAGTGCACCAGATGATAGGTTTGCTAGCGCGGCATCTAGGGCTGACGTGGCGGACACGTGACATGATAGGTGGCACTTAGGGCTGACGTGACTACTGAGTTGGCATGATGACATGGCTGACATGGCATGACGAATGGCTCGGTTGACTGACATGGCACCCACATGGGTGGACACATGGCACGATACGTAGGCTAGGGCTGACGTGGACACTTGTGTGGCATGGTTGACTCGGTTGCTAACTTGGCACGGTTCATGAGTTCACAGAATAGTGCGGCTGGCAGGTGGTCTGCTGTGTCAAAGACATGGTCTATAGTAGATCGGGTGCACGGAAATTTGAAGGGGCGCGGCCAGCGTGGGTGCGGGATGAGGTGGTGGGCTCATGAATGGAGACGTTGCCTCGGCGACCGAAGCGTTGGCATGTGGTTCAAGGTGGCTGGGCACACCGCGGACAACAGCTAGCTGAGGGAATGCATACGGCGGGGAGACCGGCCGAACAGCATGGCCGGAAGGAGGAAATATATATTGTTAAAATATTTCCCAAGACAAATCTAGGTCAACTATTTTCGTGCAGTCAATCTCCTATATTAATGGCCCAAGTATAAAAAAGAATTTGAATGTATTGTGCTTGTGGAAAATGCATAGTACCCCTTCTACTCCCAAAGAAATACAATATTGTAACCTATATATATGTCTTCGCAACTGAATTTGCAAACTGGTGAATAGTCACAAAGGTAAAAGGCCAAAGTGTTGGTAAACTCTTCTCCTCTAAGGCCCTCGTTTCAAACGTGAGAACGCCTTACGAGAGAGAGCATCCATTCTCATTAGGTGTCAAGTTTTCTAAGAAATTCTTATGAAAACCATGCATTCCAAAAAAGGCAGACTGACACTAGCAAGGCTAGCAAAGGAGTCACAGGCCGTGGGTATGAAAACATATGGCCCCGTTTAGGAGGGATTATTGGCTGGCTTCTGGCTCAAGCTTCGTACCTAATAAGCCATCAGCCTTGCTAAATGGGTTGCCTCTGTTTGCGCATAACACACTTATTTGCTAGGTCTCCCCGGCGCCGCACAGACACTTATTCACAAGGTCTCCTCCTGCCATACTCGACCAAGCCAACATTTATTTGGTAGGTCTCCCTCCTACCACGCCGTGCGCCTCCCTCCCTAGATCCCTCCTGCTCACCCACCACCGCTCTCCATCCGATCATTGGTCTCCGCACGCCTCCTTACCCACCAGCCACCCCTCGCTCCCTCCGCTCGCCTCCGAAGCCTGTGGTGCCCCTGGCTCCCTCCCGCAGTAGCCCCCCAGATCCGCCCGCTCACCCTTTCCCGCATAGCACCGGACCGCGCCCTCCCTCCCTCTCCTAGTGCATCATGCACCCCCATATCCGCTCCGTCCTACTCTTCATCCCCCCCCAATCCCCACATTTGCTTCCCCCTATTCCCCACATCTGCTCCCCCATCTCCTTTAGTCCGTGTGCAGTGCTGGCGTGCTCGTCTACCCCAACCCCGGAGTCTGGCTCAGCGGTGTCCTCCCTGCCCACCATCGTCTCCAGCTGTCGATCAACTCCGACTCGTTCCCTATCACCGGTGCCTAGGGTTCCTTCACCATAGTCTTCAGGGATCGCCTCCGGCCCTGAGTCCGAGAAGGGGTCGAACGATGAGGAGATCTCTGATGCTGCAACCCCGGTTGCTAGCCACTCGGAGGTCCGGTCCACGGCATGTGCCCTCTCGCACACTCTCACCGCCTTCCCATCTATGGTGAAAGCCCTTATGCACACCGTGTCTCTAGCCATGGTTCGCGCCGTATTGCAAGCAGTGCCCTCCCCCTGTTCACGATACATCATCCTGGCACGACAAGTAAATGCCTTGTTGCATTGCTTGATTTGCTAACTTTTTGCTACCTTTCAAACTGCATTGTTGGCGTCGTAGATGGACAACTCCCCTGCGAACGGGAAAGTGGGGGACGAGGTGGCCAGTTTGGCATTCCTGGAGATTTGCCGTGAAGAGTTGCTGGCCAACAACCACCCAACAGGGAGTCTTAATAGGCGAGGGTACTCACACCTCCTCCACTAGTTCAAGGAGCACATCGGCCGGTCATACACTCAGAAGTAATTCAAGAACCGCTGGGACATCATGAAATAGGAATACTCAAAGTGGAAGACCCTAAAGTGCAACGTATCGGGATTAGGCTTCAATCAAGAGATTGGCTGCAATGTTGCAGACGTGTCATGGTGGGCACAGCAGGAAGAGGTGCCCTTCTCCTTGTGTGTCAATTGTCATATGTCATTCTTGCTTAATTGATGCTCATAGTGCCTTTATTCTGTATAGCAGACTTTAAGATCATTGAACAAGTTTTGGAGAGCACCACTGCCTCATGAAATGCTTATGGGTGACATGTTCGAAGGCTCACTATGCACCAATGAGCACACTAACACCCCTGGAGGTAGCCATTTGAACATGAAGGTTAGTAGCGATGACGACGACTCTTTAGATTCTACAACCCGTGTGGGTATTACAACCGGTAGGATTGGGAAGCGGACGATCAAGAACAAGTCCAGGGATTCTCGCTCAAGAAAATGTTCCAAAGGCGACTGAGCATCTGAATGCATTGAAAGGGTGTGCAAAATGTATGAGAAGTAGCTTGCCTCCATGTCAACGAAGCAAGACACCGTTTGATAGGAGTGCGATGATCTTATTAATCTAGTCATCGAGGATGGCTACCTAGAAGTTTCAGAGGAGTGGTTCTACACTACTGATCTATTGCATGATAGGAAGAACCGGGACATGTCCATCACCATAAAGCACCCAGAGCATCGCAGTGCCTGGCTCCGGTGCATATGGGCCCAAAGCAACTCTAGGCGCAGATCTAAAGTACCTCGATCATGCACTCTTACAATCATGCACATACTATTCTCGATGTATCCTCCATAGTTCAATTTCTTTAGTTAGAGTGTATATGAAAGGTACCTCAATTGGACAGTGAATTATGTCCTTAAGATCAGCTGAATTCACCAAAACCACTAAAATCCTTCTATGTACAAAAGAAGGTAAGCACAAAGGAGCAATTTGAGAATGCCATATCATCTACACTTTGCCTTTCTCCATGTAACAGCGGCTGTAGTGCATTGATCTACTCTAGTATATATACTCCATCAATAGATCCTACATTTTTATGTACGTTATTGGCATTTTCACTGTCTTACAAAGATTTCTTTAAGTATGGAAAAAAATCTTGTGGGTAACAAGATCTATCTGTTCAAATTCATGGAAAAGTGATAACAAACCAAATCACCCAGTGGATTTGTTCACAACTAGGTCCAGAATGATGTGAATTTAAATATAAACCTTAATGGCCAGCTGAATAAACAGTGGATTTACTCACAACTAGGTGTAGGATGATGTGAATGTAAATATGAACCTTAATGGCCAGCTGCATAAACAGTGGATTTATTTACAGCTATGTACAGTAGTGATCTATTATATACATGTTTATAGCTTTACCTTACTGCCTAGCTGAAACCTCCAATATGCAACTGGCTCAAATTCGTATGTGTGTATATAAGTGGTCTAGTTCATTCCATCCATAGGATGCTAACTCATAATTTATCGATATGTAGGTGGTCAGAGTCAATCAAAAACATTGCCGGCAGTGCAATTTGGCACACTAATTCGCTTCTTGTATCAATGAACATCGTCATGTGGACTGCATCTGTTAGTAGTTATTAGATTGTTGCAATAATTCACTTTGCTATTTGGACTACCACTATTGGTTGTTGTATGGCATTATTGTACTGACATTACGTTATTGCGTTGT
Organism: Bonia amplexicaulis; assembly: GCA_036346245.1. NCBI lineage: Eukaryota > Viridiplantae > Streptophyta > Magnoliopsida > Poales > Poaceae > Bonia > Bonia amplexicaulis. The sequence goes on along the minus strand of CM070752.1, from coordinate 8,923,826 downwards.
TCTTATATTCTGTTTTGCTATAATGATTGTGGGTGGAGCACTTTGTGCGTTGATTACTTTTGGTGCGATTCTTCTGTTGGTGGGTGGAGCACTTGAAGTGGTTAGAATTTTGAGTGGGTGCACCATTTGTGTCAGTAATGGGATGGAGAACTTGTAGTGGTTAGAATTTTGAGTGGGTACACCATTTGTAACAGTAATGGATGCATCACTTCTGGAGATATGGAAATTGGGGTTATAGAAATGTTAGAGATGATTAGAATTTTGAGTTGTTCTTGCCGTGATCTATGAATGTACGTATTTTCTAATCTTCTGTTCATACCATACTCAGTGAATTCAAATATTAGTGATCAACACTGATTTTTGAAATTCATGGACAACTGGTAACAAACCAAAACACCAACATTGCATTCATTCTGAACTATGTGCAGAGTGAGGTGAATTGAAATATAAACCGTAATCAAATCATAGTTAGGTTACTACAAACAATTAAGTATGATGCTAATCTTTAGTTCATGCAATTTTGAACTATTGTTGGTGTACTTTTGCCAAACACACTTCTCATGGTGCACCTCGTTTTGCCAAAACCACTTATGGTAGTGCATGACAAGTGGGTGGGAAAGCGACAGACGAAATCACCACTTGTGTTAGTAATGCGGCTGGAAGCTCGTGGAGCGCCTCTATAAATAGCGCTGCCTTGCTAATTGCGTTGTCATCAGGTTCACATCACTTCGCATTCATACATCATCTCTAGCTTTTGTTACCAAAGTCCATCGCTGAAGTACGGGCTCAAGATCAGCCCAACACTTACGGAGGCAAGTACTACGCAGGCATGTTCAGCAACTGATGAAAGTGTATTTTGTTATGTTTGTTGCAGAGGTGCAATGTTAGGATCCGACAGCGACAATGACAACCAGGACACGCTTCCCCCTCCTCTCAAACATGCTCTACAACAGAGCCTATATATATAGATGGAGGCCACAAGGTCCCGACACCCTCCGCGGGTGCCTATGCGACTAGGCAGGAGTGGGTGGATGGGCAACTTGCGATGCCCAACCTTTGCTACCAGATGTTCAGAATGGGGACATCGTGCTTCTTAGTGTTGCATGACCACCTTGTTGCCCACCACGACTTACGCTTCACAGCAAAGGTATCACCAAAGGAAGCTTTGGCGATGTTCCTTTGAACTGTGGTTGTGCCACAAAACTGCACCCAAGTGAGTAATCGGTTCTCAAGATCACGATCCACCGTTAGTCTCAAATTCAGGGAAGTTCTAGTTTGTGTGTACGACATGGCTGGCTACACAGTGAGTCTTGTTGACCTCATGTTTCGGATGTTGCATCCATCATTGGGGTCGCGCCTATTTTACCCGCATTCGCTGGTGCAATAGATAAAACACACATCCTAGTGACCATTCCGAATGACTCAAAACAGTCTACACCAATTGGCATGACTACACAAGCCAGAATGCCCTAGCATGTGTGACTTCGACATGAGGTTCATGTTCATGACATCTGGATGGCTTGGGTCGACGCACGACACATGGATCCTATTGGCTACCCTTACTTGTTTCCGCACCCGTCACCAGGTGTGTTCTTAACTACCTTGCCTTTTATTGCGTGTGCCACGTTTTTTCCATCACTTGATGAATGTTTTTACACACATTACAGGTAAATACTACCTGGTGGACTCCAGCTATCCAAACAGGGTAGGCTATCTCGCGCCATACCGAAATACCCAATAGCATGTATCCGAGTTTGCTATAGGTATGGGCCCATGTGACAGGAAGGAGGTGTTCAACTACTACCATTCTTCATTGTGCAATGTTATCAAGTGAGCCTTTTGCGTTTGAATGATGAAGTGGCACATACTGAACAACATAACTACATACCCACCGCAGAGGTAGACGCGGATCATATCTACCACGATGGCTCTTCACAACTTCATAATCGATCACGCAGCAAGCAAGCGGGATTTCAAGGATCCCGTTCTAGGCCACAGGTTTTCGAGGAATGAGCCTGACAATGTGGATGATCCAACGGAGGCAGAGTAAAATAGGGACACGAACATGAATCATTTACACGACGTTATTTCGTACTGCTTGGTCATGAGACCGTCTGGCAATTGACTTGCTCATTTTCTCTAAAGCAAAAAAGAATGTATGTTGTACTGTCATGTTGTGCAAAATAATATAAATTTGAGCTGTCCGCACAGTTCCTTCAAAGAAAAAGAAACGTATGGACAATATTAAACGGTTTTAATTAGTGTGCCCAAAGGCAATACATGTAACAACAAAAGGATGGGAAAAATCACACGAACAATTTTATTTGATTGCTAATTCAGTAGGCTTGGTCCCAACAAAAGAAAATACCACATTCAGCTATCAGTCATAAGCTCTCAGCCTAAAAGAACACTACAGTTTCAACTATAAGCCATCGGCCCGAAAGAACACAACAGCTTCAACCATAAGCCATTAGCTGAGAAGAATACAACAGTTTTAGCCATAAGCTACAGCTATAAGCCATAACCGAAAAAAACAGCCCTATAGTCGATTAATAGTAGAGGGCGGAGCTAGCAGGAGGGAATATGGTGCTGGAGGAAAGGTAGCACAAGGTGAGAGTGGTCGGCAGAAGCAAAATCGTAGCGCCGATGACGACACACCAGACTACCAGAGGACATCCCGGCGGTTGTCTAAGGTGGCCGGCGGGCGGCAGTGGCAATGGACCATGAGACGTGAACGAGGATACTCGGTCTTGGGTTGTTTGTCACAGCCAAAATTCTCAGCTTAAGAGAGACCACAAAGTTCTTGTAAAATCACATTATAATTGAGAAGTTATGATACCCCGGCGTCAAATTTCTTAACATTATACATATACAAGCAGAAAAAAAACACGGTCCCATCCTACAAAGGGGCCAAAACCCCAACAGCTCTGTAGTGAAATCACATCAAAATGCTCTGTTTCTGCAGTAGCATACCGTACATCAAACTTCTCTTTACAGATTAAGATACACCACAGCCCCTCGTCTTAGTGTACATGGCAGGGAGGAAGCAACTAAAACGTCCTAGAGTATTTCTTGATCTCGTACAGAATGGAGGATATGGAGACCAAGTCCTTGTTGAGGGCAGATCCACCATTAATCCTCTTGACACACTCGGTAAGCCTGGTATAGTACAACAGCAGCTGTGTGAGTGCCGCTTTCAAGATCTCCATTCCGCACAGGAAGTTGCTGAAAGATGTAATGACATCTTTGTGCATCAGCTCGATTGCAGCCTTCCACCGGCTCGCAAAATCCTTCACCAACGGTTCAACATCGCCAACGCTGGCCCTGTCTGAACTTGTAGCTACGTCTTCCGCTGATCAAATTCAAGCAAAGATGAGATGTCATTGTGAAGAAAGAAACGAAAGGCACAATGCTGTAACAGAGCACGACTTACATGGACGAGTTTTGACAAATTTAATCAAATCACTGAAATGCTCCAGAAGCAATTCTTCCTGCAGAAACATTTATGCATTATATCAGCTTACTCCTAGATAACTTCTTAGAAACTACTAGTCCAGGAATGCAATTACAATTTTTTAGAAATGACATGGACATGTTAAATCAGCACTTAGACAAATGACAAACTGCAGCTCTCTTTGCTCAGTTTGTTAGTACTTAGTAAGGTCTAAACTGTTCAACAATATGGAAATTGATCTGTTGCCGGTGATGACAGTCAATTTGCCTATCCTTTGCTTGCTTTGTGGAACATATGAAAATTTTCAGTCTGCCATGAACACTAGTTTGGCAGTCATAAGAAACCAATTCAAAACTATATTATGGGTATCTGTTTGAACTCTGAACTGGGAACTTCACCAATAAACTTAAGAATGTGACGAATGGTATCTCTGCCCACACAAAAATTTCATTACATCTGTAGGCGCTTACCACATATATTGCAATGTTACTCTTAAGAACATCCTCAAAATGAAGTTGTGCTTTTCCACCTTCTGTGCCAGCTTCCTGTATGACAAAAGATTGGAACAAATTTGAATGAGGCAATACTTGTAGTATTTTAGTACATTTAAAACATTTTCAACAGAAATTACTGACATTTGATATTAACTAGAAAACACCAACCTTCAATATGGCAATCGTTAAATCATAGTTGTTTATCAGAAAAACAGTTTGCAACTTTGGTTCAGGGAACATCTTGGCCAACTTAACAAGCAAGTCCTCAACAGCCATCCGTAATCGCTCGAGATTAAGATCAAGCTGCAAACAAAAGCCACTTTTTTTTATAATTTCCGTAGGCTACATAAAGGGGTTGCCTATTGCATGGTTTGAGGGTGAAGAATTCACGAATGTGATCAACTAACCTGACCATCCCCATATTCAACATTGAGATGAACAAGAGATGCTGTAAATTCAGCATATCTCCTCATGACATAGTGAGGATGGACATCATCCTCCCAAAGAGTCTTAATATTCGCATTCCGCAAGCTGTTCAGATGCAAGTCAAACACCATCTTGAAGCGAGGCCAGAGTGACATATTAACCTGTTCATTGTGCATAAATGAACTCGGTGATTAAAACTAATTTTGGAATGTGGAACAGAAGAAAGACCCTCATGCCAATTAAGAGACTCTCATGCCAATTAAGCATGGGCTTTCCCATAAGTTGATATAAAAGTTCAAGGAGAAAACAAGGGAGTCAGAACAAACCTTGTCTAGGTAAGAGTCCAAACATGGAATTCGCCGCTTAAACATGATAAGCTGCATAAAATACAAATTCCATTTAGATTTCTGATGTGTAGCAATACCAGGTCCTGCTAGTCCACTTTGTCACATACTCAATTTACATAGGGTTGCACCAGTTTATGAACTACTTGAAAGAATCTAACAAAGTATAGAGTTACTCTTGCAATTAAACATATTATTTAATCTTTTTCAAAAAACCACCTAGAAAATTACAATAAATGGCTGATTTTGGCCAGTTTTGTTGAAAACCAGCTATTATTCCACAAAGTTTTGGCTTCAAGATAAAATCTAAAAATTGGTTAGTTGTTGCCTGAAACATCTCAACACCAATGGCAACTGTGCAACTTCTACCAAAGATTGGTTCATTCACAAGAATAATAACTCACAACCACTTTCAGAATAGAAAATCATTTTCTCCTGAGTAATCTTCCTCAAACAGGAATAGAAAGGGCCCTCTAACTAGTTGTTCCTTCATAAGGTAAAACAAAGAATACCTGGTGCTGACGAATTATTTGGATCATAAGCATTATTCCTATTGTGTCATAACAGTTCAGAAGTACAGCATTTAAATGTTCATCAACAACTTGAATTGGTCCTGAGAATAAAAGTATATTAGAAAGATGCTCCTAAATGGTGGCACTATATTATGATAAGAATGTGAAATTAAAGTATTAAACTAAGTAATTTCATGGTTGTTAACCATGAATTATGCAACCAACATAACTTAAGTTCCCTCTCCCTTTTTTTCTCACATGTTTGATGTATGTGTGAAACTTTTAATCATACTATGCATTGACCATTTTCAGGTATTATAGTAATAATAAGTATATAAATTGCCCTAGTTTGATCCAATAATACAATTAGTAAGTTTAAAATATGTATAGCATGAGGACACAACATTGGAAGCACATGACAGAAAAAAAATTATTTATATAAAAATTAAATTAAATGAGCACACAGAAGATTATTGTGGCTGTTATATTCTCAACCTTTTATCAACTCTTAACATTATCATGCGCATTACTTAAATGACTTTTACCACAAAAGAAGATTTATGGCCAGCAAGCAAAGTTCAAAACCAAGAATAAATTTCTATTTTCAGCCAAATTGCATCATGGTAACCAGGAAGCCTCTGAATCAAAACTGGAATCAGCAAGTCATACCTGGTCACACATCTTAATCAAGCAAAGCAAGTTTCCATTTCATTGAGCAGATACTAACTACACTGGAAAGACTATAGGCGGCCAGGAGCTAATCCGGAATGGTATGAACAACAAAATAAAAGCATGTCTAGTCGTCTGTATAAACAAAAACATGCATTTTTATTCTTATGCTGGCGCTGGGATTGCTACAGGAAAGGAACATTAGCAAAGCAGATTGGGGGAGTATCTAGTGCAAACCCATCTTTGGGTACTAAATGACAAGTTGACAGCTCATCACCTGGGTTGTTTGATAGTTTGGATGGATCAGATTCAAAAGCATGTGAGAGTCACATAGACAGACGTTTTACAAATAACCCTCTCACAGATTGATAAATCATTTATCAGGAATCCTATCACATCCCTCTAAATATGATCCATCCAAATCTCATCCAGTGGCCCATCTGAGAGTTTAAATGCTAGAACCGAAGGATGAGTTGACACTAGAAACTTCCCTAAGAAGATTACTGCATAAGATACAAAGAGGTGTAACAAAGAAACGGTAGATGCAAATATAGGGCAAAACAAACCTGCAAATATATCTTGGAATAAGGATTCTTCGCCAAAAAAATCATCAGAGAAAAGGTACCTGCAGTATGCTTCCACTTGTTCATTATGAATAAAAAAATACAACAAGGCAAACCCCAAGCTTACTCTGAAGTAGCTGTATCCATCAGAAGTTTTTGCAAGCTTCTGAAAAGAACTTCGTATGGATATTTCTGTGACTTGGCTTCAGCTATATGAGGTATCAATGCAGGCTGATCAATATCCTGATATACCAATGAAAGCGCACATGGCAAACATAAGTTACACGATAGTTTGAACAAATCAATCCTTCAGCAACAATACGGAGTTCAAAGCTCGGAAGTAATTGTCAGATCACTTTCCATCAAACACCACAACGAACATACTGGTGTATCCCATATTCATAAAGACATAAAGAGTTCTTTTATGACAATAGTCAATAGCTACTGGTGAGAGGAATTAGAGTAAGTTTAAATAAGCAAAAGTTTCGCACTTCAAAACTTGCCAGATTGAGCATGGCCAAAAAAACTTGATTGATAAAATTTGACTAGACTTATAGGTGTAGAGAAAATTATATCCTCAAATTCGTTTGGAGACTTGTCTCAAAATTAACCACACTTATTCTCGGATGGTAGCAACCATACTTTTGGTCATGAACCAATCAATGGGCTAAGCTGATGTGGCATGCCAGACTTCATGTTGCATGCTTTGGTCATAACCCAAATAGTTCGTTAGTGTTACAGAAGTTCTGTTTGTTGCCAAGAACCTTGTAGCTCACATAACCTGGTTTAGCTCCCATGACATGGTTGAGTAAACCGTGAACTGGTTGATGAATTACATCATCTAAGTGAAGTGACAGTAAGTAAATTACCTTTAAGATGTTTACTCTTTCACCCAAAGCAAACACTGAAGAGCGGGACTTCAGAGGTTCTTTTCCAATGGAGAAAAGGAAGCCTGTACTTCTAGTTTCAACTCCAAGTAAATCGGTGGAGGTTGCTATGTCCAGCTGTAATTTCTCTAATGCTTGTATGTATGCACGGAAATGTGCACTCAGCACCTGAAATTGGTGGTAATAGTAAAAATGTCATCAAAACAAATAAAAATTTAGTCCAAAATATCCAAGAATATATATGATGTAGACCTTTTAGCGCTCTCTTTGCTGCTATGCACCAAATAAGTTGTCTCATCACACATGCTAGCAGTCTTACACAATCCATGCAGAGATTTGAATAAAGTTGGTATATATACAAAGGTTGACGCCACAGCAATTACAGAGAGAATTAGAAATGGACTACAATAGAGAAGACAGACAGGTATTGCATGTTAGGCACTCAAGCTTTCTATGGTACTCTTGTACACTTTCTACTACAATACAGTGCTAAGCCATAAACTCTACACTTGGGCCACACAGTTGGACCAGGGCATTACATTGATAGTCTGGTACCTATTCAAATCACATTTACTGTGACACTCACCTTATTCATGGTATCAATATAAGCCGCACGAACTTCTGCATATATCTCCTTAGCATGTCCCTTAAGGAAAGTTATTGTGTATCTGCAGTGGAGACAACAAAGGAACAAGTGAAAAATTATACACGGGAAAAGAATAACATAAACACATAAACCAACTAAAAATAACAATGGTGATTTAATCATATGCCATAGGAAGTATTTGCGAAATCATTTCCATTCACTTAAGGTGTATTAATAGTTGTTGATGAAATGCTGCTTGCATTGAACTAGATATCACACCCAACATATTTCCAAAAAAGTTAATATGAAACATAGGCCATGCTATTTAGATATTTTTCGTGTTGTGGAATTGTGTAACTTGAGAATTTTATTGCCACATAACAGTGGGGAAAGACCACTTGTTAAGTGAATAAGAGAATGAAAGTATATGCAGCCCTAGCATAGCACAGTATGGAGTACCGTGTGATCATAATTGGGCACACTTATTGTGGAATTTCATAGTGAAAGACTGACCAATAATTATAACATGAAGCAGAAAAAAATATAATTGCCAGTTCAAACAGCATCAAATTCTATGGCTGATGGCGGAAACAGTGATAGCTTCCATTACATCATGGAAGTGAACCATAATGGAGATCTGGAACATAGACCAATCAAAACAAGACTGGTAAAACCCACTGATTTTTCACTTGATGTAAGATCAGAATGCAATGATGAAATATCAAGGAATAATGAAGGTGGATGCTAATTTGATGCAGATTCCACTAAACAAGGACAGTGCATTCTACATATTCTTGTTAGGTCCATCAAAACATAGGCCTCCCCACAAAACATAGGCCATTGCAATGGATATAATGCACAGGTTGAATTCTATAACTAGTCATAAAGGGATTTTTTTAATAAAAAAAGATGGCGCCAAAGTCATCAACTATGCTACAAGCATGGTTATTGATGCATTGGTATATCGGCGATATATCGTCGGTATATCGGCGTGGTGGACTTGAGGGCCATGCCGTCCGGACGGCATGAAGAGGCGGCGTGTGGCGTCCGCCATGGGAGCGGGGGTTGTGGAAGCTAAAAGTCACTCGAGTCTCTAGTCTAGACGCATACGTCACAGTCACGGGTTGGGGTTTTGGGAGAAGTCTCTGCCGCCACCTGAAAAAGCGAGGAGTCGCCACCGCCGCCGGATCTGTTGTCACCGCCGCCGGATCTGTTGTCGCCGCTGCCGGATCCGCAGTCTACTCCGTGTCTCCGCTAGATCAGGCCTCCTCTGCTTCGTCGACTGGCTCTCCGCCACCGCCTCCTGCTTCGTCAGCCGGCTCTCCGCCACCTCCTCCGGTCTGCTGGCTGCCGCTTGGGGGCGATGGAGAGTGGTGGCGGGAAGAGGGAGCGGCCGCCGGCAAGCTGGCTCGGCCTCGTCGGCACCGGAGGTGGAGATGGGGAAGGAAGAGGGAGAGAAGCAATGGGGGGCGAAGGAAGAGAAATGCCGAGCTCAGGTGGCGGCTAGGGTTATGAGGGTGATTTCGGCATTTTGTGATGAGCCCTCTCAATTTTTTAAAATTGCAATAAAGTCCTTCCTTTGTACTTCTTCTGTTTGGGCCCTCCGGATGTCCGATATTGTTGTGTGTATGGCGTCGCCACGCCGCACGCCATAAGCGATATTGTTGTGTGAAGGTGGTGAGTCGATGCACCTCGTGGCACTGCCTTAATAACCATGGCTACAAGTACTTATATTCCAATACTATGAGTGAAAGATTTATGGTGAAACAGACTAAATAGTTAGTCAAAGTATGGCAACTTTCTATGCTTCATAGACTTGGGCCCTTAGTAGTATTCTATACCAAGAACCATGAATTATATACACTTTCCGTTGTTGAGATTCTAAGGTACAGAAGAATCTCTCATAAAATGATTCCACATCTACGCACATATTAAAATGTGAAGCCATTATGATGCTCAAAGAACATTGCAAAAACAGGTATTCAAACTGCAAAAGACAGAACAAGACAAGAGAGTTTGGCATACTTGTATTTAAGAAGGACACTCTGTTGTAGAATCTGAATATTTGTTTTTGGTTTTCTCAAGGCATAGAACTTTTGGATGACAAACTCAACAATCTGCAGGCAAAATTATGAATGCATCAACAATAGAACTCTGATGTAGCTTTATGCTATTGGATTGGCTAGAAATAAAAATTCAGTGAGCAAGAGACATGGAGGGTGCATTTCTTGACCACGAGTAGGTTTAGTCATAGCTTCCATTACAACCGCCACACTATATTGCAATCAAACCAAGCTAACAAAGATCAGGTTGATTCTTAATTTCCTATCAACCAGTATGGCTAGTATACTGGCTGACAAGCAGTCAAGCAGCACTCCACTAGTAATCAACATACCTGCAGAATTTTTTTGATGCCCCCAACTTCATCAAGTACAACAGTTGCCCGGACAAAAAAATTGATAAATAGCATATGACCCCTCTTCATAATACAACTCACAGTAGAATGGTGTTTTCCTCATCACAGCAAATTTTCTGTCGTCAAAACGTACCAGATTAGTACCTCATTCTAAGTTATCGTGGATGCCCAGTTCCTAATTGTCAGCTTCGCGTGTGAGGGTATTTTCCAATTTACACATCTTTGCAGTGTTACTGAACTAATTTTCCCTTTTAAATATGACCTAAGATGTCACTACATACATCTGGCAAACTAACTACCATATCAGGTCTATTCACAATCATTCTGCAAGCACAGGGACATGACAGATTATCTCCGACACCAAATAAAACATAGACATTGGAAGACATAGAAGACATAATTTTTTGTACCAGTCGATTTCACTTTTAGAAACACCAGTTCATCTCACTATTTCTTGTGCTAGTATAGAATTTAATTATCTCATTAAAATTCCTGGATATTGAACCAACAAGCAATTCAAATAAATAGCAGATAGAAGGATTGTTTCCAAGATAAGGCACACATGATTGGTCTAGTACAAAGAATACCAAGATGACAAGACATGGTCTCCTTGTAAGTATTGTTGCAAAATAAGCACATATGAAGATGAAACACATGCTACGCCAACAGAAAGATAATCTGCTAACATTTATAAAACAGTAGAAGAAAAAATCCGTAAATTGTTTTTCAAACCTTGGAGACTGCTTTCTGCCGAAGTCTCTCAACCTCAGGCTGAACATCTTTTAGAACCTTGGACGATTTAACCATGGGATCAGCTTCAATGTATTTGATTTTTTTGCTTAGAATCTCAAGTGTTTTCATGTATTCATCATTAACCTGCAGGATTGTTGAATAAGGAATTTTCAGTGATCCATCAAAGGAAACTGAACTGAACACCACTTCAACTGCAAGAGAAATGATGCTGATAGAGTAACAAAGTAAATCCTTGTGATATGTTAAAACCAACAAAATGAAGTCTTCTATAGGAAAAAATAGCAGTCACAGATTGAACAAACCAATATATGCAACAAAGAAAAACATATCATCAAAATGGATACATCACCTAAGACAGGATATAACGGCCTATTAAACAGACAACTTGTAGGATTCTTGAACTAAACTAGCAATGAACTGAAAGAGACAATCGCATAATTAAACATAGTACCTCAAATATTAGAAGGTTGCATAATTGGTTGTAAACAAATGAGATAAAGTTCAGAAAGGAGAAATCGCATGATGTTAAAGCAAATGGAGATTTTATCCACAAAATAAACACAAAAATGGTAATGTCAAAAGCAGGCATGAAGACAGAATGTAAGTAATGACCTCTCCATCAACAATTATGTCAATCATTCTTGAAGGCACTATTATATCCTCGACAAATTTTGACAGTTTAGACTCTGCGGCCTGCAATTTTTTCCAAAGGGGTAAGAAACAACGTTAGAACCAATCAAGGTTATTAAGGCGGTAAGGCGAGGTAAGGCGACCCACCCCCCTCACACCTTTTAAGCGGTAAGGCGTGAGGCGAGGCGACGCCTTACATATGTCATAAGGCGAAGAAAACAGAGTTCCAGATGACTAAATCAGAAGAAATATGAAAAAATCTAAAGAGGAGGAGGACCTAGAAGGACCTAATTGTAATTTCGTAAACCTCTGAGGACTAAACTGTAAAAATTACAAGACATAACCCTAGCCGCCAGTCGACCGCCCCAGCCCCCAGATCCAGTCGACCGCCCCGGATCCGTCGGCGCCCGCCTCTCTCCTCTCTCTTCGCTCATGGCCTCTCCTCTCCTCTCTCTCTCATGGCCTCTCTCTCTCTCTCTCTTGGGGTAGCCACTCCAAGACTCAGCTCCACGTCTCCCTCTTGCCGCCGCCTCCCCTGTCAGACGCCACCGCCGCCACCGTGGCCGGAGACAGCGACGCGGCGCGGCCCGTGTGACACTGGAGACGACGCAGGCGGCGCGGCGGGCTGGAGGCAGGCGGGGGACGAGGCCAGCAGGCGGCAAGGCGGGCGGCGCCTTGCCACACGCCGGACCGCCTTACCGCTTAGGCGACGCTTAAGCGTCGCCTAAGCGACGCCTTAATAAGCCTGGAACCAATAATAATAACTCAACATAAAAAAAATAGAGAAATAACATGCATAAAAGTTATAAATAGTGTGAATCAATTCCAACATGAACTAATCTCTAACGATTCAGATGATAGTGCCTGCACATAGATTTATTTCATAAGATTTGTGCCATGCCATGTCTCACTACATGTGATCAAAACAATGAAATGATTTCTTCAATTAAAAGTAATATCTGGTTGTTCCTTAGGTAACCTGTAAATTATTCATCAACAGGTGCAATATAGAACCTCACATATGTAATAAGATTACTCATTTCTGAAACATTATTGCTTGTCATGCAATAGTAAGTGCATTTCCATGTGGAGATATGGAGGAAATTATTGTAAAAACATGCATTTTCTAATAGATTAAAGGCATGGAAAATGGTCATGTTCTGACATCTACTACAGTACTGGAGGCTATGAAATTTCTAGCCAGATAACCTAGCCAAGGTCCAACCTATATACCTTTAGAATGTTTATGTGGATTATCCCTCTTCTGTAGCTTTTAAGATTTAAGAATAATTCGTTAATTACATAAAATAAGTAAACTCATGTCACAAACCTCTAATCTCCAGAAACGACAAGTAGAGATGTTACATGAAACAAACTGATGTATACCAGGAAAATAAAATATAATTGAAATTTAGATCCATTGTGGCATATCATGCTGTACTTGGAAAAGTTACTTCTTTTGGATATCTTATTTAGAAAAGATGATATAGTACTATTGTTTCATTTTACGAATCAATACTTACATATGCGTAGGTATTGAGTTGGGCTCCCCTATCAATGTTATTCAGTCATCGCCTTATCGTGGATTAGCCGTCCGGTCGGTGCATGGCTGACGACTAGGATCCTCGACTCGACTGGAACGCAAAGTCGGACGACCGGACGACTAATCGACGACCAGCAGTGACTAATCGTGCATAGCTAGCTGCGCAACTTGATGGACCACTGTCTCTTTACCCTAGCAGACCGAGCCCAATACCTCCCCACGTGGGCCACAACCAGTGGCAACGGCGGTGCAGGCACCAACAAGGCAGAGGAGTTGTGGCGGCACGATCCCAAGAAGGCAAGAGGACTAGCAGTGGCGGAAAGGCAAGGGCAACGGCAAGATGAGAGGTAGAGGAGCAAACTGGGCCTTGCTTGCAAGGCCTGGCCCATCCAGCCCATCACTAATGATTGAAGGGCAGGGGAGAGCAGCTGTTAGGTTTCCTTCCCCACCACCCAGCCGCCGCACGCAACTGCTGGCAATGGGAGCTCCCGACGGCGCTGCCCCATTGTGCGCTCGCTGCTGCCCCCTCTCACCTCTTTGCAGTCAGCTGCAGGAGCACGAGAGGGAGCTACGCAGGGCTGCCGACGGTGATGGTTGCTGCCGATGGGGTTATTGATGGTGACGGCTCCTTCATCCTTGACTCCGGCTGCCGTCGGCATGCGCCAGCTGCACCTCTAGGTTCCTCTCCCTTCAGATACTTTTTTCCTAATCTCCTCCCTTACACTCTGTTTTTGGTGCTCTGTTTTGCTCTCGTGGTAGTAGCAGCAGCAAGTCGTAGTAGCAGGAGAAGGCAACAAGTAGTAGAAGCAGACAGCATGTAGTAATAGGCTAGTTAGCGACTAGTTGGCAAGTCGGTAGCATGGCGACTCAACTCGACTTTACCACTTAATAACATTGCCCCCCTATATAGGGTGTCACTATTGATGATTGATTTCCCCTTCAACTACAACATACTATAGAGCATCAACAAAAATGGAAATGATTTTCTTTTTCTAGGCTGGTCATCATATGGAATAGAAGCTATATTATGGAACTAAGATAAATAAAATAATACTCCCAACTTAGATAAGGACTAATCACTTGAATGCATCATAATATATATCCTGTTTAGTTATAAAGAAGCTTTAGGAAAGTAATTAATAGAACCCCAAACTTATGAATAAAAGATTGTATGAAATGAACCAAACCTTACGATTTTTCAACTTTAATCCCATGTCCATAGATTTCTCCTGAAGCACCTTTATCTCTGAACTTATAGAACCAATTTCTGTCTATCACAGAAGTCAAAAGAGTTGCAATATGGCTTAGTAAAGAGAAATGAACCGGTTATTATGGTTCAAAGGTATTAGACTACAAGTATAGACAAAACCAGAAAAAAAAATGTGAAGATTTTGGGTTTGAGAGAGAATGTTAGCCATGATAAATATTGAACCACTAATAAGCCAAACGGTGGTACCATTCAAGCACGCACACTGAAGTTGTCACATGGATCACATAAATCAAAACTAGAACAGTTGGATTAAGAATGGATCTGCGGTATATGAAATATTGAACTTCCAAGTATGAATGGTTAGGTTTATGTTATAGTTTACGAAAAGACAAATTGAAAATGCAGAGACATGCTATTGCCAGCATTCCTCTTACAGCAAAAGTTCAAAGGCAATAAATAGAATCGCTAATAATAACAGTAGCACCAAAAGTTTGCACATTCCCAGTTTGATGATAAAATGTTGTGTACAGCTACTCTTTCAAGTTTCAACCATCCAGCATGTCAAGAAATGTCACAAATACTCCCATAACAGATGGGAATATGCAATTACCTGGAATCCAGTCAGCAGAGTTTCCATTTGTGACAAAATATTATCACAATCACGAATCTGATCATGCAGCGATACTAGGTTTTCACTTTCTCTAATGTAATCCTACAAAAAAAAGAAGATAGCATTGCATAAGTCAAACATCACAGCCACAGGTAAATTGTAATTTCTATTTCAGCAGCACTATAGAAAGACATCGTAAGTCCATGTTTCCCTCATAACTTCACTACTCCTGTGCAATTATTTGATGATTCAACATAAAATTTTGATGACAAGTATGGAGGGGATGAATAAATTAACCGGCCATACCGAAAAAGGAGCTAATTAACCATTATTTCCAAAGCAAACAACGTAAAAGTGTGTGCTGAATGCATCACTACTAAACATCAGATTCAAACTGTAGACATAAAAAAATTAGCTCTGAATAGGTAGAACCATGATGCCTCACATAGTTGAGGCGAATAACCTTAACATGGACAAGCACAAATAACAATAGCGCAAACAATTACCTGTATAGAATCCAGCTCAACTTGGCGTATGTTATTCTCGACGCCTTTTGTGTAATCGCGCAGTTTGATGCCGTTAGCCAGGATGTTTGCCACTTCCTACAGGCATCCAGAAAGAAAGCATCAGTAATCGCCAAGGAAGATAGAAGGGTATACTACTTCTTGCTCTGAAATGTTGCGGTGAGCTCAAAAAGACAACAATGCAACAGCCAGGGACTTGCAAAACAGATAGCCGAATAGCTCCACGGCAACATGAAGGAAACCTCGCAGCTTTACGGCCTTAGTAAACAACTAATTTACAAGCTATAAACTTTCTTGGAGCAACAAGCAACACCTCATCGTTCTTGCAGCCGTAGAGCTCCTGCTGCAGCCCCTCCAGAGACTCATCATCACTATCAAAACAACAAGACGCAACAGCGGCGTAAGTTTACGGCGAATCGCAGCCATAGACGCAGCACACAAAAGGAGACGAGGAGATCTAAGATCGAGGCCGTGATCGTACCTGGCGACGTCCTCGTCGGGCGCGAGGTCGCCGACGAAGACCCCGAGGTCGAACCTCTCCTTCTGCCCGTCGTGCGCCTCCGCGGCGGGAACAGCCTCCATCTCCGCGACGGAGGCGCCGAGGTGGGAGGTGGGGTCGGGGATCGCCGGGGCGGGCGGCGGCGGCTGCTCCGATCCAGATCTGCCGCCGGTGGCGGTGGGTGTTGGGTTCGGATCGGATCGGATCGGATCGGACGAGGCGTGGCTCGGAACGTGGCCCCGGGAAACGAGGGGTCGAGGGGAAGAGAGAGCTTTTGTTTTGGGTAGAGGTGTCCAAACGGATCGGGCCGTAACGGGTCGCATCGCGGCCCGCTACTGTTGGCCCGCCCGTTCTGACGGCGGCCCGCCGCTAAGCGGACCGGGCCGACGCAGCGACGACCGACCGGCCGTGCAGGTCGGGCGTGTACGGCGGTAGGACGCAGTGCGGCGGTTTATGATCGGTAGTCTTGCGGCAAGACGCCCGCCACACCGACTCTAAGCGGGCCGTGCCAAGACGGCACTGCCGGCCGTTATTCGAAAAATAGCGGTTTTTCTGTTGGGGAAAAATTCGGAAAAATAAGAAAAAATCAAAAATCAAATTTTTCTATAAATAGGGGCATCCGGCCTCCACTTTGCACACCTCAAACCTCACTCTCATCTCTCGGTTTAGTGTGAAAAATCGAAAGTGTTTGCATAAATTTGGTGAAAATTCGGGCAAAATTCAAAAATTCAAAAATCTTCAAAGATTTTTATAAGAGTACAAAGGAGGTAGTAGTCTTTGTCTTATTTTAATTTTTGGTATTATTTGTTGATTTAATATTAAGTTAAATCGTTATTTCATATTTGAATTTGCAGTTGATTTAATGGAGAACTACGATTTTGAACTCTCCGAATTCGGCCTCTCGGCGGAGGATATGCAATCGTTTCAACAAGCGTATCCATCCGCGGAGGATATATAACAAACTAGAGAGGCCCCGGTGGAGCATATCCATCCATCTTCTGGCGGCTCAACAAGTGCATCCACAACGCAAAGCACGGTGCAAAAGAACAAGAGCGATACATCGGTAGTTTGGAATGATTTCGACAAAAGTTCAAGGCCGACGATGATGAAAATTCGATGATGTATCTTGTTTGTAAAATTTGTGGTAATGAACCGACGCAAAATCTTGGTGGGACGGGTCACCTACAACGACATGCGGCAAGCTGCAAAAGAAGGCAAGGAATACAAATGCGCCAAACACAGTTTGTCTTTCTGGAGTATACTACCCTACATCTCCTCTAATTGTTCATAACATTCTTGAAATTGCCACTCACCTGAAAGCTTTTGAAAATGATCCTATACTACGGGATGATGTAGTTGCCATGAAAACTAAGTTTTTAAAATATTGGAGGGAAATTCCTATTTTATATGCATTCGCCTTTATTTTGGATCCTAGGGCCAAACTCCAAGGATTTATAAATGTTTTACAACTTTTAAGTGATGCTACCGGTTTAGACTACTGTACATACTATACTACTGTTAAGGATAAATTATATGAGGTATATGATAAATATGAAAATAAATTTGGGTCTGTGCGTTTGGAAAGACCCCCCGTAGTCCCTAGCACCTCTAGGGGGACTATGCAATAGGACAAGATTTTTTGTTCTTCGTCTAGAGATTTGTAACATCCTGAAAAGTTAAATTTTGGATTATAAAGTTTTCTTGCATTAATTGCTGTAATTTTGATTTGAAATTGATTTCCTTAGAACATTTCTTAATTAAAGAGCTGACGATTTCCAATGGGCAAAAGAAATGAAATAATAGAACATAAAATAATAAAATGAGAATCTGAAAAGATGATCCAGTGTCAAAAAGAAAGTAGTTGATCCTAAGTAATGGGTTATATTTTTTAGGGTTAAAATCTTTGCAAAGGAAATGAGAGAGAAAAACAAATTTGAAAAGTATATATGAAAATACAAATATGTATATATGAAGGATGGAAATAATTAAAAAGGGGTTTTAAATAAATAAAAATGTGTAGATGAGCTCCCCTTAAAGATTGGGATTTGTATTAATATAAATATATATATGTTTTCATATTTGCAAAATATGTGGAAGAAATGAGTGGAATTAAATAAAAGAAAAAATATATTGTTTTGGGGTCAACTGACCAAAACCTACCCGACCAACCCGACCCACCCACATGTGACCCAGCCCATACTTTTTTCTTCCCTCTCTCTCGCGCTCGCGCCTCGCTGGCCACGCCCACCCTCGCCCGCCGCCCGCCCGGCTTGCCTCGGCACCCGCGTTCGGACGGCGGATCTCGCGCCCGCCGGACGGCGGATCCCGCTCCGGCCGAGGCCGCCCCTCGCCTCCGGCCGCGCCTCTTTTCCGTCGCCGCCTCCTCCTCTGCTGCGCAAGAACCCACCTCCGTGGCGACCATGCAACCACCGCCACCGCCCGGCTTCACTGCCCACCACGGTTCGGCGCCTCATGAAGACCTCCTCTGCTCGGTCGCATCGCCGGCCACGTGGCGCAAAGCTCGCCAACCCGCGTCTGGCGCAAGGCTGCGGAGGCGGCCGTGTGGTCACCCTCGCCAAGTTCCTAGGGCCTGCTGCTCTCCCGACCGGGCGCCCGCCTACTCCGACGCGATGGGTGAGCCCCCGCCCGTCGCCGCCCTTTCCCTCACTTTATAAAAGCGGGCGACCTCCCTAAGCTTCGCCACGCCTCCTGTCCCTCTCCTCGAGCAATTGCCCCAAAATCCGTACATTGCTGTCGGCTCCTTCTTCTCCCCAACTCCGTGACACCCCGCCGACCCCGCCCACCCGAGCTCAATTCCCGCTTCTCGCCACCTCGAGCCTCACTGACTCATTTCCGCCACCCCGAGCTCCGGCCACCGCGTCGCCGTGGCAGTGAGACCTCCCATCATGGCCGCCATCGCCGCCGCCGAGCCCCTCTCGGCGCCCGGCCCCGTAGACCCTCCATCGGCTTCCGGTCTTGGGATTACATTTCACGCACCCCAGGCACCTCTCAGACCACCCTCGCCCACGCCACCGCGCCCCTCACCGACCTCTGCCTCACTACTCGGCGACCTCCGTAGCCACCTCAAAAGGATTTAACATCCTTAAGGGGTGGCAAAGCCTCCTCCCTCAGCTAGCGCCACCAACTCTCTTTCCCCGGCTCCGTGCGTTCGAGCCCTCGGCTCGCCAGGGTTGAGCCTTTCTTTTATTTTCCATGTTGACGGTGGGCCCTTTGTCGGTAACCTAAGTCCGTGGGCTGTTGACGGATGGGCCCCACCCGTCGTGAGTGCGTGCAACCCGGCCGTGACACACACGGCCCCATGAATCGGCGACCGCCACCGTCGGTAGCGTGCGTGGGTGGCTCACCGTTAGTGGGCCCCACTGTCGAGTTTAATAATTTTAAGATTTTGTTTAAGCGAGAACTTTAAAATGATATAACTTCTTCATTTTAACTCCAAATCGAGTGAGACAAATTTCTAAATTGTCTAAATTCAAGATCTGTCTAATAGAACTGAAATCATAAATTTTAGAGTTTATTTGAATTTCTGGTGTTATTTGGTTGATTTTGTTGCCTTTCTTTTATGCAAATTTTCGCTTGGTTGAAATAGCGTCTGAAGCACAAGAAGAGGAGGCAGAAGCAGCAGTAGACCCAAACTCCCAACCCACGGAACCACTTGACCAAGGCGAGTTATCACCTTGACCATTTTGATCCCAGTTTTCTTGCAAATAGTTTCGTTTAAATTATTAAAATGCATGCTAGTATTTTATGTGTAGATAAGGTTCAGTTTTCCGTAAAATATAGAGTACACCCGTTAATATGTTTGCTAGTATTACCGTTGAGACATGTTGATATATGTGAACCTTGTCGCCATAGTAAAACTAGTATAAAGTAGATTTTCCCCAAATAAAGTATAAGGTAGCGAATTGCTTAGTCATGCTAGCTAAGCAGGGACATAGTTGTCCTAAAGACTCTCTCTTGCTATATGAAAATTTATTTGGGCGGTCATGGTGGGAATGGTGATGAAAAGTTTGGAACTGTTATTTTATGTCCCAAAATCTCCAAACTTGCTTAGTATCCGGGTGGATGATATGAAATTTGGAATGTGGTGCGGTGGGAGCACAAAATTATGGAATGTGGTAGAACCACCGGATAGCTTTAAGGATGAATCTTGTCATGTTAGCCTGTGTAAAAGCAAAGGCAACCACATGTCTCGTAAATTACAACTTGGCTAAGTAGTGGTATCGACACTCCCAGGCCCATCTCACCCAGGTGGTGGATAGGCGTGGTTATGCAAGGGCAAGGAGGCCTAAAGGGACACCGAGTGGAGGTGGCGTTCACCGGTCGTACTAGCATTGAGGGAGTGGGCAGAATAATCTTGGTATCCGTGGTGAACATCCGTGCAACGTATGGGACCCACCGCAAGTGGGCAGTTTCCCATAGGGTGAGATGACTAGTGGAACTAGATATTCTGAACAGTCATGTGATATCTATCTGACCACCTGACCAAGGAATCAGGTGGGGCAAGGGTGGATTATCGCTTGTGGTGAAAGTGTACACACTCTGCAGAGTCAAAACTATTCGAATAGCCGCGCCCTCGGTCATGGGCAGACATGGGATACTAACTAGATATAGTTACATTTGAAAATAATTTGTGGGTGAAATGGGAAAAGCTTAGGGCAAGGTAGGCCTGGATTGGAATTGTCACAGGAATCGTCCCAGTGGTAAAATAGGCAGCTATAATGCTAGAGGATGCTGTGTGGTGCAGAGGCCATGTAATGGTGGATGGACTCTGTGCACTGGTAAAACAATTATTTCCAGTAAACTTGTGCTCTTCATAAACTGCTAGGTCATAGGGATTTCTAAGTACTGTATTGAAAAGGCAATCTCTGGCAAAATAAAATAAACCTAGAGCCTTCCCTTGATCAGCCAACATTCTATTACTGCATTCTGTGTGATGATTCGCTGAGCACGGTGGTTAGTGTGCTCACACTCACATTATCAAAACAGAGACAGGAACGCAGGATCATTATGCATATGAAGATGCCCCGGTCTCAGCAGGAGAGAAGGACGATGGGAATTAGGTCGTCTTGCACATTTTTCTGAGCTTAGACAAGTCAGACTTAAGGCATTGTGTGCACGTATATTATCTATCCTAGGTAATACATACTGCACACATTACCCCCCAGTCGCTTGCCTGAGGTTATGGCCTTACTTTTGCTTTCTCTTCATTGTTAAGCATAATGATAACATTCGGCCAAAGTGCCCCTTTTTGTAAACTATTGCCCGATGTGGCGTAATTTGGAACCGTGGTTTGTAATACTATTGTTTAAGCGATGTATGACATGATACAACAATGTACTGTGGGCATTATCTCGATCCGAGGAATAATGCGAAATCACGAAGATTACGGATTGAAAAATCCGGTCCGACAGCAGGTGGTATCGAGCATCTGATTGTAGGGTAAAGGCCTTAGTATGGACGTTAGCCAAAGGATAGGATTATAACTTTATCAAACTTATAAAAAGAGTTTCCAAAAATATAGCGTATTACTTCTTTCTCTATCCTTCTTAGACACATTACATTCTATCCTTCATTGATATTTTGAAAAGTTACTAACACTAGAAATTTAAATTACGGATGGTCGGAGCCGGAGATGAGGGTGACTGGACTATCGGCCCACTGAGTGTCTGAGGGAGTTTGCCGGATTCTGCAAGCTCCTCCATTACATGGGCTATCCGGACCAGCCCGTGTACCGTGGTCTCAAGACCACAGCTGGAGGAGAGGAGTCTTGGCTGATCGAGGTGTTCATCTACCCGAAGACTGCGCACGACCAGCCCCACGTCTTCCGGACAGAGCACCAGCGGACCATCCGGACCGTGGCACTTCAGGACGCTACCCGCCTTGCTGCCGCACGGATGTGCGACATCTGGCCCGCCTTCGGCGCACCCCCTTCTGCTACTACCCCTCGCGCCAGGAGAATGCGCGATACAATGAGACATACATCTTTGGTGAGCGAGAACAACCCGATGCTCACGCATCGGGTTGACTGACGAGGCCATGGGGCGGCCCACACCGCCGCCGAGGAGATCACCGCCCTCGGGTTCACCTCGTCGCCACACACACCGGGTGGCGACCCTCCGCGAGCGGCTCGCCCGGTCGAGCAAGCCTTGGCATTGCCAAGGCGGAGGCGGCAGCAGCCGTGTGCGGCCCAAAGAGTCCCGCTCTGCTGCTACTCCACCCTCCCGACCCGGCCGGGGGCGCGGTGGACCCGCGCCTTGCTTACCGCAAGAAGGCGTGCGACCTCCGGGACCATGGTCGACTCTTGGCCACGGAGGTCACGTCGCGATCGCGGCCGCTCCGCTCCGAGTTCGATGGCGGTAGGTCCTGTTCTCGATCGCCGACTTACGGTCCTTCGGCCAGCGCCGGAAACTTGGAGGAGTAGACCGGATGGCGCGATACTTGCTTGAGGTGACGCAAGTACTAAGGGGTGTATCGTAGCCTGTTATCCAAAACCTTTTGTATCGTAGTAGTTATTCCCATCAAAACTTTAATTAATTGTGATGTAATTGTAAGTCCAGCCTAGAAGCTGGCTATGTGGTGTTCTCGCTCTAAGAAACCCTCGTGTTTGAAAATCGCTTTTATCGTTTATCTTGTTGGCTTCTATTTCTTTGAATAAGCGGTCTTCTTCGCTTTGCCTAGCATTGGTGCTAAGCCAATTGTATGTATAAATATAGCTGCAGATGGCGGCGGAGGGTAACGAGGCTCGAGCCAATGCCACCCTCAACCAAGGGTGGTGGACTCGCACCCGGTGTCATGCCAGCAGGCGTGGCGGACCCACGAGCAGGAAGCCAACCTTCCGCCCCCTCCAACCAACCCCACCATGGCGCAAGTCATGGCGCAGCAAACCCAATTGTCTGCGGGCTCTATTCTTAGGGCAACAACGTGGCACCGGCGGATCTAGAGTCGACACAGGTGACTTTCAAAGGACCCGCCCTTACTTTCTCCTCGGTACGAACCTCTCGGCCAAAGATTGGCTTCGGGATACAGAAGGAAGCTGCGCTGGCCAAGTCTTGTTGAAGAAGACAAAGTAATATTTGCGACTCATCGGCTCGGCAACAGAAATTGGTGGAGAACTACCTTGCGGCCGAGGTCAGAGGAGACCTCCACGGACAACGACATGGAGGTCATACCTTGGTCGGAGTTCAAGGCGACTTTCAAAACTAACCGTCCCGGTGGAATCCTAAGGATGAAGAAGAGCGAGTTCCGTACTCTTAAGCAAAGGGCATGACCATTAGTGAATACCTCACAAAATTCACTCAGCTTGCTCGCTACGCCTCGACCGACGTGGCGGATGAAGAGAAAAGATTGATGATTTCTTGAAGGCATGAATGAGGAGCCGAGGTGCGGTGATCGTGCAAGACTTCACCGGCTTCCACCACCGGTGAACAAAGCTTTAATGCGGAAAATGAAAAGAAGAACACGGAGGCCGGTAGTAGCGCAAGCTAACCACTCGGTGACGCAAGGGAGATTTATTCAGTTCTTCAACAACTCTAGCTTCTCGGCCGAACCAGTTCAAACCCTCGGCCTCATCGTCTAATCCCGGTGGTAGTACAATGCAAGGGCGCCAAAATGTTGGCTCAGGTCAAACCACAAGCTACAAGTGCTTCAGCTGCGGGGAAAAATGGCACTTTGCCAATAGATGCCCACTCAAACAGAATACCCCTGCTCGCAGTCAAGCTTCAGTGCCCAGCAAGGGGCCTCAGACCTCGCAAGCTAGCGGGATTACCCCAACTCACAACAGGGAAGAGTCAACCATGTTACTGGTGAAGAAGGCGAGGAAGCGTGAGTCCTAATGGGTGCGTTCTCTGTCAAGTCCATACCGGCACAAACTACGCTTGATTACGGAGCTTCACATTCATTTATATCCAAGGGTATGCGGACAAACTAGGGTTACCTACCTATCCTCTAAAGAGGCGATGAATACTTAAGTCACCGGTGGTATGATATGACTACCTTAGTGTGTCTGGGGTAATGATAGTCATGGAAAGGTGCAACTTCCAGCGGACCTAATAGTACTAAGCTCTCAGACTCTGGATATTATACTAGGAATGGACTGGTTAGCCAGATATAAAGGAGTTATAGACTGTGCCTCCAGGACAGTGAAACTGACTAAATGCCTTGGAATGACCATAGAAGTGAAAGTGGACCGACCATACCGCTGGGGCCGGGAAATAAATTATCTTGAAGATGTACCCTTAGAAGGAATGATAGTGGTGCAAGATTATCAGGACGTAATTCCCGAGGACCTACAGCATGCCCCAGACGAGATCTAGAGTTCGTCATTAATTTGAAGCAGTCTTGCTCCCATTTCAAGCGACCATATAGGATGACGGTGGAAGAGCTAGGAGAGCTAAAGACCCAACTCCATGAATTGCGGAAAAGGATTCATTAGACCCAGTTCCTCACCACAGGGATCTCGGTATTATTCGTAAAGAAGAAGGATGGCACGGCGAGAATGTGTGTGGATTAGGGCATTAAATGAGGTAACCATCAAGAACAAATACCCCTCCCGGGATTGACGATCTATTTGACCAACTTGGTGGAGCCACCATCTTCTCTAAAATAGATCGAGGTCGGGTACCACCGACTAAAAATTAGGGTGAAGATATACCCAAGACGACTTTTACCACTAGGTATGGGTTGTCTGAGTTCTGGTCATGTCTTTTAGTCGACAAATGCTGACATACTTTATGAACCTTATGAACAAAGTATTCATGGAATATTTGGACAAGTTTGTGGTGGTGTTCATTGATGACATCCTCATCTACTCCAAGGCTGCAGAAGATCATCGAAGCACCTCGCCTAGTGCTACTGAAGCTAAGAGAACATCGGTTATATGCTAAGTACGGCAAGTGTGAGTTACGGCTAAGTGACATCGACTTCCTAGGACATATAGTGTCCATGAGAAGTATCGATGAATCCCGCCAAGATTGCGGCGATGTCGAATGGAAGCCACCCTCCTCATTCTTGAAGTGCAGTTTTACGGGATTGGCGGGATACTACGGAAGATTCATAGAGGGTTTCTAGAGTAGCTAGGCCATTGACTCAACTACTCAAGAAGGAGCAGTTTGAATGGACCACGACTGCGAAGGAAGCTTTCAAGAGCTTAAGAAAGATTGACTACCACCGGTGCTAGTCCTTCACGATGTCGCAAGGATTTTGAAGTATCTTGTGATGCTTCCCATCAAGGGTTGGGATGCGTCTTGATGCGAGGAGGCAAGGTTGTGGCATATGCATCCGGCAACTCCGTCGCATGAGGATAACTATCCCACCCATGATGCGGAATTAGCGTCGATGGTTCATGCCTTAAAACTTTGGAGGCATTACGATCGGCAACCACCGTGATATATATACGGATCACAAGAGCCTCAAGTATTTCTTCACTCGGTCACACCTTAACACGAGGCAAAGGAGATGGTTAGAATTGATCAAGGATTACGACACAGTGTCCATTACCACCGTGGAAGGCTAATGTGGTGGCCGATGCTGCGAGTCGGAAGGCCTCTGCAATAACCTCATGGATCCGGAACACCGGCTGAACTCCACAAAGAGTGGCGACCTTGAACCTAGGGATCGTGAAGAAGGAGCCCTAACCACAGGAAGATCAAACAAGCATTGAAGAAATGATAGAGGCCGCACAAAGAGAAGACCCAACTGTTTTGAGGTGGAAGAAATTAATGGAAGAGGAAAGCCCTAAAATGACTATGGATCATCAAGGAGTTCTAAAATACGAAACCGTGTTTCGTACCTCTAAGGACCTTAGGGATCTAATGCTCAGAAGCCCATCGCTCCCATATTCCCTTCATCCTGGAAGTACCAAAATGTACCAAGATATGAAGCAATATTCTGGTGGCGGTATGAAGAGGGACATTCTGAAACACGTCGCTTTCTTGTGATGTCATCAAAAAGTGAAGGTTGAGCACCAAAGGCGGCGGGGATGCTACAACCCCGAAGATACCTCAATGGAAGTGGGAAGAAGTAGGGATGGATTTTATCACGGGTTTCCCGAACAAGGTCGAGGATACGACTCCATTTGGGTCGTGGTGGACGATCGACCAAGGTCGCCCATTTATCCTGTCAAGACAACTTACAAGGGAGACAAATTGGCGAGCAGTATATGTCCGCATCGTGTGCTTACGGTGTGCCAAAGCGGATAGTCTCGGATCGAGGGTCCCAATTTACCTCGCATTTACAGGCTAGCTTTGCATGAAGCCCTTGGTACTCATCGGATTTTAGCACCGCCTATCACCCCAGACGGATGGTCGAGACGAGAGAGTAAATCAAATATTGGAAGATATGCTTGGGCTTGTGCCTGGATTTCTCAAGGATGGGATAAGTGTCTGCCGTATGCGAGTTTGCTTACAACAACGGCTATCAAACCGACCTTGGATGTCCCTTTTGAAGCATTATGCGGAAGGAAGTGCCGCACCCTCTACATTGGTCGAAGTAGGGAAGGATATATATTCGGACCGATACTACGAAGCAAGCGGAAGAAAGTCCGCTGATCGAGATCGGTTATTAGCCCAGATCTAGGCGGAAAAGTTATGCGAGATAAAGGAGGAGGCCATTAAGTTTTGAAATCGGAGACCATGTCTACTTGAAGGTGTCACCCTACGAGGAATTGACGATTTAAAGTCAAAGGCAAACTTGCCTCTCGCTATGTTGGACCATTTCGATCATAGCTAAGAAAGGAGAAGTGGCTTACCGGTGGAATTGCTGCAAGTCTAGCGGATGTACCGATGTCTTCCATGTGTCCCAACTCAAGAAATGCCTTGGTGCAGGGACCAAGCCCGATGGGCGGTGGAGCTCGGCGACGACCTACAAGGAGCGTCAATTAAGATCTTGGACACTGTGGAAAAGAAAACCGATAATCAAACCATCCGCTGCGAGTGCAATGGAGTCATCACTCCAAGAAGGAGGCCACACAGGAGCGCCAAGATCAACTAAAGAGACTACCCGAATTATTCATGACTAGGCGAATCTCGGGTCGAGATTCTCTTTAAGGGGGGTAGGTTTGTAACATCCTGAAAAGTTAAATTTTGGATTATAAAGTTTTCTTGCATTAATTGCTGTAATTTTGATTTGAAATTGATTTCCTTAGAACATTTCTTAATTAAAGAGTCGACGATTTCCAATGGGCAAAAGAAATGAAATAATAGAACATAAAATAATAAAATGAGAATCGAAAAGATGATCCGATGTCAAAAGAAAGTAGTTGATCCTAAGTAATGGGTTATATTTTTAGGGTTAAAATCTTTGCAAAGGAAATGAGAGAAAAACAAATTTGAAAAGTATATCGAAAATACAAATATGTATATATGAAGGATGGAAATAATTAAAAAGGGGTTTTAAATAAATAAAAATGTGTAGATGAGCTCCCCTTAAAGATTGGGATTTGTATTAATATAAATATATATATGTTTTCATATTTGCAAAATATGTAGAAGAAATGAGTGGAATTAAATAAAAGAAAAAAAATATATTGTTTTGGGGTCAACCGTAGAACCGCCCGCCAACCCACCCACCCACTGACCCGGCCCATACTGTTTTCTTCTCCCCTCTCTCTCTCTCGCGCCTCACGAGTCGCGCCCGCGCCCGCTCGCCGCCCGCGGCCCGGCTTGCCTCGGCACCGCAGCGTTCGGACGGCGGATCTCGCCCCGCCGGACGGCGGATCCGCTCCGGCCCGAGGCCGCCGCCCCTCGCCTCCATTGCGCCTCTTTTCCCGTGCACCGCTCTCCCTCTGCTGCGCCCGAAGAACCCACCTCCGTGGCGACCATGCAACCACGCCACCGCCCGGCCACTGCCCGCCCACGGTTCGGCGCCTCATGAAGACCTCCTCTGCTCGGTCCGCATCGCCCGGCCACGTGGCGCAAAAGCTCGCCAACCCGCGTGCTTGGCGCAAAGCTGCGGCGGCGTGTGTGGTCACCCTCTCGCCAAGTTCCTGGGGCCTGCTGCTGGCTCATGGGGCGCCCGCCTCTCAGACACGATGGGTGAGCCCCCGTCCTTGACCCTTTCCCTCACTTTATAAAAGCGGGCGACCTCCCTAAGCTTCGCCACGCCCTCCCGTCCCTCTCCCTCGAGCAATTGCCCCAAAAATCCATACATTGCCGTCGGCTCCTTCTTCTCCCCAACTCGTGACACCTGCATGACCCCGCCCACCCGAGCTCAATTCCCGCTCACGCCACCTCGAGCCTCACTGACTCATTTCCGCCACCCCGAGCTCCGGCCACCGCGTCGCCGGCCAGTGAGACCTCCCTCCCGATGCATGCCGCCATGCCGAGCCCTCTCGGCCCCGGCCCGTAGACCCTCCATCGGCCACCGAAGTCTGGGATTACATTTCACGCACCCGGCACCTCTCAGGCCACCCTCGCCGGCGCCACCGCGACCCCTCACCGACCTCTGCCTCAGCTACTCGGCAGACCTCCGTAGCCACCTCAAAAGGATTTAACATCCTTAAGGGGTGAGCAAAGCCTCCCTCCCCTCTGCTAGCGCGGCCAACTCTGTTTCCCCACGGCTCCGTGGCGTTCGAGCCCTCGGCTCCGCTGCGGTTGAGCCTTTCTTTTATTTTCATGCGGACAGTGGGGCCACTTTGTCGGCCATTCTGGTCCGTGGGCTGTTGACAGATGGGCCCCACCTGTCGGTGAGTGCGGCGCAACCCGGCCGTGACACACGGGCCCCATGAATCGCGACCGCCACCGTCGGTAGCGATGCGTGGGTGGCTCAGCGTTAGTGGGCCCCACCGTCGAGTTTAATAATTTTAAGATTTTGTTTAAGCGAGAACTTTAAAATGATATAACTTCTTCATTTTAACTCCAAATCGAGTGAGACAAATTTCTAAATTCGTCTAAATTCAAGATCTGTCTAATAGAACTGAAATCATAAATTTTAGAGTTTATTTGAATTTCTGGTGTTATTTGGTTGATTTTGTTGCCTTTCTTTTATGCAAATTTTCGCCTGGTTGAAATAGCGTCTGAAGCACAAGAAGAGGAGGCGAAGCAGATGACCCAAACTCCCAACCCACGGAACCACTTGACCAAGGCGAGTTATCACCTTGACCATTTTGATCCCGTTTTCTTGCAAATAGTTTCGTTTAAATTATTAAAATGCATGCTAGTATTTTATGTGTAGATAAGGTTTAGTTTTCCGTAAAATATAGAGTACACCCGTTAATATGTTTGCTAGTATTACCGTTGAGACATGTTGATATATGTGAACCTTGTCGCCATAGTAAAACTAGTATAAAGTAGATTTTTCCCAAATAAAGTATAAGGTAGCGAATTGCTTAGTCATGCTAGCTAAGCGGGACACATAGTTGTCCTAAAGACTCTCTCTTGCTATATGAAAATTTATTTGGGCGGTCATGGTGGGAATGATGATGAAAAGTTTGAACTGTTATTTTATGTCCCAAAATCTCCAAACTTGCTTAGTATCTGGGTGGATGATATGAAATTTGGAATGTGGTGCGGTGGGAGCACAAAAATTATGGAATGTGGTAGAACCACCGGATAGCTTTAAGGATGAATCTTGTCATGTTGGCAGTGTAAAACAGTGCAACCACATGTCTCTAAATTACAACTTGGCTAAGTAGTGGTATCGACACTCCCCGACCCATCTCACCGGTAGTGGATAGGCGTGGTTATGCAAGGGCAAGGAGGCCTAAAGGGACAGAGTGGAGGTGGCGTTCACCGGTCGTACTAGCATTGAGGGAGTGGGCAGAATAATCTTGGTATCCGTGGTGAACATCCGTGCAACGTATGGGACCCACCGCAGTGGGCGGTTTCCCATAGGGTGAGATGACTAGTGGAACTAGATATTACGAGCAGTCATGTGATATCGTCCGACCACGACCAAGGAATCGGTGGGGCAAGGTGGATTATCGCTTGTGGTGAAAGTGTACACACTCTGCGAGTCAAAACTATTCGAATAGCCGCGCCCTCGGTCATGGGCAGACATGGGATACTTAACTAGATATAGTTCTGTTTCAGAAATAATTTGTGGGTGAAATGGGAAAAGCTTAGGGCAAGGTAGGCCTGGATTGGAATTGTCACGGGAATCGTCGGTGGTAAAATAAGCGACTATAATGCTAGAGGATCTTTGTGTGGTGCGAGAGGCCATGTAATGGTGGATGGACTACGTGCCTTTGGTAAAACAATTATTTCGATAAACTTGTGCTCTTCATAAACTGCTAGGTCATAGGGATTTCTAAGTACTGTATTGAAAAGGTAGTCTCTGGCAAAATAAAATAAACCTAGAGCCTTCCTTGATCGGTAACATTCTATTCTTGCATTACGTGTGATGATTCACGAGCACGGTGGTTAGTGTGCTCACACTCACATTATCAAAAGCAGAGGCGAGAACGCAGGATCATTATGCATATGAAGATGCCGGTCTCGGCGGGAGAGAAGGGCGATGGGAATTAGGTCGTCTTGCACATTTTACGAGCTTAGACAAGTCGGACTTAAGGCATTGTGTGCACGTATATTATCTATCCTAGGTAATACATCTCGCACACATTACCCCCGCGCTTGCACGAGGTTATGGCCTTACTTTTGCTTTCTCTTCATTGTTAAACTTGTAATGATAACATTCGGCCAAAGTGCCCTTTTTGTAAACTATTGCCGATGTGGCGTAATTTGGGCAAGTGGTTTGTAATACTATTGTTTAAGCGATGTATGACATGATACAACAATGTACACGTGGGCATTATCTGCGATCCGTGGAATAATGCGAAATCACGAAAGATTACGGATTGAAAAATCCGGGTCTGACAAGATTCTCGTGCAGGTGCAGGTACACATCAGTCAGGAGGAGGAAGGCAGCAAAGCACTAGAGACCTATCAAGCTATCTCAGCGATGATAGCATTAGCTTCGGCGAGTTGAACATCCTCTCATGGTGGCAAACCGTAAGGTATCATATCGATGCTATCCATATTAGCACGGGATGTGTTGATTGCCCGTCTCTGGTCTCCTCGGTCGACATTCGATCTATACGGAAGAATAATCGAGGAGAGCGAACAAGTCTCTCCAACGAGATGGTCGAAGTCCTTATGACCGTCAAAGGCGGGAACAAGTGAATCAAGACTCCAACATACTACGGATAATAAAGATTTGGAAGAATCTTTTGAGAATTTATATCTTGATAGCAATGAATATGATTTTCAATATTTTTCTTCACATGTAGTCATTAATGAGCTTTACAGTTGTACTCTTTTTCTTTACCAAGGTTTTCTCAAGTTGAGTTTTACTTGGTAAAATTTTTAATGAGGCGACCATCCCATGTAATTTAATAAATTAATAAAGCTCATTATGCTATTGAAAATATTTATTTTCATGATTAACAATGTATACTGGTTTTCTATAATTTTTCTAATTTTTTCTTAATTTTCTACAATTTTCTTAATTTTCTACATTTTTAATTTTTTCTTTTTTTTTGGTAGTAGGTAAGCCAAGACGACCATTAAGCCTTACGTGCCGGGCCGTGCCTGGGCTCAAGCCGCGACCCATGGTGAGACGCAGCCTTCCGTTTATTACGGGCCCTAACAGGCCGTGCCTAAGCAGTAGTCTTGAAACTTGAGCCCGTCTTGAGCCCCGAGCCGTCTTGGGCAAGCCTGACCCGATGGTCGACTCTAGTTTTGGGATAATTAACTTTTGGAATAATTATACGACACAGTAATTATCTCAATTCTAAAGAATATCATTGTAATTCTAATCTTTTAAAAATACTATTCTAATCATAAAATAATCTTAGAAATATCATTATGCTCGATACTAGTCGATTTAAAATAAATACATCTTTTATATTTCAATTACTTTTATATGCATGAAATCATATCGACCTAAGAGAGGTGTATTCATATAAAATAGGTTTTTATTGATGCCATTATATTCAATACAAGCCGATTTTATATTAATACACCTTTAGTATTTCGATTTGTATTTTTGTGTAAATAAATACCATTCTAATCATCTCATACTTGTATAAATACCATTATAATCAATAAAAACTATTTTATATCAATAAAAATCAGCTAGTATTGAGCATAATGGTATTTATAGAAGTATTTTATGATTAGAGTGGTATTTTTATAGGATCAAGATTACAGTGGTATTTTTTAGAATTGAGACGACTACAGCAGCAAGTAGTCAATTATTCTTTGTTTTGTTAGTGGCTGAACTCGTAGGCCCTATTGGGTTAACGGGTCACGAGAGGCGTAAGCCCATCACTAGCCCGTGTCCACACGCAGCCTCGCCCGCCTTGTCGATGCATTCAGCCTGCAATCCAGCGCTCAGGCCCAACCAAGCTGCAGCAGCCCCTCTTCCCTCACAAGCTGCGTGTGTTTTTTAGTTTGATTTGTACTATTGGGCCAATTTTTATTGGTATTTCGTTGTTGATTTCCTTTAATTGCTTTGTGCAATCAGAGATGCCAGTTCAATTTGTTGGTGTGCTGTTCCTTGACAATTTTTCCGAGTGTGCATGCCATGTGTTCTATGAAATGCCTGAATGGTGACACTGTTGTATGATTGCCGCTGTTGTTGCAGATAAGGAGAACGACAACGTCGTTATAAAGATTTTCATCTGAAGTTTTTGCTTTTCTGTGGTGATTTCTTGAACAAGGTATTGGTGAATTTTCCCCTACATGCATGTGCATACATGTTATCAGGTCTCAAATTTGATAAGGAGGAAATGCTGTAGCATTGCTATCTTAAAAGACCTCATCAAATATGTCCTCTGGTAACTCTTCTATCTACAATGTTTTGCCTTTCAATTGCTCAATGGTTGATTTAGTGTTTTTGCGCTTTTTATATTCATAACCAATTAAAACCATTGCAATTCAAATAGCAAGTAATGCTGAGATGATCACATAGAAGGTTCAGGATGGTAATTTCCCTGTTATTTCATAATATGCTACTTTATTAATAGTTCAAATTTACTGAACATCAGGTCTATGATGGTCCTCTTAATTTTCTGCTATTCAGCCATACTCAAACCATATAAGATGCATACTGTTCTAACAGGGAATTTGAGCTATCCAGATTACTATCAAGTAGTCCTTACTGCATTCGTATGTGAAACTGTTATTGGTTTCTTTTCATACCATGCTTCTTTTTTCATTAATTATTTCTAGAATAGATAAATTATATGCTGTTAGGAAAATTTGAACATTTTTGCCACAACGCTCGCAAATTGCTTGCTGGAAATTTGAGCCACAACGCGTCGTTCAGTACAGATTATATTCAACAACCAAAAAATTCTAGCTACAATTCCTTTCTGGAGCAATTGCATTTGCTCACCACTGCTATATAATTGGAGAAACAATAGGTTATATGATCCTGAATTATTATAAGCGAAATTCTCAGCATATTGAATGTTTTTTTTCTTCCAGCTCAATTGTCCGTACTAATCTTTACTACTTAATAAATTTGAGTTGGTGGTGGTACGTGCGTTCTCTATAGACCAACTCACAGCAACCGACGACTGACTACTCCCCTTCCATCGAATCTTTCACCCCCATCTCCCGGTCCCCACTCCCCACGTTCTCCGCCTCGCCTCCTCTCCCCCCCCCGGCCGCGCGCCTCACCTCCTCCCCACCCTTGCGCCGCTTGCCGCCGCCTCCTCCTCCCCCCCCCTCCGCCGCCTCCTCCTCCTCCCCGCCCCGCCGCCTCCTCCCCACTCCGCCCCGCCTCCTCCTCCCACTCCACGCCGTCGCCGCCTCATCTTCCTTCCCACCCCGCGCCGCCTCCTCTCCTCTCTCTCCCTGGCCTGCCTCCTCCTCCTCCCCACTCGTCTGTTCAACGCCTCCTCCCCGCTCCTCCACTCCGTCGCCGCCTCCTCCTCCTCCCCCCCGCCCGCCAAAATGGCGGTTGCAGCAGAGTATGTGATGCATGGGAGGGCCCATTGGAGCGAGGCGAGCGGCAGCCAGTCGGCGCTGGAGGAGCCGTTACATCGACCTCAACCGCGACATCCTCGCGAAGTAGTGATAGGAGGTGGCCGACGCCAGTGAACTTCATGCTGCATGCGCCCGCGCGCAAGACGTCGCAATGCAATAACCGTCGACACCCTCAAGAAGAGCTACAAGGCCGGCGCCGCAAAGCCCCACTGGGCCTTCTTCCACGAGCTCGGCGCCTCGTCGGCCCCACACTCTCCACCTCTGCCTCGAAGAGGCCCTCACCGTCACCGGCCCCCCACTTCGTCCTGCCCATCCATCCTTCCGCCGTGAGGAAGCCCCCTTTGTCTTCGTCTTCGTCGTCCCCGCCTCCGCCCATGGCTCTGCCGCTGCCCAACTACCGTCGCTGGTCTCCCCTCCCTGCCGCTGCGTTTATCCAGAAGGAAGCCGCGGTCACGACCGTCGTGGTGTCTGATTCGGATGATTCAATAGAACAGTTATATCATTGAGGGCCATGATTCAATAGAAAGAGCTAGGAAGTATATCATCGATTTTGCTCTGTAGAAGTGTGTGGAGGTGTGAACTACATGCCTCTGTCAAACATTGAACTAGACATTGAAGAGAGAATTTAGGATTACTTCTCATGCTAACATTTAATCATTTGAAGATCTTTTTGTTAGAGATATGATTAGATATGATTGCATTATATTAGGATAGTTTGGATTCTTTCCATACATGTACTCTTTCCTTATATGTATTCTTTCCATATTTACCATCATGTACTCGTGTATATATACCGGCCTGTTGGCCTCATATGAATACAAGCGCTATTCATAACATGGTATCAGAGCAAACCTAGTTTTTTTTTGCTTCGCTTGTCACGACGCGCCTCTCAGATCCGATCTGGAGGTCGCCGGTGCCGTCGTCATCCGCTGCCACCGTCGCTCGGGGCGGCTCCTCCATTGCCTCCATCCACGGCCGCGCGGCCTCCATCCACGGCCGCCGCCGGCCTCCTCCTCCCGATCGGGCGGCTCCTCCCGCCTCCATCCACGGCCGCACGCCGGCCACCATCAAGGCCGCCGCGGCCTCCATCCACGGCCGCACACACGGCCTCGTGCCCTCCTCCCGCCGAACCGACTCCACCGTCGCCGCCGCCGACTCGTCTTGCAGCCGGTTCCGGCCGCTCCGCTCCATTGCCTCGGCCGCTTGCCTCCCGGCCGCTCCGCTCCGCCGCCTTGGCCGCCCGTGCTGCGCCTCTACTGCTGGCGTTGCCGACCGCCTCCCGACGCCTCGGTCGCCGGCCGCCTCCTCCGCCGTCGCCTCGGTCGCCCAAGGCTGCCGCTCATGACCATCCGTGCCCCGGGCGCTGCGCCTCCGACCTCCGCCGCCGCTCCTCTGCCGCCTTGCCGTCGCCGCTTCCGCTGTGGCCGCGCCTTGCCGTCCGCGCGTCGTCGCCGACCGCCTCCGCAAAACCGCCGCCACCGCTCCCCACCGCCGCACGGCCCCTAACTGGGCGTGTGAGGTGCGTGTGTTCTGGCGGTTCGATTCGACCACAAATCTTTAAAGATAAGGTTGTTCCAAAAAAAAAAAAAAGCGTTGATCTAACCGCCGCCGTCGGTAGCCGCTGTTGAACCTCGTTACCTTAGTCGCCGCGCCGTCGGTAGCCGCCACCGATGGTTTCGTTCACCGAGTGGTCTTTGATGCGCTACCACTTCCGCGCGCCGTCGGCGCCGCTGTTCGACCTTGTTACCTTGGTGCGCGCGCGTCGGCGCCGCCACCGATGGTTTCCGTTCGCTGAGTGGTGCTTTGATGCGCTACCACTTCCCTCGTGCTCGCCGCCGTCCACCGCTACACCGATCGCTCACGCTTTCGCTGCCGCCACCTCCGGTAGGCGCCACGGTGGTGGTGGCGTCCTCATTGCTCCCTCTTTGCGACAAGGTCGGCCACATTGAGTCGGTGCTATAAGAAGCAAAGGCATCTTTCACGCCGTTCTTCTACTAGCACCGATCGGTGCTTCTACATCGGCGCTTTGCATCGACTCCTTCAGCATTTTCTCTCACTGAGCAGGAGATAGCCAAACTTCGACGCTTGCTTGCCGCTCCTACATTAACGTCTACATCGACTCCTTGCCAGGTTTCTCTCCGGCGAGATAGCGGACTTCGCCACTTGCTTGCCGCCTGAGTTCTCCCTCGGCGAGTTGTGCCGGTTACGCTCATCGACTCTTGAACGCTGCGAAACCACCACCTCAAAGTTAGGCACCTCCCATGGATTCTTGATTACGGAGCATCTTTTCATATGACTCCAGATTCTTCTACTTTGTCCTTCATTACACCTCTTGATTCCCCATCGGTGTTCTTACTGCGATGGTACCTCTCTTTACTGTCTGCAGTGAGGACCTCTTAGCAACTCATCTTTTCATGTCCCCTCTGTTGCTCATGTTCCTCGTCTTACCATGCAGCTTCTTTCTGCTGGGCAGATCACTGATCTTGGTTGTCGAGTCATCCTCGATTCTGACTCTTGTTGTGTTCGGGACCGCCACACGGAGCCACTGGTTGGTGTTGGCCCTCGGCGCCTTGACTCTAGCGTCTTTGGGAGCTTGATGGCTTCATCTTCCTTCCGCCACCGTCGCTACCGGTCTCTCCGCTTCGCTACTCAGTCTCTGAGCTCTTTTCGGCGGTGGCATCATCGTCTTGGCCATCTGTGTGGATCTCGTCTGTCGTCTTTAGTTCGTCGTGGTCTTCGGGGTCCGTCTCGGAGATGTGTCTTTGGATTGTCGAGTGTAAGTTAGGCAAACAGATTGACTTCCCTATCCTCATAGTGAGTCGGTGTCTCGGCGTCCTTCGATCTTGTTCATTCGATGTTTGGGGACCGGCCCCTTTGTTTGAAAGGAGGTCATCGATAC
This sequence comes from Bonia amplexicaulis, assembly GCA_036346245.1. Taxonomy (NCBI): domain Eukaryota; kingdom Viridiplantae; phylum Streptophyta; class Magnoliopsida; order Poales; family Poaceae; genus Bonia; species Bonia amplexicaulis. The sequence goes on along the minus strand of CM070752.1, from coordinate 8,886,859 downwards.
TATATCATATTTATAGATGATTTCTCTCGCCACACTTGGATATATTTCATGTCTTCTCGTGGTGAGGCCTTGTCTATCTATAAGCAGTTTGCCACTATGGTTACTTTCGGTTCTCCACTCCTATTCGTGTCTTTCGTCTTGACTCTGTGGCGAGTACCTCTCTCATCACTGCCAGACTTCCTTGTTGAGCGAGGCACTCTCGCCCGATTCTCTTGTCACGTGCTCATGCTCGAATGGTGTTCTTGGCGCAAGCATCGTCACCTCCTTGAGTCGGCTCGTGCCACGATGATTGCCGCCTCTATTCCACCTCACTTTTGGGGTGAGGTCATTTTCCACCGCCACCTATCTCGTCAACATCCGGCCTTCTTACGCTCTTGAGGTGCAATACATTGGCGTCTCGTAGTCTCCTTCGACTACTCTACCCTTAAATGCATTTGTTTGCGTTTGCTCGTTCTTCTCGCCCCTCGAGAACGCACCAAACTAACTGCTCAGTCTGTTGAGTGTGTTTTTACGGGATACGATCTTCGAGCACAAGGGCTATCGGTCTTTGGGATCACTGTTGGTCGACGGATGCGGATCTCTCGGGATGTGACTTTCGGCGAGTCTCGTCCCTTCTACCCGTCCTACCTCTCCTTGACTTCCTCTGTTGAGTCTTTGTCTTTTTGACCTTTCGAGATACACCTATCTCTGTCTTGCCCTTGTCCACCGTCCCACCGAGTCCCCACATATTTCTCCTGTGGCCTCTCATGGTTGTCGCCTCCTGCGGCTCCTCGAGCTCCCCACTACACTAGTCTACACTCGTCGACCTCGTGTTGAGGATCTTCCAGATGAGCCATCTTCTTCTGATGATTCATCTTCTGATGCACCATCTTCCCCTGATGGGTCATCTTCTCCTCCTCGCTACGCTCTCCGCGATCGCCCGTCGCTTCGGACCCCTGCCGGTTTTGCCTTTGTTGGCGCAGCTACTCGTGAGCCTGTTTCTTCTGGGATCTTGCTACTCACCCCGAGTGGCGACATGCCATGGCCGAGAGATTCTTGCTCTTGAGCGTCTTGGTACTTGGGATCTTGTTCCTTGCCATCTCACTCTCGTCCCATCACGTGTAAGTGGGTCTATAAGATTAAGACTCGCTCGATGGTTCTCTTGGCGCTATAAAGGCGCGTCTTGTTGCCGTGGTTTCCGGCAAGAGCATGGTCGTGACTACGACGAGACTTTTGCTCTGTGGCTCACATGACCACCGTCGCACTCTTCTTTCGGTGGCGTGCTTGCGCCATCAGTGCATTCTCGACTTGATGTCAAGAATGCCTTTCTTAATGGCGAGTTGCGTGAGGAGGTCTACATGCATCCGCCACACGGGTATTCATTCACGAGGGCATGGTGCATCGACTTCGCCGCTCTCTCTATGGCCTTAAGCAAGCCCCTCGTGCTTGGTTTGGCGCTTCTCTTACGTGGTCACCGGTGCTGGTTTTCGACAAGTGATCATGATCCTGCGCTCTTTGTCCACACTTCGTCTCGTGGTGGGACTCTTCTTCTTCTCTATGTTGATGATATGATCATTCTTGGAGATGATTAAGTACATTGCCTTTGTCAAGGCTCGTCTTAGTGGCGCCCTTATGTCGGATCTTGGTCCTCTTCGTTACTTCCTTGGGATTGAGGTTACGTCCACTCCGATGGTTTCTTTATGTCCCAAGAGAAGTATATTCGGGATCTTCTTGATCGCGCTTCCCTCAGCGATCGACGTCTTGTTGAGACTCCCATGGAGCTCAATGTTCATCTCAAACCCTCGATGGCGAGCCTCTTTACGATCCGGCTCGCTATCGTCATCTTGTTGGGAGTCTTGTCTACCTTCTTGTTACTCGTCAGGATATCACTTATCCGGTTCACATTACGAGTCGATTCGTTTACGCTCCCTCGGGTCCACTCTGACCACCTTCTTGAGTTCTGCGATACCTTCGTGGGACTATCTCGTCGTCTCTTCTTTCCACGCTCCGGCTCTTTACGACTTGAGCTTATTCGGATGCTACTTGGGCGATGATCCATCGATCGCGGTCTATCTCTGCTTCTTGAGTTTTTCTTGGTGGTTCGCTTATTGCACGGAAGGCGAAAAATGCAGTGCGATGTCCGTTCGAGTGCGGAGGTGAGTTGCGGGCTATGGCTCTCTTGTCGTGAGAGATTACTTGGCTACGGTGGTTACTTGAGGATTTTGGTGTTTGTCACTACAAACTCCTCTCTTGTCGACAAGACATGTGCTATCGGTATTGCTCGTGATCACGTGAAGCATGAACTCACCAAGCATATTGGTGTTGATGCTTCCTTCATGAGGTCTTGTGTGCATGATCGGATGGTTGCTCTTGATATGTGCCTTGAACTTGGATAGCGATTTCTTCACGAAGGCCCGGACCGCGCCTGACATGGCTTCTACCTCTCAAACTCGGTGTTGTTGATCCACCATGAGTTTGAGGGGTGTTAGAGATATGATTAGATATGATTGCATTATATTAGGATAGTTTGGATTCTTTCCATACATGTACTCTTTCCTTATATGTATTCTTTCCATATTTACCATCATGTACTCGTGTATATATACCGGCCCGTTGGCCTCATATGAATACAAGCGCTATTCATAACACTTTTGACCTTCTTATTTCCATGTCTTTGGTTAATGTCTTTACTCTTTGCAGCCTGCTCATGAGAAAATCGGTGTTGTTGATTCCCAGTGGATTGGGGTTCCTTCTCTTCGGAACCAGGTAAGAATGAAAAAAACATTCCTTTTGAATATCAAATCCTAACATAACACCCGAATTTGCACTTGATGTTAATTGTTTCATCCTTTTCCTAGAAAATTCACGAGGCGGTCGAGCATGGAAGGGCACCATGGGAAGGGGTACAAATCTAACAACTTTCTTAGTAATTTGTAATTCTGCGTGGCAGGAATCTACTTCGGCAAACATAGGGGTTTTGGAATCAATGACAAGGGGGAGAACACTGGCTTCAACACTGGAATATTGTTGTAGGCATCTATGCTTTGGAGAGAATGGGTAAATGCACTAGCTTTCGAATTCCCTAACATTGAGCTCTCACACATGTATGTTGATAATTCTGCAACGCAGCTTTTTTAGGAATTCTAAACAGGTTTGTATATAATTTACTGCAGCCTGGGCTAAGCAATATGAGATTGTGTTGACCTACTGGATTCCCTACATCATGACAGTTTGACACAATTGTCGCAAACAACATTTTTGATGACATATTATCGATGAAGCATCGATGCTCACGGAAGCATTGGAATGCTCCCATCGGCGGCGTTGGTGAATCGAGACTAGGTGCCCTTCAATGTTCTCTCTTGACCTCGAATTGTTTATAGACGCACTTAGTTTCTACTGAAAAATGTTGGAAGAACAAATGCTTAAGAATCTTCTCTTTCTAGGAAGAACAAATGCTTAAGAATCTTCTCTTTCTGTCACGAGGGCGGTCTTCTTGAACCTATTCATGGCTCATCCTTGACATTCTTTGGGTAGGTCGAGATGACTTGTAATTTCAAAACAATCCACTTAAGACACTTAGTTGGATTTTAATATGTAACTTTGTTTGAAATTCGCTTCCTCTTACTATTTATTGGATGTAGGACAAGGCAAATCATTAGCTACAATTCTTAGTGCTTGATGCTCTTGAGTTATGGCCTTGGAGAAGAAAATGCTGCAAAGAGAATTGAAGTCGTAGTTACAACGTTGAACAATGGGTTACAAATTGGGGATATATATTCTCCAGGAACAGTAAGATTATTTTGTTATGGAACCATTGTCAACAAATACCATGTTTGCATTTAATATTTGCTAGATTTATGTTGAGGAAAATTTCAACGCCTACTAGCTACTTTGTATGTTTCTGTCAAACAAAAAATAAAATGCTTATTGGCTTCATATTGTGTCTACTTTAAGACTATGGAGTCGTAGAAGGTAGTTCTTCTTTGTGCGATGATAGCCCTTAGTACTTAAGGTATAACCACATGATTTGGGATGGTCGAAACGTACCTAGATTTGAACCTGCCAAAAATCAACATGGCCCGTAGAGTGTGTGGTTTTATTTGCTTCTTGTTTCATATAGGAACTCAGCGAATGAGTTACCTCTTTTTCCCGTTCGTTGCTTATCAGATAGATTTCCTATTGACATATATCTCTACTAATAATATTTGATGCAAAGTTATAAGTTAGTTTCTCAAATTGCTTCCATTTAATGTACACGATGCGCCGTTGTGATGAACAAATGATTTATAAATGTAGTGTTCTAGGTGCACCCATGAACGAATAATTAATTCAAACCAAGCTTTTTTAAATAAAGGATTATGTGTCAAAATTAGCTTAACTTTGCTCCTGCTTGGGACAATCTTAATGTATTGCCATTTGCCTATTGAATCGTCTATGGCCCAATGAAGGCATGCCAGAAGCTGACGGTAGGTGGTTGGAAGTAGTGTGGTTAAATAATTATTTAAGCACAGACACTCCTGTATTTTTAAACAAATTTTTAATTGGGGTTAGTCTATCATGCTTAAGCATATATAAATGTGTTACCAGTTGCACATTAGCAAATTACTAGCTAATAACAAGAACAATTGTGGTCTATGGAACCCCAAGAGGAAAATCTATGCTAATATTATTTGTCAGGTTGTCTCAATTTTATCCTATCTCTGGTAGCTACCTTTCAAGCAATCATTGCTGGTCATTTGTTATTGAGCTGATCTAGCTTTAGCTAATGAACAGTGAGATAATTGATTCATTTGAACCTTGATTGCTATAGAGAAATAAATAGAAAGGAATAGAATATGGGTTAATTTTGGCAACTAACACCGCCACAGGATCCAGATTTCCCATCCACGTGGGTGCCATGTATGGGTTAATTGTAGCAACTAATGCAGCCACATTAATTAGTACATACTATAGTATGCTCTGCTTAGCATGCCCTAAGACCATATCCTGATTGTACTGCTCACGTTGCATTCAATTTTTGTGTTGCCTACTTTTCCTTAGATTATGGACATTACAATGAGCTATTTGTATTGTATTTATTTTTTCGTTGCAACGCACGGACATATGACTAATTTTGCATATTAATTTGGAATTGCTATATTAATACCCGCGGCAGCGCGCGGGGTATCGACTAGTAATAATAAACAAGTAACTCCACTAACTGTCTGTAGTTAATGGCATTTCTCTCTTCCGTGGTGCAGCCACATCACCCCTATTATTTTCAACCGTTGGATCGCCATGCCAAATCCCAAATTTGCGGTGTGTTGGATTCAATTTAAGCCTTTGGATTGAGCCGAGTCCAGCTCCACTTAATTCCTCCCCTACCAGCCCATCCCCGATGCCTGTTTTTCAACCTGCATCCCAGCCATCGGCGGTTGTCGTATCAGTTTCTGAAACTGTCACGTGTTCTCCTCCGTGTTGTAACCGTTGTCATGTGTAGAATAATCAAATATGTATGCTACATCTGCTAATCACAGGTATTAAAGTGTTACAATTATATAACATATACAACTATATTTTTAATAATAGGTATTAAGGTTATATAAAAATATACAATATAGATATAAGTGTTGTAATATCTAGCCGCGCAATTACGCGAGAAATTTGGCTAGTTACAAAGGCCAGAAAATGGGGGAAAGGTATGTACTTGTGGTATTTCCTGAAGCAAACACTCTCTGTAGTGGTATTTCTTGAAACACAACTCTTTTGAATAGTACTTGTGGAATTTCCCTTGAACGGGCTATTTGCTTTGGACATTTTTTTTCATCGATGTAGCAATCTCACGATCAACTTGAATACTTACATAACATAATTGCATAATTAGTAGTGTTTCATTTTTTTTATCCCGATTGCATGTGAACGACAATTCAAACGGATTGCTAGTTCCAACCATCTATTGACCTCCAAGTCTCCATCGAATTAAGTTTCCAAATAAAAATCTGAAATTCTGTTTGGTAGAGTTCTAGATTTGTATTTTTCAGTTTCTGCTCTAGATTCTCTGAGAATCTGAAGCTAACCGTAGAAAGTGTTTGGCTGGTAGGTTGAGTCCAAAAATATAATAAGGGATGACTGGAGGCAAATAGACCATGATACCCCTGGTTGTAACACTTTATCTATATTTGCGTCTTATTTCTTTGTTTTTGTACACAAATGATGAAATGTTATGTCTAAATTGAGAGACCATGTGAGATCATCCCATGTGTATGATGAGTAATTGACATCGGCTTAGGGAAGTCGAGTTTGAGTTGGTTGGTTCGGACCTTGACGTTGCGTGGTGTAACGGGCTCGGTCGGATTTGGTCAAACTTGGTCGTATGGGATTAGGATGCATATTCTGATGATTCGACGGGTTTGGACTTTATTCTGATTATGCTGTTTCGTGCGGTGCTATGTGATGGTTTGCTTATCTGTGTGACTGCAGGACTTCGGAGCTAGTTCATGGTGAGGCGTGGGAGGACCGGAACTAGACACAGGAGGTGTTGAGGTCCAGACGGTCGAAGACATCAAAGATGATCGAGGCTGCTGAGGTGGTTGCGAGTCGGAAGACGAGGAACCGGGCTGAGCTACTGGGAGGTGGACACGACAGGCGGCGGGTGGGCCGGGACTAGACTCGGGAGGAGTCGAGGTCGAGCAGTCGAGATACCGATTGCGGTCGTATGCAGCTGAAGGCACCGGGACTAGACTCGGGAGGAGTCGGAGGTCGAGTCGGTCGGAGTTAGGTGCGGTCATGCGTGAACGACAAGGAGCGCGGAAGCTTCCCGAAAGGTGCAGGAGGGACGAATCGGTGATTTCGCGAGGCTGCACAAGCGGGAGCGGGCTCCGTTAGGGTTTAGCCGACGTAACGGGTTGGAGACCCGTTAGCCAAGGGCTATAAATAGGTGTTGGGGGCTGCATACCCCCTTGAGAGTTTTTGTGCATTTGCTTTCCATTTTGTGTGTGTGTTCCTCCCAAGAAGCATGTGAGGCTCTTGGTGTTTTTGAGGATTGAGAGGGAGATGATGGATTGAGAGTCTTGTAATCACTCTTCTTGTTCTAATGTCCATGCGTATGGGGACTCCTTTGTAATCTTTGGTTGGAATGAAATCAAGTTTTTCATTCTTCGTTCTTTGAATGAATTCAATGGCTTTGGGAGAGAGTTAGGGTTTGCTAGAGTTAAAAGAACCTTTGAGAGGTGGTTTTGGCTTTAGGCTTTAGTTGTTGGGAGGAAACTAGTTCTGTTTTGTTCTTGTTTCTCCTGACTGATGGTGTGTTCGTGAGTCTGTCAACTGCGTATGGGCTGTAGGATGAGTTCCTTTGAGAGATGGTAGAAATTGTTGTAAACAATTTCTTTGTTAATCATTCATGTCTTTGTTTTAAGCTTTGAGTTGTTCTCCTCTCGTGACATGATCGAGCTTCTTTTGTTACATCTCCTGTTCTCCTTTTCTTAGTTGATGCTGGAGCTCTGTTCTTCTTCTTTTCTTAGTTGAAGCTTGAGCTCTGTTCTTCTAGTCTTTGGTTTGGTTGAGATACTGCTTTGAACTGGGATTATACTCAAGGCCATTTGGCTACTTCATTCCGGCGAAATGTGAATCAAAGATTCTTTTCATTTCTCATCATCGCCACTCTTCCTCTGTTTTTGGATTTCTAGGGTTGTGGCGGAGGATCCATGTGCTCTTGATTGTCTTGACAAAAAATACTTTATTTTCCGCGTTCTTGTTATGAAGTTCATCCTTGTTGAGATCAAGAGTTTCATGACCAAAAGACTCAAAAACCTCAAGCTTTCGTTCTTGGTCTCATCCTCTTCTTTTCGGCAATAAAGTATTTTGCTGTGAGTCTTTTCAGATCAGACAGCCTTGGAATGCTTTCTGTCAAAAGCCCCATTTCTATTTTTTTTGCTTTCTATTTGGTTTTAGCAACTAGCTTTGGGTATTGCTACAGCTTTTGCTTTCCTATTTTCGGCAGCAAAAGTAGTCTCTGTTCTTGTTTGCTTTCAGCTGATCTGCAGTTTGCTCTCCCAAGCGATTCGATTCGGTTTGTGTCTGTATTCTTGTTTGAAATCGGTCTCACTTCGGTTCTTCTTCAGATTTTCTGACCTGCCTAGTTCTTCAGCCGAATTGATCTCTGTTTGCCTTTTCTTGTTGTTAAGTTCTGTCTGCTTGTTTAGGATGACGTCCCAATCATTTTCTTTGAGAAGATTAGCAATCGATTGATCTTCTTTTCTCCGATCATTGTAGCTTGTAATTCTTGTGCCTCAATTTTGGGATCAGTAGCTTTTCGGTTTTGCGATCATTGCTGCGATCCGATGCATGAATCTGTTTTCAATTTTTAGTTTACTCAGCTCTCCTCTCCTCTCTGTTTCTGCAGATTTCAGTTTTACTCTTCCTTTCAGCTGCTTTGATCTGCAGTTCTCTTTCCTCCCACTTCGATTTCTTCTTTGCGGTTTCAGTGTCTCCCTTCCGTCGCCTAACCCTTATTTCTGAGTAGTCTATTTTCAGTGATATCTAGTCTTCTCGGTTTTGAGCAGAGTTTGGTTTGTTCTCGTGTGGTAAAATTGGTCCTCTCTTTGATTAAAGTCTCAATTTTCGGTGAAATTCATTCTCTTGCTTCATAGCTTCTATAGCTATCGGAGAAGAAGAATTGTGAGAATACTCGGGGGCGATTTTTGAAGGCACCATTCACCCCCCTCTGTTTCCGTTTCCGGTCCTACAATTGGTATCAGAGCCGGTTAGCTCTTCCTCGTAGATCTTAACCGGTCTCTTGAGCATGGCAACTAGTAGAGAATCTTGCGAGCTTTCCTTTGCATCTTGTTGGGGGTGTTTTTGCCAATGATGTCCTTTGTGACAAGAGGCTTGTTTTCGGCGAGAGTGTGATTTTATTTGCAAAACCACAAGTGTGAGCTTTGTGGTACATTACATCCCGATTGGTTGCTCAAGTGCGGGATCGAGAAGTCTTGGAGAACACATGGATGATGATAAGAAGGACGTCTGACGACTCATCATGAGCAAGGTAAAATCTCAATGTGACCTTGGCCTGTCCAAGATGAAGATACTTCCTCTTAGAGACAATGTGAGATGCCTTGTGTTAAAATTGCTAGATTGATCATGCTAGGCTAGAATCTCACTTATGTTGTATAAGTTGTGAGTCTTTTCACAGAGACCGTGAAAATTTAATTTCTCTTCTTGCATGCAAAAAATAAAATGAGAAATTAAAATTGACTCACTTGCATATATGTAGAGGAGCTTGAGTTTGCTAGGGTGAGATTAGAAGGCTATGTTTTTCTGTCTAGCTTCTCTTGTTTTATGTTTGTACTAGCCATTTTGCTCTTGTTAATCCAATTTATCTCGCATTTCCTTCCCTAGTTTATATTGTGATTACGTAAGGGATGGTATAAATGCTTTGAGGAGAAACACGATGATATGAGTCTTGCATCTTGCGACCTAGTCTCCTCTGTTCTTTTGGATTAGGAGCCGTTTGTAGTGAGGATAAATCTTCATTCCATATCCTTTGCTCCTACTTTGGCTAGTACATTTCTTGTTGGCTCTTCTCGTGAGGTCCAAGGGACTTCTCTTTGAGCAAGAATGGTGCTTTGTCCTTTTGGATCTTGTCTCGTGAGAAGACGCTTGCACCATTGCTCATTTTGTGAGAAGGATGGACCTCATTGGCTCATTGGCATCGTGGACTGTTTCGTGTGTTTCCTATTTTTGTCCACGTCTTTGTCTCGAGGAGGAATTTCCACCGTTTCTCAAATGATGGACCTCGTTCGCCCAAGCGAGTGCGCATCTGACAAGGAGAAGTTGTGAGTTTCTTTGGTGCTTTTGTTGGTTCTCTTCTCGGTGCTTTCGGTTAGGTATTCACCGCTTCTTCGGAGCTGGGACTCGAGTTGTCCATTTGCGGTGTGCCTTTAGGATCTAGTTTCTTGCTTGGACCATCAACTGCATCATGTAGACTTGCATTCTTCTAGTGTGAATGTGTTAAGTCTTGGGTTCCCAAGTACATGCTTACTAACCCTTCGGGATCCAAGACTTGGGCACACTATTCTTGTAGGTATCCAGACGCCGGTTGGAGAACATGTGATTGATTAGGTTCTAGTCTTTTCTTTGATCACGCGATTAGAACGTTTGCTGGTTCTCCACTACATGGCCTCCATGAGGCATACTCTTTCACATTTGCGCCTCCACCTACTTTGTGAGCTATTCTATACCCTCATGCTCTTATATTCATGATGATCATAATTAGCATGTTGTGCGTGTTCTTGTGCTCACTTGTACCACATTGGCATGTTTTACTCTTGACACCTTCCTGTCATGCCTTTATGTGTATGTTGCTTAAGTATCCTTGTACATGGTTATAAATGTTAGTTAATTGCATGGTTAAGCTTTGACCTGACTTCACGAGCTGAGTAGAATGTGCATATTAGAAGTCAAGTATCGTCATGACCTTGTGCTTTGTAATATCTATCATGGTTTAATGTTCATATCTTGCTCCTTATGTCCATTCACCATTATTTATCCATGTTAGCATACTTTTCCATGATTTTTGTTCTGTCATGATGTATGCTTGAGTATGGACAATATGAGCATGATTAATATCTCGGATAGTTGTCTATATCATGATGCTATGTTTATTCATACCTTGTTATCTTTACTTGTGTACATGCTTATATCCATGCTAGCATATGCTTCTGTGACTTTTCCTTGTTACCTGCTATGTGTATGGTTATGATTCATTGTGATGTATGTATACCTTGATCTTATTCATTTCAGTTATGGTATGAAATAAACTGTATGACATCTTGGTAGCATTAGTTTGTGCTTATGCTTAGATTTCATGAGATCTATGGTTAGGTCACAAGCTCCTTCTAGTATTGGGTGGCTCTAGGCTTGCTGTTCTAGATGCTTTTGATGAGGACTAGATTGAGTTTGTGTGGGTGTGTGTTCTCATGTATTCTATGTCATTAGTACTAGTAATGCTCTTGTTGTTATCATCTGTCCCATCTGGGTTCTATGTTGTATATCATTTACCCAGTACTAGGACAACAGTCATCCCAGTGTTTGAAATGTAGGTTGTGCATGTGAGGGGAGGCGGTACGACCACTCACGACGTGGTACCCGGTTCGACTACGACCACGTCACGGACTCGTATTCGATCTCGGCCAAGGCAACACTCATACTCGATCGGTGTGCGATCCGACTCTCCACCGAGCGACCGTGAGAGAGGTTTGCTCCCTTGCGATCTTCAGTACTTTGCTTCCCATCACTTAGATCAATTCCTGTTAATCCCATTAAATCCAACAATTGCCTTTACACTCTTCTAATTCTCCAAAATCATTGATCCAGATTATACTCCGGTAATTATTATTATTCCTCCGATATACCCAAAAATTCAATTCATCCTTCCAGTATTTTAATCAAATCCTATCAATCACATTACTACTAACATCTCTCAAGAATTTATATTAATGTCGTAATCCAACAATTTCTTTTGCACTCTCTAATCTTCCAAAAATCATTTAAATCGTATTTCTAACCCATCCATTCATATAGACTCCACCGATTTATTTCTCCTAAACCCCTTTCTAATATCCTCTTTTTATAATCGACATGAATCCCCCGATCATCGTTATGTATTTACCACAACAGTCATCCTCTTTTCCTACGACTCTATTTATTCTTCCTGTCATTTTACTTTGTAAAGAAGAAGCTTTATCATCGTTTAGCTTTTGAAATATAATACATAGAAAACCTCCACGAGACTTAGCGGTTTGAACAAAGCGTAATATATATGAGAATGCAATAACGATGGCGATTGATTCCATCCACCGTTACATGGCATCTCGCACCATATGCTTAATCCTTGACGTTATAGCCGCTTAACTTATCACTGGGCGACACCGGGACAACACAAACCGTGGCCTTGCATCGCCCTTCACTTTTCCATTCCACCCACAAATCATTTTGAAAGCAGAACTATATCGGTTAAGTTTCCCATGTCCGCCCATGACCGTGGGCACGGCTATTCGAATAGTTTTGACTCTGCGAGTTTGTACACTTTCACCACAAGAGACAATCAACTCGTTGCCCACATGATTCCTTAGTCATGCGGTTGAGCGGGCCAAATCACGATGTTGTTCAAAGTATCTAGTTCCTTTGTCATCTCACCCTATGGGCTTATCCCGTGCGGTGGGTCCCATACGTTCTGCGGGATGTTTTCCACGATTACTACGCAGTGGGCTCCACTTCCCGCATAGCGCTTAGAACAGTGGAAAACTTCACCCTCCCTTGGTGTCCCTTTAGGCCTCCCTTGCCCTTGCTTATCCACTTCAATCCACTACCGGTGAGATGAGTCCAGAGTTTCGATACAACTACTTAGCCAAGTTGTACTTTCGGACTTGTGGTTGCCTTTGTTTTACGTGGGAGATCATGACAAGATTCGGTCCTTAGCGGTATCTGGGCGATTCTACCACAACCCACTTTGTGCCTCCTTTGCACCATTCACACACACACCATCGAACCATTCGCCCGGATATTCAAGCAAGTAGGGTTTTGGGATCACAAAATAATCATACCGAACATATACCAGTCATTACCACCATGACTGCCCAACCAATTTTCTCATGATTAAAAGTGATGCTTGGCGTTTTCACGCCCATGAATACATATGCAACACTCGCATGGCGTATAAATTACGGACTTATTTTCAAAAGGTTACTATCGTAATTTTGCTAGGGCGACAAGGTTCACACATTCAAATATTCAACAAGGGGGTGTAATATTAATCAAGGCAAACCATAGGCATATAACTAGAATCTTGAATTAAGCATGTATTTGTACATAAAATAACAGCATGCAATTTGATAATTTAAACAAAAGTAATTTGCAGAAAATGTAGGTTCGACATGATCAAAGTATTGACTCGCCTGGCGCGGTTTACCGCAGTCTTGAGCTCACACAACGCTTTCTCTTGGGCTTCTGGTCTTTATCTTCACTTCGCTTCTGATTACGCTTGATCTCTTGATTCTTCAGGACTCCAATTGCTAATTACGTGCTAAGCGATGAACACGAATAAAAGCAAATAACTCAAAAGACCCAAGTAAATCCGAATAAATTCATTTTGATCTTTGTTATGAGTTAATGGTGATTTGGGTAATTCGAGGCAAGGCTGGTGGTAGTATACGATGACTCGGTCTTTTTATTTAACTAGCAAGGCTTGTTACATGGGTTCTTATTTTAATATTGCCTTTTAATTAAATCTACTAAGGAGACTTGTTTAATGATGACATGTTAAATGTTAGGGCATATATGTATATATATACACACATATATATACATAAGTAATGTTTGCAAATTTTAGCTTATCGAGTTAATCTCATAGTTTATGTTTTTAGCATTTTATGGTGTGATATTTTATGTGCACTTAGTTGTCACTAGACATAATTTATTTTGGATTAGGATCCGCTTATATAGGTTCTGACTTGTTATATATATATTTATGTTCAATCATTATTAAATTCAATGTTAAGATTTAATTAATGACACCAATATTATTTTATCTACACTTCGGTTATTATTAGGCTTAGTTTTATTTTTAATTTAAATTTATTTAACTAGCAAGGCTTGTTACATGGGTTCATATTTTAATATTGCCTTTTAATTAAATCTACTAAGGAGACTTGTTTAATGATGACATGTTAAATGTTAGGGCATATATGTATATATTCTAATTATTCTTGAAGTTAATCTTTATTAAGTATGGATTTTTCTAACCAGAGTCATTTCTTTATGATTGCTTTGATTTGCTGATTATCCCTTTGTATGATTTGCTCAACCATATCAAATAATCATACATGAACTAATCAAAATTTTAAACCTTAAATAATCCCATTTATACTCTAGTTAATTTTAGTATCTTTTATGGGATTAACTTCTATTTTTCCTTGATTTTATTAGTTAAAATAAACTACAAAGAATAGAGCAAAATGTGGGAAAATCTGCGACCAAGCTGAATCGAACTCGGGACCTCGCCTCATGCATTAGGCGTCGCCGCTAGCCAAGTGATCAGCGGTGTTACACGATGGAATGAGGCGGAGAAGCCGATAAACCGGCGTGCGGCGGAGACAGAGGAAGCTTGGGGCGGAATGCGGCGGTGGCGTCGCCGGTGAGTGGTGGCGGAGGGTGGGTGGCGGCAAAAGCGGTGCTTGCAGGGGATCCCGACGATGGTTGAGGCGGGGTCAGGGGCTTGAGCCGCCGTGGCGTCGGCGCGGCGGCAGTAGAGGAGGAGCTTGGCGGCGGCGAGTGCGGGCGAGAGGAGCTCGGCGGCGTGGAATCGTCTTGGCGGGTCTCTAGGAAGAAGCGGAGGAGGAGGAATTTACAGGTGGCGACTAACACGGCGGTGCGCCCGATTGCCGGACTTGGAGGGATGAAGTCGTCGGCGGGAAGGAGGGCTCGGGAGCTCAATCGGACGGGGTGGGAGGCGAGGGTAAGGATGGCGATGCCTGAGGGTGCGGTGGCCTTTGTGGCGATCGGGCGGGCAGCCTCGGGACACCGCCCGCAGCTGTCATGTCGGCAGCGGCGGAAGCAGCGGTGGTTGCGGCGGCGGTGACGAGCGAGGCACGGGCGGGCGTGGAGGCGATGGGAGCGGGGCTCGGCGCAGAGCAGCAAGCGGGGAAGCGATGGGGGAGGCGACGCGGAGAAGTCTTGGCCACAGATGGAGGCGGCGCAGAGAAAAAAAAAAGAAGAAGATGGCGCGCACGGGAGGAAGAAAAGAAAGGAGGGTGCGAGGTTGGCCCAGGGCGAGGGAGTGAGAGGAGATGGGAGGTTCGGTAGTGCGGTCGGCAGAGAAAGGGGCCGTGGCGAGAGGAGAGAAGGTGGGAAGAGAGGGGCTGGGAGGCCGGGCCCACAGGACAGTGAGAGCACATGAAAGGAAATGGTAGGGTGGAAAAAGAGAAGAAGCTAAAATGTTTAAGCTTGGCTTTGAAATTTTAGATTTCTAATTTTAAATTTTTGTTTCATTTTTGTGATCAGTGATCTTTAAGTGACCTTTAGAATTTAACTTTAAATTCTTAGCTATCAAATGAGTTCCTACTATTGTTGTTGTTATTTGAGTTATACTTATATATATATATATATATATATATATATATATATATATATATACACACACACACACATTTCACATACTACTATTTTGTTGGCGTACTTAATTTTTGCACACATATATTTTATTTCCTATATTGTCAAACTTTTCCTTGCACAATTGTATATATCTTTGTCTAGGTGTTTGTATTCAAAATTTTAGTTTTCTATTATTTGCATTAGGGATTACTCTTTGATTAGCAATTTGCACGCCACAACTGTCGAAAAGATTTCAAACAATATCCAAAAGAATTTCTTATGCCAGCAAAATGCAGGAAATGATTTTTAAATTTTCATATTTTTGAAATAACAAATTTTCGGGATGTTACACTTAGTCTAGGCTTTGATTCTCTAGGTTTCTCTTCTGCCTAGCTTGAACTTTCTTCTTGGCCACTAGTGTCTTGTGAGTTGACATAGTGCGTCTTTGCTCCGTGGTATGAGGTTATAGGCTAGAGACCATGAGGATGGAGTGTGTTTGAGAATCACCTCCTTGAGTTAGAACCTTCCCTTCTGGATTTTGTGCCAAATTTTCTGGTTCTTCTCAATTTGCCTTCTCTAGGGGGAGTTGGAGTCTTTACATGCATTGGGCTATATTTCAGGGAGAGTTCGCCTCTTGTGCATTCATTTGTATCTTGTTGCATAATATTCACATGAATGCCGGTACTGACTTTGGAGCCCTAACTATTATCTTTATGTGACATGATATCATGCTTTATATCTTGCCATATCTTGTAATAGCTTGATTTATCATGCTCTTTTATGTGTTGCTTTGCTCTTGCCATACTAGCTTAATTGAATATGAACAACTTGAATTAAATCTTGTCCTGTTCAAACTTGTGACTAGTCTGGTTTTAGTGATCCTCTCCTGATCCATGCCATGTTGAATAGTGCTCTAGTTTGTGGAGAGTGACCACCGGTTGGTCATTATCGTGCCAAGCCTTTGGATAGCTCTAGTGTGTCAGCCTTGCGGGGAGAGCTTGGGGTGGTCTGTCCTTATGGACTGTTGTGAGAGGGAGCTGTGTGTTTCATGTCTTATCCTATTTATTATGCTCTTGCTCCTTTCTGTTGCATATCATGGGATGCATTTGGGTTTGTCCTTCTAGCATGGGCTAGAGTGGTTGTCGTGCTAGCTGCTTAGATTGTTTTCTCTCATCTTATGCTTTTAGGTTGCTGCTTCTAGTTGCTTCTCTTCTCACTAGGTTGAGTTCACTCACTTCTTGCGATCTCTCGAGGGTCGGGTCACCCTTGGGTAGACAGGGGACGTGTTTACTCCCTAGTGTGTTAGTAGACCAACTATTAGTCCTAGATCCATAAGGGGTAGATGAGAGCCAGTCTGAGCCATAGTTTTCTCTATATCTTATATGCTCTAAGGACTGCCTTTTATTTTTCTTGCCAGCTTCTCGATTTTATTGCTTTGGTTCAGGGGGAGTTCATTTAGGAGCTTCTGGAGCTTAATATTGACATAACTTAACTTGAACTAAAAGTTGCATCACATGTTGAGGGGGAGCTGGATTTTCTGCATTGTAATATAACTATATTGAGCCTTGATTATTATCCGGTTATGACATGCTTACAATGCTTTACACCTTGCCATGACTTGTGCTTAGTTGCTAGATTTATTATGACTTCATATGTGTAGACTAGCTTTTGCCATGATAAGTTAATTTAACTTGCTCAAATTGGACTAAAACTTGTCATGTTAGCACTCGAGACTAGTCTTTCTTGAGTTATCCTTTTATGATTCATGCCATGTCAAATAGGCTGAGTTGAGCGTTGAATCTCTATTGAGCCTTAGATTGAGCTGTTTTAGTCTCTTGATGATGCATAAGTTTAAGTACAATTTGTTAAAAAGCAAAAAGATCTCTTTTGTGCGAAAAAAACTGATTTCACCAATTCTTTCTCATGAGACGGCTTGCCATTGCACTAGGCATGAACTCAGGGGGAGTTTTGGATGACCTAGACTATCTTCTTAAGCTTCTTGCTTGGAGTAGTCGCATAAGGCTTGAGATCTAGCACATGATAAAAATATTGGTTGGAAACGACCATAAGTTTCAAAAGAAAATATGTCATTTGTGCTCAATTTGCTTAAGCTACTAAAAGAACCAAGTACTTGAACAAATGTTTCACTCTTGAGCATATAGCACTCTACTTGGACTCAATATTAGCTTCTTGGTTCCACTTAGCTTAATTGACATGGCTTGCATCATTCTTGGATGTCTCTAGCTAGACTTTGCTTATTGATGACTTGACTTGCTCACAAATTGCACTACATTTCAGATTGTCACCTCTTTGGTTTAGCTGGCATATACATATCTTGTCATGATCTAGATAGCATATTTATGTGTTATGGCTTGATGTAATCCTTATGGTCATTTTGGATAATTCTCATGGCTCTAAATGCATAGAATAAACAAACTTGGTCATTTTATCCAAAATGTGTTATATTCTCTCTCTGCATCCTTGATGTGTTTATTGCCAAAGGGGAGAATATTGGAGAAAAGTCTTTGGGAGATCTTTCTAGAGCTTTGGAGAACAATTTGCTCTTTCTTGAGTTGCTCTAGCGATTCCTTCTGTCGACATGGTCATTTGCTTCATTCTCTTCTTTGGACCATGTTGGATTCTTCAAACTCAACTTTATGCTTTTTCGGTGTTTGTCAATATACTCATCAAGGGGGAGATTGAGAGACCATGTGAGGTCATCCCATGTGTATGATGAGTAATTGACATCGGCTTAAGGAAGTCGAGTTTGAGTTGGTTGGTTCGGACCTTGACGTTGCGTGGTGTAACGGGCTCGGTCGGACTTGGTCAAACTTGGTCGTATGGGATTAGGATGCATATTCTGATGATTCGACGGGTTTGGACTTTATTCTGATTATGCTGTTTCGTGCGGTGCTATGTGATGATTTGCTTGTCTGTGTGACTGCAGGACTTCGGAGCTAGTTCATGGTGAGGCGTGGGAGGACCGGGACTAGACACAGGAGGTGTTGAGGTCCAGACGGTCGGAGACGTCAAAGATGATCGAGGCTGCTGAGGTGGTTGCGAGTCGGAAGACGAGGAACCAGAGCTGGAGCTACCGGAGGTGGACACGACAGACAGCGGCGAGGTGGACCGGGACTAGACTCAGGGAGGAGTCGAGGTCTAGACGGTCAGGATACCAGTTGCGGTCGTATGCAACGGAACAGACCGGGACTAGACTCAGGAGGAGTCGGAGGTCCAGTTGGTTGGAGTTAGGTGCGGTCATGCGTGAATGACAAGGAGCGCGGAAGCTTCTCGGAATGTGCAGGAGGGGCGAATCGGTGATTTCGCGAGGCTGCACAAGCGGGAGTGGGCTCCGTTAGGGTTTAGCCGGCGTAACGGGTTGGAGACCCGTTAGCCAAGGGCTATAAATAGGTGTTGCGGGCTGAATACCCCCTTGAGAGTTTTTGTGCATTTGCTCTCCATTTTGTGTGTGTTCCTCCCAAGAAGCATGTGAGGCTCTTGGTGTTTTTGAGGATTGAGAGGGAGATGATGGATTGAGAGTCTTGTAATCACTCTTCTTGTTCTAATGTCCATGCGTATGGGGACTCCTTTGTAATCTTTGGTTGGAATGAAATCTGAAGTTTTTCTGTTCTTCGTTCTTTGAATGAATTCAATGGCTTTGGGAGAGAGTTAGGGTTTGCTAGAGTTAAAAGAACCTTTGAGAGGTGGTTTTGGCTTTAGGCTTTAGTTGTTGGGAGGAAACTAGTTCTGTTTTGTTCTTGTTTCTCCTGACTGATGGTGTGTTCGTGAGTCTGTCAACTGCGTATGGGCTGTAGGATGAGTTCCTTTGAGAGATGGTAGAAATTGTTGTAAACAATTTCTTTGTTAATCATTCATGTCTTTGTTTTAAGCTTTGAGTTGTTCTCCTCTGTGACATGATGCAGGCTTCTTTTGTTCTGTCTCCGGTTCTCCTTTTCTTAGTTGATGCTGGAGCTCTGTTCTTCTTCTTTTCTTAGTTGAAGCTTGAGCTCTGTTCTTCTAGTCTTTGGTTTGGTTGAGATACTGCTTTGAACTGGGATTATACTCAAGGCCATTTGGCTACTTCATTCCCGAAAGCAGAAATGTGAATCAAAGATTCTTTTCATTTCTCTGTCATGCGCCACTCTTCCTCTGTTTTTGGATTTCTAGGGTTGTAGGCAGAGGATCCATGTGCTCTTGATTGTCTTGACAAAAAATACTTTATTTTCCGCGTTCTTGTTCTGAAGTTCATCCTTGTTGAGATCAAGAGTTTCATGACCAAAAGACTCAAAAACCTCAAGCTTTCGTTCTTGGTCTCATCCTCTTCTTTTCGGCAATAAAGTATTTTGCTGTGAGTCTTTTCAGATCAGACAGCCTTGGAATGCTTTCTGTCAAAAGCCCCATTTCTATTTTTTTTGCTTTCTATTTGGTTTTAGCAACTAGCTTTGGGTATTGCTACAGCTTTTGCTTTCCTATTTTCGGCAGCAAAAGTAGTCTCTGTTCTTGTTTGCTTTCAGCTGATCTGCAGTTTGCTCTCCCCAAGCAGTTCAGTTCGGTTTGTGTCTGTATTTACTGTTTCAGAAATCAGTCTCACTTTCGGTTCTTCTTCAGATTTTCTGACCTGCCTAGTTCTTCAGCCGAATTGATCTCTGTTTGCCTTTTCTTGTTGTTAAGTTCTGTCTGCTTGTTTAGGATGAAGTCCCAATCATTTTCTTTGAGAAGATTAGCAATCGATTGATCTTCTTTTCTCCGATCATGCAGCTTGGTAATTATCAGGCCTCAATTTTCGACTGCAGCTTTTCGGTTTGCGATCATTCTGCGATCCGATGCATGAATCATGTTTCGGTTTTGGTTTACTCAGCTCTCCTCTCCTCTCTGTTTCCTGCAGCCGAATGTTCTTGTTTTTGCTGTTATTTCTCACCCTGCTGGCTGCTAGACTGCACTACAAATTTCAGTTTCTGCAGATTTCAGTTTTACTCTTCCTTTCAGCTGCTTTGATCTGCAGTTCTCTTTCCTCCCACTGCTGATTTCTTGCTGCAGTTTTCTGTGTCTCCCTTCTGGCTGCCTAACCCTTGTTTCCTGAGTAGTCTATTTTCAGCAGAAGTATCTAGTCTTCTCAGTTTTTGAGCAGAGTTTGGTTTGTTCTCGTGTCAGCCGAAATTGGTCCTCTCTTTGATTAAAGTCTCAATTTTCAGTAAGAATTCATTCTCTTGCTTCATAGCTTCTATAGCTATCGGAGAAGAAGAATTGTGAGAATACTCGAGGGCGATTTTTGAAGGCACCATTCACCCCCCCTCTGTTGCCGTTTCCGGTCCTACACAAATATTGCAAGACCATATGTAAATAAATTATTAATGTTTTTCTTGCAAATTTTTGAACCTGGACCCGTAAATCAGAATAGCGTGACAAGCATCATTAATGGAATGGCCGAGGAATGGTTGTAACACACATCGCGCGCTGCAAAATTTTGAACCTGGTTGTTACACACATCGCATGCGGCAAAGAATGGCCGGCCAAGGTGCTGCAAGGAATAACTAACACTCCTGGGAATAGAAAGGTCACCAGTTCAGACCGATATCACATTCATTGCAGGCGAAAAAAGGGGCTTAATTTTGAGCTATAATCTGATGACAATAATTGTAAACGCAAGGAGCAAAATTGTAAACGCAGCCTGATCTTGTTTAGATGAACACACCAATCCATGCAAATAGCAGCTTGGGCAGCATGACCAGTTTTATAATAGCACAGTAAAAAAACGTTGAAACCATAAATGAATGCTAACAAAAGACCGCAAAAATCATAAAAAATGTCCCTATCATCTACTTTCATTAACTGCATTTGCAAAGTCATCACGAAACCTATCCATGACTCTATCACTTGATTGTGATGTTAACATATTTGATGTATCCTAAGAAATAACATATTTTACATATCTCGATAGAATTGTGGGCACATAATTAGGATCTCACTCTAACCTACGGAAATGCTTGTCCGTCAAAGCATGATCACATATGAAGTTGAAAAGTCACATAGTAGCTGCAACAATCATATGTTGCTTAGACATTTTAAAGCTCAATATCTTGAGAAGAATTCTCCATTTTATCTTCCATACACCAAAGATCCTCTCAATGATGTTACGACCACCTGAGTGCAATCTGTTAAATTTCTCTTTCTCACCATTTGAAGCAACATCTCTCTAAAATTCAGGAACATAGTACCTTTGCCTATTGTATGGCGCTAAATATCCTAGCCTGTTCGGATAACTGGCAATGATAAGATAATATTTACCTGTAACATCAGGTGCAAAAGTTACCTCCTTAACATAAAATGCATAAATATTACATGATACGAAAAAATACCCTGTGGAGGATGTGGAAAGATATCTCTATCTGCATCCAATGCATGATAAAGTACACTAGTATCGTGCATAGCTCTTGACTGACCAATAGATGTGTATATGGAGTGCATGTCAAAATCACATACTGCCACATTTGCCTATCATTTCTAGTTCTATTGTGAACAGTAGAGAAGTTAGGATCCTTTGGCTGCACAATATCCTTAGAAATCTTAACCACATACTCCAAAACATCGTCAAATTTCCAACTAATTGTCTCACCAGAACACTTGAACCGATTCTGTGCTCTACGGTTTGATTCTAAGCCACCACAAATGTATAGGAAAAGAGCTAATGCTTCAACGGAACTCACATAAGTAGTTGATCTTAAGTTGTAAGTACTGACCAAAAGATCATGCAGACTATAAAAGATTCTAGTATTCGTATGAAACATATGGTGGCTTCCCCTGGAGTGGTTAAGATTTCTCTTACCCATCCACTGAGACGTGAAGTCCCGATCTTATTCTTGTCTAGGTAGGTTGAACAATAATTCTCTATGATAATTACAGTAGAAGCTAAGTAGTCTGACATATTTTGCTGTAGACATATCATCTCCACATCACACTCATGTTCTTCATCGAAGGTATCATACCCATCACTTGCGCTTTCACAAGAGAACATCTATGCATGAAGATATAAAAATATATCAACATAAATTAGACAAATAGCAAGAAAAACAAACCATATGTACATATCAATAGTAGAATATGACAACGTAAAGGAGACAAACGGTAATAACAATAATAGTACTTACTAACATAAATGAGACAAATGGTAATGATAATAGTAGTACTTATCAATATAAATGAGACAAATGATATTGACAATAGTAGTACTTACTAACATAGATGAGACAAATAATAATAAAATATACACGACTAGGCATGAGTTGAAATAACAATACACAATAAGAGAAATATTGTCTCATAAATAAAATAAAGTCTTACAAACTAATTGAAGTGATAGACAGATAAAGCATAGAAAGCAAACTAGTTATAGGAATGCCTTCGTAAGCATTCTAAGGTTACAAACCAAGTTCTACTTGCCATACTTGGCATCGTGCTTGCAATATCCCTTTGCTCCTTCTTTACAAAAAAGTTCAGATGCAATAAAGTGCTCATTAGCCCCTATAACGGCATAGCACTCTTCGATCAATTCCATAAAATCATTGATGCTGCACACAAGTCTTCCTCTCTTTTTCATTCAAATGATACGAAATATGAATATGATATCTCATTGAACTTGACAATTTGTGTTAGCTGGCGTTGCATGACCGCAGATGCACTCTTTGGTTTCTCTCACTTTCTATTGCTAGGATGGCATGCTGTCTTCCTTTTAATATTAGTTAGCGACTCATCTTCTCGATCACTACCATCGTTATTATTATTGTCTTCTTCATGTTCTTCAATATCAATAGGTGAGGATGCGCATATAGGACTTCAAGGCAAGGTTCCTATTCCATAAATTTCATGAATGTCAAAAACTTTCGTTGCATTTCAAGTCTCCGACGAATTAAGTTTCCAAATAAAAATCTGAATAGTGACACGAGGAGCAACGCAACTTACAGTGGAACACAAAACACACGACACGATCGAGGTTTGCCAAACACAGGCACACGATAAGATATTCTTATTGGGTAAACAAGCATTCATGTCTGCAATCAGGAAACTGTTTTTCCTTCCTTGCAAATCAATCAGGAAACTGTTACGGGTCCTGCATGTCACATGGGCAAATTCATTTCTAATGCTTGCTAATTAACCACCAATTAATTAATCGCTTCCAGCCTCCTCATGAGATGTTTGATAGTACTAGTTAAATCGGTTGATGGGACCAAGCAGCCATACAGTCTTCGTCAAATAAAGTGGCAGGTTTCGAGTATACCAAGCATGCAGGCGTTGCAGCAGAGACCAAGCGCACATGGTATTCCTAAATTGCTGTGCAAAAGCTTCAGCTACCAAAGTGTTATAAAACACACGCATCTTAAATCTTGGTCTTGTACTTCTAATTATTCTTCGTTATTTTTTATCTATCGCCATGTGTTTTATAACACAAAGCATCAGGAGTATATCATACAATGTTGTTAGACGCTGCTACAAAATTTCCTCTGCAACCACGAATCATCTGGCCGCCACTGCCAGTCTGAGAATTTTTTAGGTAAATGCAGCACGTATAGGTTCACCCATAAACAGGAAGAACCCTTTACATATACATGTTTGTTATCGAGATAAAATGTCGCACTGTTCTACGAAACATGCATGATAAAGTTATTTCTGAACAGGACACAAACATAAGCTTGAATAGCATATGCTTCATGCGATCCAAATTATACATGCATGAGGCGACACTGTTGCCATGTAGCATGCATGCTGCACATGCAGCATTCGGGTTGAGGGTCCAAAAATACAGCTCGATCGGAATCACTGTAGCTATCGAAACAATCATGCCGCCAGCCATCCGTTTACACTGTTCCCAACAAAATACAACCAGCTCTAGCTCAGAAAGCAGAATGTATAACGACTATATTGTTTTATTATTAGATATATGCTGTGTGGTTTAAGATTTTATTTGGTACCACTTGCTGTTTTTGGAGTAAAAATGAGGTGACTGCGGTATAGCTATGACCGATGGCTTTTAGCTATGACTGATAGTTTTTATCTACGCTTTGTAAGACATCGGTGGACGACGGAGGCACCAACGTGGACAACACACATGATTTTAGATTGAGAAAGCCGTTTGGAGAAGCAACTTTAAAAAACCGTTTGAAGAAATTATTCTGTTTATTTCGATTTTCGGAGAAGTCAAAGCCTAAAATTAAAAAAAGCGCCAAAAATAACTGTTCCAAACTGGCAATGGCCTTCCTAGCATACTGTATAAAAAGGACACACTAGAGTTTCATTCAAGATTGTTGCTGCGCCGATTTCTTTCAACGAAATCTAGCTTGTAACACTTATCTGACAGATGATATATGAAATGAAGCCTGAAGACCAATCTGTCACGAGTGCCGCAACAGAGGAAGCAGAGGTCAGAACTAAGAACAAACCAAGTGGAAGCGGAGAAGAAGGCGGAAACGTCCCATGCGCCAACGGTAGGAGAAAGCGTAGATTGAGCGTATGTGTACGTTCTCTCTGGCGAGGCCAGCTGTGGAGTGGGGCCGAGCGGGGTCCATCTTCAGAACCCTAAAATTTGTGATCTGAGAAGAATATATCACCAGTTTGTGGTACAACTGCAACGACAGATTAATAGATGCAGACTTATAACACGGAATTAAGTTCATGCATGTAGCAGTCATGCTAATTGCAAAAGAGAAACAGCTATTGTGCCCACCTACGTACAAGAGGCATATGTCAGATCATTTGGACCTCGTAGCGTTTAAATAGTTAGTGATTGTTAGTGGTTTATAAGGACCATGTCGCCTCAATCAGTTGGTGGGTTCTTCTAGTTTGAATCTTATGGTTTATGACTGTGATTTTTAAATTTTGGTCTATTTATGAGAGATAATATATAGAGAAAAATAATTATATATGATTTTGACTAATATAGTTGAACTTGGTATAATTTGTACTACAATTTATCTATAGACCTTGTCTTAAAAAACACACCATTTAATAGCGAATTATTGTAGAAATAAAAGTGAAAGCCTGAACATGAGCCTAAAAGAACTGAGCCAATAGATAGTCGAAAGTCGAAAATCGAAATAAAATGTTCTTATACAGCTACGAAGATTAACCAGCTGAATTTCCCGTGCAACTGTGCGCTTAGATACCACAATACATATGCTTTTATGCAATTCTAATGTTTATGGTCGAAAATAGAGTTGTATGTCTTGCACAACCACATCAAATTTTATAAATGAATCTTATTAATTTGCACCATTATAATCTAAATCCACTATAATCGATGGTGTAAATCTTTATCTTTTTCTACTGATTAACATGGGAGTTTCCAGCCTCTCAAACCGAACATGGTGACTTCTTTTACCTTTATTTTAATAATATGAGTTGGGGGTCTCCGTACCACCTCAGGCCACGACAACTTCGGCATGAGAGCACACACTGGGGATCTAACTTGGGCGAAGTCCGCGAACCAACCTCGGCGAGGTTAGTTCGCCAACCCTAGAGGGAGTCTGAAGCCAACGTCGAAGAGGGTCCAGGGACAACCTCAGAGGAAGTCCGGAGCCAATCCCGGAGAGGGTCTGGGGCCAACCCTGGAGGAAGTCTGGAGCCAACCTCGGAAAGGGTCCAGAGCCAACCTCGAGAAGGGTCTGGGGCTAACCTCGGAGAGGGTCCGGAGTCAACCTCGGGAAGGGTTTAGGACCAACTGCATACAAGGTCCGGAGCTGGCCCTGGAGGAAGTCAGGGGGTCCCTCGGACATGGTAGGGCCCACGTGGGGCAAATGATGAAGATACCCTTAGGAATAAGCTAGGTTTTAAAGGGCAAACTTGTAACTTCACTCGTCTTCCTCTCCTAGTCTATAAATAAGACCTCTTGTAAGGGGAAAGAGGAGGCCATTGTGTAACCCTAGACACCCATATTGAAAACACTTAGTCATTTGTGTGTGCTTCTCATTGAGTCCCTCCGCATCCTCGGCGGTCTTCAAATTCGATCAAGGGTGTTTGTAAATTTACTGTCTGGTCTTGTATCAATGACGGTTGGCGCCGTCCATGGGGACTCGAGCGAGATGTCATGATGCCTAAGAAGAGGAAGGCATGGAAGGTCCCTAAGGTGGGAGGTGTGAACCCCTCTCTAAGGCCGAAATCAAGCTGGATCGCTGTCCACACCGCTCCGAGCCCGGAGGCACAGCTGGACCTCTCCACAGAGGCCCAGGTCACCGGTGAGACCACCGCTTCCCGAGAGGCCGACCCTCCGAACGCTCATGAGGAGGTAGAGCGGGACATGGAGGAACTCTAAAGACAATTGAGGGAGTCACAAACCAAGGCTCTGCGGTCTGCGGTTGAGGTGCGCCAAGTGGGAGAACTTGGGCGCAAGCCGAGGCAAGACCACCGCCACTCGCAAAAGCCCAAGAAGCTATGGAACTAAGGAACCAGCTGGTGGAAGCACGGGCGTTGGCACAGGGGGACAACACGCCCCGAAGCGCCCGGGGTTGAAGCCCTCCAGCTAAGCTGGCCGAAGCCCATGCCCAAGTGAACTTGTCATCCTCGTCTAGAGCCCAAGAAGCCAAAGATCTCAAAGTGCAACTTGACCAAGTGCGGAGGGAGGCTCTCACCTCGGTTGGGGATGCGGAGGTAAACCGCGATCACCTAGAGGCTAGGCTGCCCCAGGTCGACCAAGTGCAAGATTCCATGCTCAATTCCACGCCAGACTTCCCCTGCGTCCCCATCCTCAAGGGGCTCTCTCCCATGAGGTCGTCAGTCTCATTGACCATACCAACACACTGATCCCGAGATTGCAAGCAACACCATTGCCGATGCATTTCTGGATCCCAGAGGTCACGAAGTACTCAAAGGGCTCTAACCTCGTGGAGTTCATCCATGTATATGAAACCACCATAGTGGCAGTGGAAGAGGGTGAAGCCATCATGGCAAAGAGGCTGCCCTTGTCCCTCTCGGGGGGTCGCTCAGTCCTAGCACCTTGCCCTCCTGCCATGCTCGGTGTACTCGTGGGAGCAACTTCAGGTGAACTGAGCAAGAACTTCCAAGAAAGGAAGGAAAAACTGGTGATGCTCCACTTTGTCGACATCCACTGTCCAAGGCATCTTCGACACAAGCACCGTAGAGGCCACTCACCAGGCTCTTCATAAGATGGAGTTAGCCAACAAGCTAGACTAGAAGGAGCCAAAGACAGTGGTAGAGCTACTTGCTATCATGGAGAAATTGTCAGACCCCAGATTTTACTATCTGGAATCCTCTGTGATTTAATGCACTATTCTCTGGATCAGTAGATAGTGCTCACAGATACAGAAAATGAATATCAAATACATACCATGCGGAAGCATAAATAAAATAGTAAACTTACTCATGGGCCGATTAGGCCGAAATCAATAAATTGCAGTAGCGGAAAACGAAGCACACTAGGTGAACCCTCAGGACATGCCCACAGGTAGCCAACTAGAGGTTCGCGACCTAGCCCTTGACATCTTCACCTTCTTTGCCTTCAAGACCAAAGTATTGTTGATGCGTAGTGATCCGATTCCTGATTCTGGATTTTGTTATGAGAGCGAGTGTGAGCGCACTAACCACCGTGCTCCGCGAGCCAATACACAGGATGCAAATAATAGTATGCATGGCTAACCAATGGAGAGGCTCGGGTTGTTTTATTTGCCAAAAATTGCTCTTCGCATTACTCTTATTACTTAATCAGGGTTTTATTATTGATGTCTAAAGCTCCAAACAGCGAGTGTTATCACTTATCTAATCTAATCCAACCATGGGTGTCTGATTCTCACATAATCCTAACTTTCCCCATAAATTTATTCCTCCAATCTCAAATTTCACCATAGCCATATAATCCCGATTTTAGATCCACTGTTTGCCAACTGGTAACTACACAACCTGATAATAATCCAATACCTTTACTTATGACCCACCGATGAAATAATTTCCATTGCATTATCCAAAATATTCAATGATTGAATCGAAGTGACTACTCTCATATATGAGTCCGAATATCCACCACCAATTCATATATCCAATCTTAGGCTCATTATTCAGTAATTTAATTAGCTCCTCATTCTAATACAAATCGGGTGTCCTTTATTTTGTATCCACCAATATCTGTTGAATCATGAATTCCTAGTAATCCAATCTTGTTATTACTATTCATCCATTCTTCACCTCGTAATTTCTAATAATCCCCTAACATAAATACTTTTTATTCCACCCAAATCATTCGTATTAGGACTTCCTAACCCTCCAATCGTTTCGGTCTTTGATCCCCAAAACCATAAATTGGTTCTTCCAATAATCCACCTTATTATCTATCTCTAATTAATTCACTAGTACACCTCTACCAAGAATATCAATGATCAAGGTTATACCCTAATTATCATATCCCCAAATTTCCAAAAATTCAATTCATCCATCTAGTATTTAATCAAATCCTATTAATCTCATCATCGCCAACATCACCCAAAAATTTATATTGGTTATCAGTGTTGTAGCCCAGCAATTACCTTTGCACTCCCCAATTCTCCAAGAATCATTTAAATCATCTACCTAGCCTATATATTCATTTAGACTCCACCAATTTACTCCCAAAATCCACATTATCGTTTCCCTTTTATGATCGACATGATTCCACCAGCATCTTATATATTTTTACCGTAATAACTATCTCCTTCTCTACATCTCTATTTATTCTTCCTGATCTTTTATTTGGTGATAAGTATTATCACCATTTAAAAATATAATACTTAGAAATTTCCTGAGACCTAGCAGTTTGAACAAAAACATAAGGTGTAAGAGAATGCAATAGCAATAGCGATTCAGATTCCATCCATCGTTACATGGCATCTGCACCATATGCTTAACCCTTCAGCGTTATAGCCGCTTACATTATCACTGGGGTGACACCCAGGGCAACACAAATCAGGGCCTTGCACTGCCCTCCACTTTTTTCATTCCCACCCACAAAGTTTTTGAAATAGAACTATATCTGGTTAGGTTCCCATGTCCGCCCATGACCGTGGGCACGGCTATTCGAATAGTTTTGACTCTGTAGAGTTTGTACACTTTCACCACAAGAGACAATCAACTCGTTACCCCACATGATTCCTTAGCCATGCAGTTGAGCAGACCATCATAGTGACTTTTCAAAGTATCTAGTTCCTTTTGTCATCTCACCTTATAGGAAACTGCCCACTTGCGGTGGGTCCCATCTATACACGGGATGTTCCCCACGGTTACTAGCGTTATTCGGGCTCCACTTCCCTCAGCGCTAGTACGACTGGGAAACTTCACCCTCCACTCGGTGTCCCTTTAGGCCTCCCTTTGCCCTTGCTTGTCCACTTCTATCCACTACCAGTGAGATGAGTCCGGGAGTTTCGATAAATTTACTTAGCCAAGTTGTACTTTACAGACTTGTGGTTGCACTGTTTTTATGTGGGTGGTCATGACAAGATTCGGTCCTTAGGGGTATCTGGGCGGTTCTACCACTAACCATTTTGTGCTTCCACTGCACCACACACCAGCCCCCAAACCATCTGCCCAGATATTCAAGCAAGTTGTGGTTTTTGGGAGCATAAAATAACCATATCAAACATATACCAGTCATTGCCACCATGACTGTCCAACCAAACTTTCTCATGATTAAAAGTGATGTTTGGGCGTTCTCACACCCATGAATATCTAAGCAATACTAAGCATGGCATATAATTATGGACTTATTTTCGAAAGGGTTACTAATATAATTTTGCTAGAGCGACAAAGTTCACATATTCAAATATTCCAAGGATGTATAATATTAATCAATGGTAAACAATTAGGCGTATAAATAGAATCTTAAATTAAATATGTATTTGTATATAAAATATCAACACGCAATTTGATAATTTAAACCAAAGTAATTTGCAGAAAATGTAGGTTCAACATGATCAAAGTATTGACTCGCCTTGGTCACAATGGTCTGGTTCTTGGTGATCTTGAGCTTCTAAGGTTGCTGCCTCAACTTATTCCTCCTGAGCCTCGTACGCTATTTCAATCGTGCGCGGAAATTTGGATAAAAAGAAAAACAACAAATCAAACCAAATAACACCAGAAATTCAAATGAACTCTAAAAATCATGATTTCAGTTCTATTGGATAGTTCTTGAATTTAGATGAATTTAGAAATTTGTTTCATTTGATTTGGAACTAAAATGAATAAGTTATACCCATTTGAAGTTTTTCGGCCTCTGAAATTCGAAAAATTTTAAAAATCTGACACGTGGGGGCCACATGGCAGCGACTTCTGCCCGGCTGTCACTGACAGGTGGGGGCCACATGGTAGTGGCTCTTGCTCAAGTGTGCCACTGACAGGTGGGACCCTTCTGTCAGCGACCTCTTGGTCTAGCAGCCGCTGACAGGTGGGGCCCACATGTCAGCAGGCCCACATACCATCTGCGGCTGACAAGTGGGGCCCAGTTGTCAGCCCAAAAATTAAAAGAAATGGCTCAACCTCCGCACGCAGAGCCAGGGGCTCGAACGCGCGCCGAGGGAGCCAAGGGGGGAGGGCTAACCAAGTGAGCATCCGGAGTTTCTTACCCTATAAGGGTAAATATGCCCTTTGAAGTATCCGTTGGGGGCGGGGCCGGGCAAAGGAGGCCGAGGGCGGAAATCGGCGGCGGTGAACGGCCGGGCAGGTGCTGGTGAGGGGTGAAATGGAACGTCGGGGTCACGGGGAGGTTGATGGTGGTGGCGGTGGAGACCGATAGGCGCCGAAGGTAGGTCGACAGCGTGCGGTGGCGGCGGTTCGGGGAGGGTCCTCGGCGTTAGCGAAGCACGGTCGACGGGAAGCTCGGGGAAGACCGGGATTGGGCTCACGGTGCTCCGGAGGTGGTGCAGGAGGGTGGAATCGGAGTGTGGCAGCGTAATTTGGCGGGGAGAGTGTCGCCGGAGGTGGCGAAAAAGAGCGTGGCCGGTGGCGATTTGGGGGCTTTAAGTGCAATTGCTTGAAGGGGGAGGATGCTTGGAGCGTGGGGAACTCGAAGGAGGCCTCGGTGGCTTTTATAGCCGCGTGAGTGAGGCTGGCAACAGGCGCTTGCCCGGCGGTCTCGTCAGTGTCATTCAGCGCCGTGACCGCTGCGGATTTTCGAGGATCCGGGGGCTGCGTCGCATTGAAGGGCTGCAGCTCTGCGCCGCGCGCGCGACAACACGGAGGGAAACCGGCTGCGACGCCGATTTTTGCAGGTGGTGGCGCGTCTTTTCGGCCAAGACCGACCGACGCCGTGACCCGGTGGCGTGATGGGTGATGGCGGGCGGGGACCGGCGGTCCGAAGGGCGTTCGCGGTGGGAGGCGGGCGGTGCCGGGCGGCGCGCCACGACCCGGCAAGGGAGAACGAGAGAGGGGAGAGGCGTCGGGAGGAGGAAGAGGCAGGAGGGGTGTCGGGGTGTTGGGGTGGGCGAGGAGTAGGTGGGCCACTGGTCGGTGAGGCGGTGGCCTTTCTCCCTTTCTTTTTTTTTCTTTTTATTTATATTCATATATATATATATATATTTGATTTATATATATTTCTAAGCTTATCTTTGTATGAAGAATTTATTTGCATATATTTCTTCATCCTTATTGTTTATCTATACTTTATTTTTATTTTTACTTATCTACTTAGTATTGCAACCCTAAAATAGAATTCTCAATATTTTGGGATCAAGTTGTATTCCTCTTTTAATGGATCATCTTTTCAGTTTAGTATTTTAAAATTTTGTTTTCTATTATTTTAACAGGTGTGCTCTTTTTTTTGAATTTTTTTAACTTTTTGGAACCTTAACCAAACTCCAGAAAATACAATAAAATTTCAACTCAAATATAATATATCAAAAAATAATTCACAATATTTGATTTTACATTTTTAAATTTTCAGGATGTTACAGAAATACTCTAAGTTCGAGGAGGGACGGGCTCGCAGGGTGGCAAAGACCTCAGTCACCATACCCCTCATGCCCCCACCTGACCCTGAGGTCGCCAAAAGGTGAAAACACTACCACCAACCAACGTACCATGTCAAATCTGAGCTGCAACGACTGTCGCCATGACCGCCAGGGCAACCACCGCGGGCGCAAGCATAAAGGTGGCCAAAGGCGAGAGGAGTAACATCCTGATCACAACAACAACCACTGCTTCTGCAATGTTCATGGATGGACTTATCATGACACACACACCTTTGTGTCAAAACGGCAATGCTGAGCCAATGCCCGCCAAGTACACCACATCGGCACAACCCCCGATCGAGTTCTCACAATGGGTCAACACACCCATCACATTTGGTCCTGAAGATGCAGCTGGAGTCAGCCACTCGCATCATGACACCCTGGTGATCTTAGCCTCCATCTCTGGGTGCAAAGTAAGGCATGTGTTTGTAGACAGGAGAAGCTCCATGGGCATCATGTTCGCTTCCACGTTCGACAAGCTCGAAATCTCGTGATCGCTCATATCAGAGCCTGGAGTCTCGCTTCTCAATTTCAACGGTGCCCTAGTCCAACTCTTTGCATGATTGAGCTAATCGTGGGGTTCGGGGCCAGGGCGACACCTGAAGTGGGAGCATGGTCTTCGACGTTGTTGATATCCCATATCAATAGAATGTGATCCTGGGTAGGGCAGTCCTCAATCACTTCGGGGTGGTGCCTTACCATGCCTACCTCCATGTGAAGCTTCCTGGCCCTGAAGGGGCCATCACACATCGTGGCAAAAAGATCTTTCAAGAAAGATGGACAAAGACATCCAACAGCAATCCGATACGAGCACTCCGTCACTTCGAAAGTTGTAGAGGCTGAGTGTGGTTCCAGGCCCCTTCCTCCAGCAAGTGGATCTCTAAGCCGATGCCTGGCGGGGAAACTTGGGCTGAGCCCCTCTTGGAAGCTGATCCCACCAAGACCATACTATTTGGCACAGACCTCAACCTGATGATGGTAAAGGCCATATTGCCTACCTTGTGGGCAAACCACAATATATTCACATAGGGACCCGAAGATCTCCCCGGTGTCCCAAGAGAGATCATCGAGCACCGGCTCTCTGTGAGGCCTGATGCCAAGCCTATCAAACAGAAGCTCCGAAAGATGTTAGACAAGCACCAGGTCACGGCAAGACAGGAGGTTGAGAAACTTGACAACGTCAATGTGATATGGGAGGTGGTGCACCCCAAGTGGCTTGCCAACCCAGTTCTCATTGAAAAGTCCAATGGGCGGTGGCGCATGTGCGTGGACTATACTAACTTGAGCTGTGCATGTCCAAAGGATGACTTCCTACTCCCTAGGATCGGCCAAGGTGCGAGCTCTTGAGTTTCCTTGACGCTTACTCAAGGTACCACCAGGTGTGGATGGCTAAGGAGGATGAGGAAAAGACTAGCTTCATCACGCCCTCTAGGATGTTCTGTTACATTCGAATGGTTTTTAGGCTAAAGAACACCGGTACCACCTTCTCCAGGTTCATTTATAAGGCGCTTGCCCTTCAGATCAGTTGAAATGTGGAAACCTATGTCGATGACATTGTTGTCAAGAGCGTCCTCGCCCGAGCGCACGCTGCTGACCTTCAAGAGACCTTTGATAACCTATGCCAAGCTAGCATGAATCTCAACCCAGAGAAGTGTGTCTTTGGAGTGCAAGCCAGGAAGCTGCTGGGCTTTTGGTATCAAAGCGTAGGATCAAGGCGAACCCTACAAAGATCCGAACCATCCTTGATATAAAGCCTCCCCAAAACCACACTAGGGTGCTTCATCTCTTGCTCAGCTGAGAGGGGCTTCCCTTCTTTAAAATCCTGTGAGGTTCAGGCATCTTTGAGTGGACCACTGAGAATCAAGCCACCCTGGATGACCTGAAGAACTACCTTGTGTCCCCCGCTATTACACAACCCTTGGCAGGGAGAGGGCTTCCTCGCTTACATTGTGGCAACCCTGTCGTTGTGAGTGCTATGCTAGTTAGAGAAGAAGAAAAGAAACAACACTCCGTATACTATGTGTCCAAGATTTGCAAGGGGCTAAGGTGAGGTAAACTGAGCTTGTGAAGCTCGCCTATGTTGTCCTCATGGCTTCAAGAAAACTCCAGCACTACTTCTTGGCCCATGAGATCTAGATACCATCATTATTCCTAATCAACAAAATGCTTCGCAATAAGGAAGCCTCTAGTCGAGTGGGGAAGTGGGATGTTGAGCTAGCCCCATTCTCAATCACATTTGTCTCCCGCACATCAATCAAGTTCCAATGCTGACGAACTTTATTGTGGAATGAATCCCTATGGAACTGCCCCTATCCACCCGACCAACCGATCCCTTTAGACAATTTACATGGATGGTTCTTGATGCTTAGAAGGCACGGGGCTAGAGTGGTCCTCGAATCCCCAAGTGGGACGCGCACCTTCTACTTTGCCCACCTAGACTTTGAGGCCATGAACAACATTGTCGAGTATGAGGCTTTGCTACTTGGGCTACGCAAAGCTCGAGAGTTGGGAGCCAAGATGTAACATCCCAAAATTTCCTTTTGCTTTTATTTAATTTTCTGAGATTTATTTGTTTTCTTCTGGTATTTATCTTTAAGCGTAAAAGCAAAAACAATAATAATTTTAAACATTTTATTATTTATAAAAAGAGTTATTTTAATTTTTCTAAGCTTCCCTAAATTTTATAGAATTTTTTTGGGAATTGTCTGGAATTAAAAATCAATTTTTGAAGCCAAAAGATATTTTTATAAAATTTAAAAAGGCCAAAAAGAAATTAAAAATATTTTTCCTAAGTATAAAACAGCTCCAGGAATTTTCTATAATTTTTCTTTAATTTTTAAACATTATTTGGTATTTTCTAAAATATTTATAAAATTTCTAGTATTTTCTGAAAAATGAAATCCAAATTTAAATCCGGATTTACCTTGTGCTGACAAGTGTCGCACCGAGATTAAATCCATCTTTTTCTTGTTTAAATCTAAGCCCTCCACCATCACTTAAAATCGATGGCTAAGATTTGGCCACGTGTCACTAAATCCGCCACTCATTTTCCCTCCTCTCCTTCTCTCTCTTACACGCGGGGCCCACTTGTCATCTCCATCTTCTTCCTCCTTTCTTCTTCTTCCTTTCTTTCTCTCTCTCCTACTCCTTCCGACCACCTTGCCGCCTCCTTCATCTCCGGTCATGGTGCCGCCGAAGCCCGCCTTGCCCACTGCAGACCCCACCGCCGCCCTTGCGGCCACCGTGGGGCCTGTTCGCCTCCCGCGCTAAAACCGAGCCGCCGCCATTAATGCCGCTGAGCTCCGAGCCGTTGCCCTCCCTTCCCGAGGAGCACCGTCTCGGCTTCCTCCCTCTCCGCCGCACTCCCTAGGCCATTAATGGCGCAATCCCAATCGCGCGTTTACCGCCGCCTCCCTTTCTCTCCTCCGCCGCCACCTCCGGCCGCCTCTGGACCCGCCACGGTGAGGTTGGAACCGCCACCTCCTCTCTACCGCCATCGCCCCTCGCCGGGCCGCCGCGGGCACTCTCCGGCCGGCCGCCCGTCTTCGTCCTCACTCGCCGGCCACGTCGGCTTGGTGGCTCACGTGGCAGCCACGTGGCGACCACCTCAGCCCTAGGGGCCACCTCAGCATTTGCTTTTAATTTTATTAATTGATGACGTCATAAATCTAGTTTTCAATACAAAAATAAATCCGAAAATTAGTCTTTTTCTTTTTTCTGTTTTTCAAACTTCCATTGGCTATAACTTGCTCATTTTAGCTCCAAATTGAACCATTCAAATTTCTAATTTTTTCTAAAAATCTAAAATATTCATTTCTAACCCTTTTTAAAATTTTTGAATTTTATTTGAATTTGATTTGAATTCTTTTTGGTTCTTTACGTGTAGATTACGAGTATTCGGAAGAAAACGAATTCGGCGAAGAGTTCGACAACGAGCAACAAGGCAAGTTACACCTTTGATCATGTTGATCCCATTATTTGAAATTATTTATGTCATTTTAAATTATTATGCATGCTTACTTTTATGCAAGTCTAGTTTAAAATTCAGTTTTGAACACTAGTTATACCCGAATTCTTTGGACAGCCAAATTTGAAGTTGAATACTATCATGCCTTGTCAACCTTAGATAAAACCTAGTTAGTTTAATGATACCAACTAGAAATTTTTAGACAATTGCTTAGCTATACTTAACTATTCTAAGTTTGGGAATTTCCTTCACATAAAATGATAGACTTAAAAACTGAATTCTTGACTTTGGAAAGTCAGAATGGTTTATAAAATATTTCGAAACAAAATGTAAAACTGGTTTAGACTTAGGCAATGGTAAGATGGTGGGTGCTTGCTGGCATGCGTCGTAGTTGGAAAAACTCGATGTGGATTGTCAGGTACATGGGTTTGAGGTATGACCTAAGTCAAGTTAAGGACCGGTCTGTGAGCTACTTTTACAAAGTCACACCGTACTACCACAAGTCCGGTATGGGACGGACCTAGCCAACTAATTTGTAAACTTTCAACTAGTTATCGCTAAAGGTTGAATGTGAGCGTGGCGATGCCACGAGAAGTCTCACATGGCACAAGAGGGGGCTCCAACATGTGGATTCATGTTGTAGCGAAACCTTAGTGGCTGCATTATCTAGTTGACAGCTAAGCATTGTAAAGGCTTTGTCATGAACTCTCAGCCACACACCTAAGGCAGTATGTTGATCGCGTGGCAAAATGAGAGAACATGTCTTGTGGGTAAAGTTGTACACCTCTGTAGAGTAATAAACTATCCTGGATAGCCGTGTCCGCGGTCATGGACATGCTGAGTAAGGTTTTTCACAGATTAGACTTTGGTTCTTTTTAAAATCCTGTTTACGGAAAATCTAATTATCTTGTGCAAAATCGGTCCGGGTGGGATACCTGAGAATAGATTAGTGTTGGTTGGAGCCTCACTAACGTTATAACTTGTTAAATTATATTTAATTATTATTTTAACTACAACTTTTGACATAACTATGTTGTTTACTTTAAATATTGCTTTTCATGCAAATCAACCATATTATACCTTTCTTTGACATTCACCCTTTGCATGCATTACTCTGTTAAAACCCTGGTGTAACTTGTGGAGTACGTTTGTACTCATGTGGCTATATCTAATTCTTTCCAGAGGAAGCTTTAGTCGATTAGGTGAGGACTACGACTAGGCCGTGTCTTCTGATCAATTAAGCCTTGTGGGGAAGGTTTGGATGGGCTGCTCTTGCTTTATGTTTCATTGTCTATTTTTGTGTTATGCTCTATTGTAAACTTTGGCTTTAAAGCTCAAACCTTTGTTATAATAATTTATGGTTATTTGTGAGATATACATCGCTGTAAATCTGTGTGCACTAAGCTTTCCTGGGATAGTGCGAATAACACAGAGGGTTTCGGAGTTGCTACTCCGGGTCCCGACAGAGATGGTATCAGAGCATGTTGACCCTAAGACGTGACCGTAGATAGAATAGGATGGGCAAACCTCAAGGATATATTTTAAGATTATTTATTTTAAAATTTTTCTAATTCTAGCCTTTTTCGCATTCTCTCTTAACTACATTCTAATTTAAAAAAATTGTTACTAATTTCTTCTCTTTTTCTAAAAATGTAGATGGCTGAACGTCCCACCCAAAGCACCCACGGAACCCTTCTTTGGACACACGCCGATTGTCTTTTGCTCTTCTTCAAGAGATAGGTTTTCAGGCACGCCCTATCTACCAGGGGTACCTGGGCACCTATGGAAACCAAGAGCGCTGGAGGGTTGAAGTGTTGATCTTCGCCAACATAGGAGATGAGGCAGCTTCCCATATCTTCGCCGCTCCAATGCCTCGGGACACCTTCTCCAACAGAATCCAAGATGCCGCTCGTGAAGCAATTCGCCAATTAAGGGACATCTATGCTCAAGATCTCCAACGCTCCACTTTCCGATACTACCCCAGCCAGTTTCCTGTCAGCACCAACAGCGTTTTCTCCACCACAAGGTTCGAA
Organism: Bonia amplexicaulis; assembly: GCA_036346245.1. Classification (NCBI taxonomy): domain Eukaryota; kingdom Viridiplantae; phylum Streptophyta; class Magnoliopsida; order Poales; family Poaceae; genus Bonia; species Bonia amplexicaulis. The sequence goes on along the minus strand of CM070752.1, from coordinate 8,848,781 downwards.
AGCAACCCCCGACTTGTGCGTCAAGTGCAGTACGCTAAGTCTTTGGACTATGCGTACCAAGCCACCTTGGAGGAGTTAAGCTCTGTCTCGCAGAGACTTCAGGCCGCTGAGGAAGAGTTGGCCAAGTACCAAGTTGAGGATGAAGGCTCTTCTGTTACAATGTTGCCGCCAAAGAAGCGTAAAACCCAGTCAATGGGTAGTAGTGCTAGCTATTGGAGGACTAGTTTAAGTTGTCTTTAGAAAACGCTATCTTGTGAGCTGTTATTCCTTTGTCAACAGCCTCAAGACTATCTTTATTAATGAAGTATTTTCTTGGATGTTATTTAAGTCTTTGAGTTATTCTGTGTTTTTGTTGGTGGGAATGTTACATAGACCTTCTCCTAAGTCTTCTTTCTTTCCTCTAAATCTGGAGTCTACAGCAAGATGGTGAACACCAGAAGGAATACCATCGAAGGAAACCCCAACGATAATGCCGGAGCACAAGGAAATGAAGCCACTCATATTCCTCCACCTCCGCCAGCCATTGGACCAGATTGGGCTCAGTTGATGGCCAATCAAACGCAGTTGATTCAGCTTTTGGCTCAGACTATCAATAATCCAGCACAACAATTGCATCAGCCATTAGCTCAAGCTCCCCAGAACCGTTTGTCTGAATTTCTGAGAATAAGGCCTCCGACTTTCTCAAGCAGCTCCGAACCAATGGACGCTGACGATTGGCTTCGTACAATTGAAAAGAAGTTGGACATTCTGCAATGTTCCGATCGAGAAAAAGTCTTATTTGCTACCCACCAGTTGAATGGGCCAGCATCGGAATGGTGCGATACTTTCACCGACTCTCATGCCAACCCTCAGGCTATTGCATGGGATGAGTTCGTGCGAAATTTCCGGAAGGCTCACGTTCCCACTGGTACCATGGCCCTAAAGAAGAAAGAGTTCAGAGCCCTGCGCCAAGGAAGCCGCTCATAATCGAATATCTGCGAAGTTTAATCACCGTCACGCCACGCAATGTAAGATGTAGCCACTGATGAAGCCAAGCAAGAAAGGTTTCTGGAAGGACTGAATAACAACCTTTCTGTTCAGTTGATTTCAGGTGACTATGCAGATTTCCATCAACTAGTTAGTAAAGCAATTCGCCAAGAGGCGAAGTTCATGGAAATGGAAAATAGGAAGCGAAAGATGGCTGCACAAAAAGGGAATCCAGGAGGGTATCCAAGAGCTCGCACCACTCCCCCGCAGAATAGTCAGTTCAAGACACCCTTCAACAAATTCAAACCGCAATCAAGCAACTTCAGGCCAGCAGTAAGCCGTCCACCTATGCAAAACAATCGACCTAATACTCCAGCCAGTCATGGACAGGTGCCCAAGAGTACCGCCTCGCCTGAAGGAGTGACTTGCTTTTATTGCAAAGAGACAGGGCATTATGCCAAATCTTGTCCAAAGAAGCTTCAAGTTGCGGCTAATGCAAGTGCATCGGAGGATGACCCCAAGGCCGCAATTCCAGAAACAGGAGAACTTGATCAAGGGACGCATGAACCATATCACTGCTGAAGAAGCTCAGACTACGTCAGATGTTGTGCTAGGTATGTTTCTTGTGAATTCAGTACCAGCATCAGTTCTTTTTGATTCAGGAGCATACCATTCTTTCATTTCAAATGCTTTTATGGTTAAGAATGGAGTAAGGGCAGTACCATTGGGTAGTTCTATGATAGTTCATTCTCCTGGGGCAAAATTGAGGGCAAGCACCTTGTGTCCAAAAGTAGAGCTGCTCATAGATGGGATTCTGTTCCTAGAAGACCTTATAGTGTTGGAATCTCAAGGGTTGGATATCATTCTTGGGATGAATTGGTTAGCCAAGAATAATGGATGAATCCATTGTGTTAGCTGATCCATTTCCCTCACCAATGATCAAGGAGAAGAAGTGACCTTCATTCCTAAAATCCCTGAAAAAGGAATATGTGTTGTTAATCAACTTCAAGCCCTAGAAGAAGTATTAGTGGTACGAGATTATCCAGATGTTTTTCCAGAAGAGTTACCAGGAATGCCACCGGATAGGGAAATTGAGTTTGTAATTAACTTAGTTCCTGGAGCTGCTCCAATATCCAAAAGACCGTACAGAATGCCAGCAAATGAGCTAGTCGAGTTAAAGAAGCAACTCCAGGAGTTAGAAGAAAAAGGGTATATCCGTCCAAGTTCTTCACCATGGGGATCACCAGTTTTGTTTGTTAAGAAGAAGGATGGAAGTATGAGGATGTGCGTGGATTATCGAGGACTCAATGAAATTACAATCAAGAACATGTATCCGTTGCCCAGAATAGATGATCTGTTTGATCAGCTAAAAGGAGCAAGTATTTTCTCCAAGATAGACTTGAGATCAGGATATCATCAGCTAAAGATTAAAGTTCAGGACATTCCCAAGACTGCTTTCTCCACTCGTTATGGACATTATGAGTTCACAGTAATGTCGTTTGGATTAACTAATGCGCCTGCATATTTCATGAGTATGATGAATAGCATATTTATGGAATACTTGGACAAGTTCATTGTGATCTTCATAGATGATATTCTTATCTACTCAAAGGATAAAGAAGAGCATAAGAAACATCTTCGGATAACTTTGGAAAAACTTAGAGCGCATCAACTCTATGCTAAGTTTAGTAAATGCGAATTTTGGTTAGGAGAAGTTGCCTTTCTGGGACATATTGTGTCAGCTGAAGGAGTCACCGTAGACCCTTCTAAAGTAGAAGCAGTAATGGAATGGAAGCAGCCCAAGTCAGTAACGGAAGTCAGAAGTTTCCTTGGACTTGCTGGTTATTATCGTCGCTTCATAGCAGGATTTTCAGAGTTAGCCAAACCAATGACTCAACTTCTGAAAAAGGAAAAGAAGTTCGAATGGACAAAGGCCTGCGAGCAAAGTTTTTAGACTCTCAAAAGTAAGTTAGTCTCAGCACCAGTACTTATCCTACCAGATGTGCATAAAGACTTTGAAGTATTCTGTGATGCTTCCCGTCAAGGTCTTGGTTGTGTTTTGATGCAAGAAGGCCGAGTGATAGCTTATGCATCTCGTCAGTTAAGACCTCATGAAAGTAATTATCCTACTCATGACTTAGAATTAGCATCCATAGTGCATGCTCTGAAAATTTGGCGACATTACCTTATTGGTAACCGATGTGAAGTATATACGGATCATAAGAGCTTGAAGTATATTTTCACCCAGGCAGAACTCAACTTAAGGCAGAGAAGATGACTTGAGTTAATAAAAGATTATGATATTGGAATCCATTATCACCCAGGCAAAGCCAACGTTGTGGCCGATGCACTCAGTAGAAAATCTTATGAAAGGAATGTTTTGGCAGAAGCATACCAGACCCGACTTCAGGAAGGAATCTCCCATCTAAGTTTAAACTCAGAAAAACATGGTATTCTTGCAACTTTAGAGATTCAGTTTACTCTACCGGACCAGATTAAGGAAGCCCAGAAAGTTGACGAGGATATTCAGGAAATCAAGAAGAATATGAGAAGAGGCAAAGCACCTGGATTCAGTGAAGATGAGCACGGAACTGTTTGGTGTGAAAACCGTGTTTGTGTACCTAATAATCAAGAAATCAAGGATTTAATTTTGCGAGAAGCACATGAAACCCCATACTCAATCCACCCCGGACGTACCAAGATGTACCAGGACCTCAAAGAAAAATATTGGTGGGTTAGTATGAAAAAGGAAATAGCAGAATTTATCGATGCATGTGATACCTGTCAAAGGGTCAAAGCAGAACATCAGAAACCGGCAGGACTCTTGCAACCCTTGCCTATACCAGATTGGAAGTTGGAAGAAATAGGCATGGACTTCATAACTGGACTACCCAGAACTCAATTTGGTTATGACTCCACCTGGATAATAATTGACCGGTTAACTAAAGTGGCACACTTTATACCTGTCAAAACTACTTACTCCGGAAGTAAGCTAGCAGAGCTGTGCATGTCCAAGATAGTGTGTCTGCATGGGGTTCCTAAAAAGATAGTGTCAGATAGAGGAAGTCAGTTCACCTCCCGGTTTTGGAAGAAAATCCATGAAGAGTTAGGAAGTAAGCTTAACTTCAGTACAGCTTATCATCCCCAGACAAATGGGCAAACAGAGCGAGTAAATCAGATTCTAGAAGATATGCTAAGAGCTTGTGCTTTGGATTTTGGAAATAGTTGGGATAAATCGTTGCCATATGCAGAGTTTTCTTATAATAATAGTTATCAGACCAGTTTGTAGATGGCACCTTTTGAGGCACTTTATGGCAGAAAAATGCAGGACGCCTTTACTTTGGGAATAGCTAGAAAAATTCGAAGATGCTAGCCCAAACCTTCTCCATGACGCTGAAGAAAAAGTAAAGAAAATCAGGGACAAATTAAAAATAGCTCAGTCAAGGCAAAAGAGTTATGTCGACAATCGACGACGAGACTTAACCTTTGAAGTCAACGACTATGTCTACCTAAGAGTATCTCCGCTTAGAGGAGTAAAAAGATTTCAGGCAAGAGGAAAACTTGCTCCAAGATATGTTGGACCTTTCAAAGTTTTAAGTCGCAAAGGGGAAGTTGCTTATCAGTTGGATCTGCCGCCAAGTCTGTCAGGAGTACACAATGTTTTCCATGTGTCTCAATTAAAGAAGTGTCTCCAATTCCAAAGAGCAAGCGACTTTGAAACCTTAGATCTTCAAGAAGATCTTTCTTATCAGGAGCAGCCAATCAAGATTCTAGAAACAACAGAACGTCAAACCAGGAAAAGGACAATCAAATTCTGCAAAGTTCAGTGGAGCAACCATACTGAGGAAGAAGCAACCTGGGAACGAGAAGAGGATTTGAGAACCAACCATCCCCATCTCTTTGCTAGCTAGCCCAAATCTCATGAGTAGATTTCTTTTAGGGGTAGGTTTGTAACATCCCAAAATTTCCTTTTGCTTTTATTTAATTTTCTGGGATTTATTTGTTTTCTTCTGGTATTTATCTTTAAGCCTAAAAGCAAAGAAAAATAATAATTTTAAACATTTTATTATTTATTAAAAGAGTTCTTTTAATTTTTCTAAGCTTCCCTAAATTTTATAGAATTTTTTTTGGGAATTTTCTAGAATTAAAAATCAATTTTTGAAGCCAAAAGATATTTTTATAAAATTTTAAAAGGCCAAAAAGAAATTAAAAATATTTTTTAAGTATAAAACAGCTCCAGGAATTTTCTATAATTTTTCTGGAATTTTTAAACATTATTTGGTATTTTCTAAAATATTTATAAAATTTCTAGTATTTTCTGAAAAATAAAATCCGAATTTAAATCCGGATTTACCTTGTGCTGACAAGTGTCGCACCGAGATTAAATCCATCTTTTTCTTGTTTAAATCTAAGCCCTCCACCATCACTTAAAACCGATGGCTAAGATTTGGCGACGTGTCACTAAATCCGGCCACTCATTTTCCCTCCTCTCCCTTCTCTCTCTTACACGCGGGCCCACTTGTTATCTCCATCTTCTTCCTCCTTTCTTCTTCTTCCTTTCTTTCTCTCTCTCCTACTCCTTCCGGCCGAACACCTTGCCGCCGCCTCCTTCTTCATCTCCGATCGCCGGCCGCCGCCCGAGCGCCGCCGCCAATGTGGGACGCCGTTTCGCCTCCCCACGCTAAAAACCGAGCCGCCGCCATTAATGCCGCCGAGCTCCACGCCGTCGCCCTCCCTTCCCGAGGAGCACCGTCTCGGCTTCCTACCTCTCCGCCGCACTCCCTAGGCCATCAATGGCGCAATCCCAATCACGTTTACACCGCCGCCGCCTCCCGTGTCATGATTTTGAGAGCCGCCCCCCTCCTCCCTATATAAACCCCCAAACCCACTCCTCGACCGCACCACCTCGCCTCCCCTCCCCACCTCGGCTTCCCTCCCCGCCGCCCGAGCGCCGCTGACCACGAGAGCAGCGCCACCTCCCCCTTCTCTAGTTTAAAATTCAGTTTTGAACACTAGTTATACCCGAATTCTTTGGACAGCCAAATTTGAAGTTGAATACTATCATGCCTTGTCAACCTTAGACAAAATCTAGTTAGTTTAATGATACTAACTAGAAATTTTTAAACAATTGCTTAGCTATACTTAACTATTCTAAGTTTGGGAATTTCCTTCACATAAAATGATAGACTTAAAAACTGAATTCTTGACTTTGGAAAGTCAGAGTGGTTTATAAAATATTTTCAAACAAAATGTAAAACTGGTTTAGACTTAGGCAATGGTAAGATGGTGGGTGCTTGCTGGCATGCGTCGTAGTTGGAAAAACCCGATGTGGATTGTCAGACACATGGGTTTGAGGTATGGCCTAAGTCAAGTTAAGGACCGGTCTGTGAGTTACTTTTACAAAGTCACACCGTACTACCACAAGTCCGGTATGGGACGGACCTAGCCAACTAATTTGCGAAGTTTCAACTAGTTATCGCTAAAGGTTGAATGTGAGCGTGGCGATGCCACGGGAAGTCTCACATGGCACAAGAGGGGGCTCCAACATGTGGATTCATGTTGTAGCGAAACCTTTGTGGCTGCATTATCTAGTTGACAGCTAAGCATTGTAAAGGCTTTGTCATGAAGTCTCGGCCACACACCTAAGGCAGTGTGTTGATCGCGTGGCAAAATGAGAGAACATGTCTTGTGGGTAAAGTTGTACACCTCTGTAGAGTAATAAACTATCCTGGATAGCCGTGTCCGCGGTCATGGACATGCTGAGTAGGGTTTTTCACAGATTAGACTTTGGTTCTTTTTAAAATCCTGTTTACGGAAAATCCGATTATCTTGTGCAAAATCGGTCCGGGTGGGATACCCGAGAATAGGTTAGTGTTGGTTGGAGCCTCACTAACGTTATAACTTGTTAAACTATATTTAATTATTATTTCAACTACAGCTTTTGACATAACTATGTTGTTTACTTTAAATATTGCTTTTCATGCATATCAACCATATTATACCTTTCTTTGACATTCACCCTTTGCATGCATTACTCTGTTAAAACCCTGGTGTAACTTGTGGAGTACGTTTGTACTCATGTGGCTATATCTAATTCTTTCCAGAGGAAGCTTTCGTCGATTGCGGTGAGGACTACGACTAGGCCGCGTCTTACAGTCAATTCTCCTTGTGGGGAAGGCTGGATGGGCTGCTACTGCTTTATGTTTCCGCTGTCTATTTTTGTATTATGCTCTATTGTAAACTTTAGCTTTAAAGCTCAAACCTTTATTATAATAATTTATGGTTATTTGTGAGATATACATCGCTGTGAATCTGTGTGCACTAAGCTTTCCTGGGATAGTGCGAATAACACAGAGGGTTTCGGAGTTGCTACTCCGGGTCCCGACACAAGAGACTCATTATGAAAAGTGATTCCCAACTTATTGCTTGTCACATCGACAGGAGTTACCAAGCCAAGGACCCAGCATTTGTAAGGTACCTAGCCCTCGTCCGAGCCATGGAGAAGTACTTCAGCGGCATGACTGTTCAGAGCATCCCACGCTCGAAAAATCGTGAGATAGAAATCTTGGCAAGGGCCACTAGCACACAGATGGAGAGACCCATTGGCACCTTCTATGTGGTCCTGGTAGAATCAACGGTGAACGGGCTCCGAGAGGTGTGCACCAATGGAGAGCAAGATTGGAGGAAGCCGATCATCAAGTACCTTGTCAACGGAACTAAGTCTGCACATCCTAGCAAGGCACAAAGGCGAAAGAGTCACGCAAGGGGCTTTGTCATCCACAGTAACACCCTCTACAAATGTGATGTTTGCTAACCATATCTCTGGTGCATGTCCAAAGACAAGGGTGTTCACCTGGTGCGTGAGATACACCAGGAGCTCTGTGGTTCTCATCTCACATCCTGTGCCACGGTGTTGAAAGCCTTCCGTAAGGATTCTACTAGCCCACTGCCCTACGGGACGCTGAGTCCCTCATTCGCACATGTGCCTCCTGCCAGTTGATGGGGTGTGGCATGAACTCACCTACAAATGACCTACAGTCCATACCACCATCGTGGCCGATTGCTCAGAGGGGAATAGATCTGGTCAGTCCATTGAAGCCCTAGACAAGAGGATACAAGTTCACCATGGTGGCCATCAACTACTTTTCCAGGTAGATCGAGACCGAGCCTCTAGCCAAGATAACCTCCGCAACAGTTCAGAAGTTTGTGTGGATGAACATCATGTACCGATTCGACGTGCCGAGGGAAGTGACCATTGATAATGAGGCTCAATTCGACGCGGCCTCCTTTCACAAGTTCTGTGTGGGTCTAGGCATTAACCTCTGCTTCACGTCGGTCGTTAACCCAAATGTCAATGGCACAGTGGAGAAGGCCAATGACATTATCCTGTTGGGGCCTCACACTCATCTCTTTGATCTCCCAAAGGGCCCCTAGGTGGACGGTCTACCGAGCATGCTCTGGTAAAGATGCACCTCGCTCAGCCGAGCCACAGGATTTACCCAGTTCAAGCTGCTATACGGTGACGAGGTTGTGACTCTAGAGGAAATCAAGCTTGGATCTCTCAACACCATGATAGCCCCAGACGATGATGTTCGTTGGACCTCATTGGAGTTAGCTAACGCCATTTGGCGGGAGCAACCCTCAACATTGACTGATACCAGGTGGCAATGGCCAAAACATACAACAAATATATCCAGCCACAACCCATCCAGGTTAGTGATCTTGTCTTCAAGAAAAAGGCCAATCCAGACCTCAACGGCAAACTAAGCTCCAAGTGTGAAGGACCATACAAAGTCATCTGTGCCACCTGTCTAGGGTTGTTCTAGTTGTAGTCACTCGATAGGACCGAAGTCAAGCACAGCTAGATCACGAGCAACCTATGTAAGTATTATGTGCAACTATCACGCCTATCATGACACCCCCTTACTATCTTTTTGTATCAAGCCTATTATTAGGCTTGTGCATTTGGTATGGTCGGTATATTTGGTTCGGTACATTCAAGATATATGGTAAATATAGTATTACAAGTTCAGTAATATACGGTATTACCAAAAATACGGTTTGGTATCGATAAATCCCAATTTATTTGATGCGGTATCAGTAAATACCATATTTACTAAAGTTGACGTGAATTGCGAATGATATAGCGACCATAAACTACAATGATATAGCGAATTGGTGACCACGAAGTCATGAACTGCTGTCTGTTAATAGTCAATTAGTCTGGTCACCTAGTCAGTTAGTCTGTTACCATTAGTCCATTATGGACTCATCAATTCATCATGAGTATTTATTCATGAGTCACTCATGGTCTATTAGTTTGAATCTCTCACATACATAGTCACACCGACATCGCTTAGTACTCTACTCAGTAGTCACACTGGCATCACTCAGTACTCTACTCAGTAATCAGACGGGCATCACACATTCACAGTCACTCATTCACACACTGACAACCAGAAAAATAGAACCCAATTGAACATGAACATCCTTACACCCCAGGCTCCCAACCAGGACAAGTCTGATTGACATTGGTCTCACAGACAGTGTCACACAGATATCAGTATCCAGTACATGACAATTCGCACACAATAGCGATAACGCAATTTAGAGTCTTAGACACAAACAGAACACAACATCTCCCAGTCCAAAGACCAGACCAACATGTCGACAGCATGAAACAGCAATCCAACCACCAATAGGAATACTTCATATACCTTGAGAGGCTCAGACTCGACATCTAAAATACCAAAAAGAAAGAGACTCAGACTGTCAGACATTCACAAGTTGTGTCACTATTTGAGACCACATTTTGAGTACATATCAACAAGAGCCGTCCCAACACAACCATTGGACTCGAATCACAACAGACTAGCAATTAGCATTGGAAATGAAACATAGAGAAGGAAATTACTTTCCATGATCCTATTGACTCCGATGTTGGTAGAAAGCACAAATTCCCACTTGGCCACTAAGTCACTAACACCAAATCATATAGATTTGCTACAAACAAACAAGGGCATCAATATAATATAGGCACACATTATTCATTTGGCTATTTTGTTGCTATCTATCGGCTAGAATTGATGGGAATTGAATAATCGATGGCACAAGAAATCATTTACATTGGATATGATGGGAATCGCTGGTTAGCCTTGTGAGAGTGCGCAGCGGCATGACTGGGACATTGGTCGGGCGGTGCAGGCAGACAGCGAAGGAGTCAACTAGTCGATGCAGCAAGCTCAAAGGCTCTCCTAGGGGCGATAGGGCGCCGGGCGGTGCAGTGCAAGACTCAGAGGAGAGGCGGACCTCTCAGTCGCTCCCACTCAGACTACTCACACGCCGCCTAAGACCTTAACAGTCCTGACCTAATGAGTAACGACTAAAGTATTGGCTAATGAATCCATGAGGATGGGCCGAAATCGATTGGCCAATGGGCTGCAGCACTGCACCAATGCGCCTAGGCCCTAGACTCAGCAACTCACAGTCACAGACAATGCTCGGTTTTTTTTGTTTTTAGCCTGTTTTTACTAAAAAACCGAACCCCAAAAAACCTAAAATCTGCATACTGTACCGAATCACAAAAACCAGTCAAACCGAGTTGACCAGTTTGGTTTAGTTTTTTTGGTGTGGTTTTTTTGGTTCGATCTAAATGTGCACAACCCTACATATTATGATGCTCCTCGTCCATTCGGTTATATATGCATCTATTGCATTTAGGTTGGGTGAAGTGTGCATTCGGCAAGTTACGTGCTGAGATGAGCAAACACCCACCCTCCGAGGTCGGTTCTATGACAACTCACCCTCTGGGGTTAGGTCGCCTAATACTCACCCTTCGGGGTCGGATCTACAAGAACTCACCCTTCGAGGTCGAGTCATCTAACACTCACACTCTGGATTTGAGTTCACAACAACTCGTCGTTCAGAGTCGAGTCGCCTAACACACCCTATGGGGTCAGGTCTGTGACAACTCACACTTTGGGGTCGAGTCACCTAACACATCCTCCTGGTCAGGTCTGCGACAACTCGCTCTTTAGGGCAGAGTCACCTAACACACCCTTCGGGTCAAGTCTGCAACAACTCACCCCCTAGGGTCGAGTCACCCAACCCACCACCCAGGGTCGAGTCTATGACAACTCGTCCTTTGGGGTCAAGTCACCTTACGCTCGCCCTCTGGGGCCAAGTCAACAAATTCTCACCCCATGCTAGTCTCTCATGAGCTTCGCCACAAGCATCAAGTTTTTTTTATGGAAGATGGCAACATTCTTACCTTCCCAAGCAACTAGCCACTCGCAAGCTTCGCTACGAGCACTAAGTTTTTCAGTGGGAGACGATGACGTTCTCGCCGCCCCAAGTGAGTAGCCACTCATATGATTCATCCCGATCACCAAGTTTTTTCTGATGAGAGACGATGATGTTCTCGTCTCCCTAAGCGACTAGCCACTCTCTACCTTCACCATACGCGCCAAGTTTTTCCAGTGGGAGACGGCGATGTTCTCACCTCCCCAAGTGACTAGCCGCTCGTGGGTTTCACCACGGACGCCAAGTTTCTTTAGTGGGAGATGGTGACGTTCATGCCTTGTGGTAGTGGGATACCCCTAGTCTAGTAAAGAGTAGCAAGTGTGCTTTAGGCCCTGTTCTTTTCAGCTTCTAAAAGCTGTTTTTCGGCTTTTCTACAGTAACTAGCTTTTAAACGGAGTATCTTTTCAAGATAGGGTCTACTAGTTAATTGTAGTACATACTTCACTGCCTTCATTTATATCGTCAAAAACCGCACGTGAGTTTCTGTTACTCTGTAATCTCTTGCACAAATAGCCCAAAAGTCACAAGCCGCAGCCAAAAGCCATAAGCCGCAGCCAAAAAGAACAGGCCCTTATTCTAATATTAGGCAAGCAACAGTGGTGCAAGCTTGTGAAAGGAACAAGGGCAACTACAACCCTTTTGCACTCTCGCTAGAGAAAGCCAGGTGATTGTAGGATGAACTTCGGGTATCCCAACTCTGCGCCACACCCATCGATGTACGAGCCAGCATCACTCCTCGCTCAAAGATGAGTCCTGACATAGGGCACAAAGAGTTTATCCCTAGCCGTTCTATACGCTACCACTAAGAATCGCGGTCGGGCCTCGACCCCACCATTCGCCCCTAGCCGCCACTCAAACTTAGGTGCATAACACACCCAAGAACAATGAACCAAAGGGCCAATAATTATATAAATAGTACCATAGAAACAAAAGGGGGTCAGCCCCAGGAAGTATAAAAGGCTACATCAAAGGCTGATGCCGATAGGGCACTCTGGTGAGCTAAGGTACAAAAAATAACTAGCAACTAGCACTGACATACTGGTAGCAAGCTTAACACCTGGGATCGACCCGGTCCCCCGGGGCCTCCCTCTCCCGCGCCAGAGGAGCCTCCCTCGGTCGAGTGGGCATGGGCTCGGTGCATGAGCCTGTCAAGACAACTCAACCCACATGAGCTCCAAACTTGTGAGAAGAAAGGGCAAACATAGTCGGTGATGACCTTCCGCCCCCTCTAAGTCAATAGAGCTCGGCACCTTGTAGGAAGGTGTCCCAAAAGTCCTGAAGTGCTAGTAGCCCACCAACTAGAGGGAGGTGAGCAGGACCTCCGTGGAAGCCTTCATGCACTAGCATCGAAAGCTCGGAACTGATGCCCTGGCCACCTCATTGGTCGCGCTCATCCAAGTGAGCCAAGTCTCGGTGGTGACCTCTGATAATCCAGAGGGCAAAGATGCCCAAGTCTCGGGCAAGGCCGTGGTCTCTGCAGTGGAGATGGCAATGGCGACCACCCTATCCCACTCATCAGTGACCTAGGATAGTCTATGGCAAAGGTGCTCCACGTCGTACTCTTGCTCAGCAAGCTTGCAGTGTAGCTCGGCTATCGTCTCGTGCACCGTGTCCAAATTCCACTATGTCACAGCTGCCCTGCCCTCAGTCTCCTTTGCAGACCTCTTGTTCTCCATTAGGATGCTGTTCTGCATGGAGGATAGCTTGTGCACACCAAGGAGATTCTGCGAGTGGAAAGGGTAAGGGCCAGGAGCCCATTAAACCTAAGTAAATGGATGATCTAATTACTTTCATAAGGTCGCATTCCACTGAAGCGAATGCCTACCTCTTTCTTAGAGGGTCATCCTTAAGGGCCAAATTTAGGTTAGTGGGCACTGCATGCTAAATGGCCTTGCCAAGGAACTCAACCATGGGCTTTAATAAACCAAAGTCCTTGATGGTGATGTGCTCTCTAACCAGTAGGGGTGCTTGAACGTGGATCACGCGCTCGAGGCCAGGTCTAGAGTCTGTCTCATTTGTAGGGATCTCCCAAGTGATAGTCGGGGCCACGCCTACCACCACCCTCAGTGTGTATACCAAGGCGGTGCCCATTGTGTTAGCCTCCACAGCCTCCCGGTCAACATTCGGGCCCTCCCGCGAGGACGAATCCACCGACAATGGCCTTAGGGGGTGGGGAGTGAATGTGGAGGGGGCACCGATGGGCACTGGACCTATCGCTGTACCTTCAACACCTCCCCCGGAAGCCCTCCAGGTTGAGGTATGAGGCAACGTCTAGGGAGGAAGCAGGCGATCCTAGGCAACCTCATGGGTGGAGGCTCGACGCAAGGCCCTTCTCCTTGATGGGGCGGCCAGAGACACCCGCGGCACAAGCAGACCCTGCCTGAGGTGAGCCACGAGGGCATCGGGCTCCTCGGACCGCAGAGACAGGGGGAAAGTCCTCTAGGGCCTCATAGATGCGCTTTGATCCCCACCTGGATCGGCCATCCTCGTCGAGGAGTAGGCAAGAATGCATCGGTGCTGATCATCTCGCATGCACCGTTGCAGCGCTCCTCTGAGATCAGGTCTTCTACCACGCCAAGCTTGGCCCTCGTCTCATGCCCCAGCAAGACTGTGGCTGCCATCTCCGCCTACAGAAGCGTCAAGCCTGCAAATCCAAGTTAGGGGAAGTTGTGGCTTGAGCAAATATGGAATTGAAAGGGCCAAGAGAAACTCACACTGAGACTTAACAAAGCCGCGAAAGGTGCAAATGCCTCTAGATGAGTCGTCCTCCATGAAAGATAGGTTCAAACCTTGACAAAGTGGGGCAATCCTTATTATGCAAAACTGCTCCATGAGATCATGCATGCTAAACTTCAAAGCACGTTCTCGCAGCAGGTGCTGGTGTACCTTATCCTTCAAGCCCAAAGATGGCGAGAAGTGCAGCGAGCTATCCACCAAGGGCTTCTTCCCCGTGTTGACGAGGCCAGAGCCTTAGGTGGGCTAGTAGAACAACAAGTCCCTCCATGACCCCCACTTGTCCTTGTGGGCCTTGGTGGGGAACTCAAACTTTTGATGGCTGACAGGGGGCTGAAAGACTATTGCCACCATATGAGAAGTGCATGTTGTCATAGGCGTACACCACAGGGCGTGAAGCATAGTGGATGAAGTAAAAGAGCTTGGCCAAAGTATGCTTCACCCCTAAGCTTCGCATCATCCACTCGTACACTGAGAGAAGGACGAAGGAGCCTAGGTTGAGGTGGGAGACCTCAAGATTGAAGATGTCGAGTACGTCTTTCAACTGCCCAACCGGGGGAATGAAGAGGTTGGCCTCGAATTGGGTGGCAAAGATGACGAGCATCCCCGGCCCTAGGTTCGGGCAGACCTCGTCAGCTTTAGGCAAGACGGCCAAGTCAACACTTGCAATCTTGCCCACTTTTTTCCAATTATTCCAGAAGGCCCCTCGTCATGTTGGAAGGACCTAAGTAGCGGTAGAACTGGTTGACCTTCTCTGGGGTTTCCTCTCCATCGGCCACTGCCTTTACCTTCGCGGCACCCTTTCAAGAGATGGCCGCCATGCCCAGCTTGGTGGAGGGACCGATGGAAGTCATCGCTTTCTTTGAAGTCATGACAGAGTCCGGAAGCTCAGCACCTTAGGGATGAGAGTTTCGACGGGGGTTTCGACAGTGTGAGGGTCCCCCTTGTGCGACGTGCTATCCTCGGACCCAGTGTGTGCCAAGCCGAGTCCGGAGTTCACGCGATCTACCACCTAGAGCCCTCCCCCAAACTAAGGTGCCTTAACATTCCATGACTTCTTGCAGAGTATCGGGAATCATTGGCTCGATGCCATGCGCCAACCCCTTCTTCCAGTTGGTGCACCAACCAGGGTGAGCGGTCGACGACCACCCAGATCGGCGAGGGGTTACTGTTGGGAGAGGGTCTCTACGATAGCTCAGGCCCATGACAACTTCGGCATAGCCATACACACTGGGCGATCTAACTTGGGCGAAGTTCATGAACCAACCTTAGCGAGGTTAATGGGCCAACCCCGGAGGGGGTCAGGAGCCAACCTCTGAGAGGGTTCGGAGCCAATCTCAGAGGAGGCACAGAGCCAACCCCAGAGGTGGTCTAGGCTAACCCTAGGGGAAATCTAGAGCCAACCTCGGAGAGGGTCCGAAGCCAACCTCAGGAAGTGTCAGGGACCAACCGTGAACAAGGTCCAGAGCTAGCCCCAAAGAAAGTCTGGGGTCCCTCGGACATTGCAGGTCCTGTGTGGGTAAGCTAGGTCTTAAGAGTAAACCTATAACTTCACTCGTCTCCCTCTCTCACTCTATAAATAGGACCCCTTGTAAGAGAAGAGGAGGCCATTTGGTAATCCTAGACACCCATATTGCATACACTTGGTCATTTGTGTGTGCTTCTCATTGAGTCCCTCCACATCTTCGGTGGTCTTCGAATCTGACCAAGGGTGCTTGCTAGTTTACTGTCTGGTCTTGTATCAACGACAATATGAATAGCCAAATTTTTCGCGCAACTACATAGTTAGATAATACAATACATATGATTTATATCGAAACATGCTTATGATGAAAATACAGTTGTATTCAATTGTAATAGCTCTCGTATCTATATTTAATCGATCCGAACTGTTATATTCTAGACTCACGAAAATCGGTGGTATAGTTCTTTCTCTTTTTCTTCGATTGACATGGTAATTTATAGCCCTTAAGGATTTGTTCAAAAGTATTGTGGATTTTAGTTGTGGCTTTTGGTTGATTGCGAGAGAGATTAAAGGAGTAAGGGAACCTCGCGTTGAGAAGCCACTCCGTTCAAAGTGGCTCCTGCAGTGACTCTTACAAACGATTTATAGAAATCATCTTGAGAAATCAATTCATTTAAAAATCAGCTTCTAAATATTAAAAGACAGAAGTTGTTTGGAATGGATAGAAGATTACAAACGTGAGGGGTGCAGTGTAAATATATATAGTGTGCACAACAAACAGTATCAACGAAATGACCGGTATGTACACGTACCTGCACGTACATATTGTTCAGTCAATTATTTTTTCTCGGCTTTGTTGTTAATTCACGCATGCATGGCTCTAAGTATAACACGAGCATGCCTAGTTACTTACTTTATCATGTGATGCAATCATGCACCGTAATCTTATACAGCCGTGTAGTGCATCCATGCGCGGTGATCGATCGACAAATTTGTCGTTAATTAACTGAAGAATAAATGACAACTGCCACGAGATTGTGTGATCTTAACTTACTACAGGTGTAGCTCCAGCAAACGACCTGTGATACTACTCACATGCAAGATCTTGCAACTTGAACATGACAGGTGGGAAATGAACTTTTAGGTACGCTCTATATGCATTATTAGCCTCGATCGAGACAAAGATAAGCTAGGTAATCACTGTCTGGGTCACAAGCTAATAAAAAACTCCGATTGATCTCCTAATTTTATTGATTTGCTTAAGGAATCACTGCTAAAAAAGTCTAATACTAGATTCCACATCATACACAGTTACCCAAAACAATCAGTATTAAATACAATCACAAACGGTTTTAGTTTAGAGACCGCCTGTGTTACTGCAAGCGCTAAAAACTGTCTGTGAAGAGGTAATATCACAGATGATTTATGATGAAAATCGTCTGTGAAGTATCATAGACTGTTATTAACAAGAACCGCCTATGATGTTATACTTATCACAGACGGTTTTTGTTCCGAACCATCGGCGATGTATCACAAACGGTTCAAGACAAAAACCGTGACTTATCACAGACGGTTCTAGATAAGAATCGTCTGTGATAATATTTCAACTTACCCGCTATCGCTGCATTTTAACTTCCCGCTTATCTCGCTGGATTTGCTTTTTAAAATGAAAGGCTCGGATGTTCTTCTTCTCACTTCTGCTCCTCCACTCCTCTCATCATCTCCTCTTCTCTCCTCATGTCCTCTTCTCTCTTCTCACTTCTCCCTCTACTTCTCCTCGCCAAATTTTTCCTTAAAAATAAAAGGCCCGGCGGCTCTTCGATCTTCTCCTCATGTCTCTTCTCACTTCTCCTTCTCTACTCCTCCTATCCATCCAGAGCACCCCGCCGCCGCCGTCTTCTATCCGTCACCGACCACTCTTCGGCCATCTCTAGTAAACCCCTTGCCCACCAACATATCACTCATTTTCTCCTCTTCCGTTTGGGGGACCTCACCACCGACCACCGGAGCGCCGGCGACCGCCGCACCGAGCCGTCACCATCGCAATCTTCTTCAAATAGCACTCTCTTCCGACCACTCTAAAGCCTCCGATCGCTCTAAGTCCTAACCGCTCTTAGCCTTTGACTGAATACTGTACCATTTGACCACATAGAGCCTTTCAACCGACTATTGTAGCTTTCGACTGGTTACTGTAACTGTCAACCACGCGTAGCATTCGATCGGTTACTATGCTTTCGACCACACATAGCTTTCGACTGGTACTGTAACTGTTAACCACATATAGCATTCGACCGATTATTGTAGCTTTCAACTAGATATTGTAGCTTCGACCACTGTAGATTCGACCGGTTAATGTAGCTTCGATCACTGTAGATTCAAGTTATGGTAAAATTACCCACTTTTTTAACTCTGGTATAGCTATCACAGATTGTTTTTACCGAGAACCGTATGTGATAACTGACTATTACAGACGGTTCTAGTTTCGAACCATCTGTGATAATGCACGATCATAGACGGTTCTCGTTCCGAACCATTTGTGATATGATTTTCACAGATGGTTTAAAAACCGTCTGTGAATAACCCCTATTATCATTGATCCATGAAGTCAGACGGTTCAAAGAGCCGTCTGTGATGACGGTTCCGAAGTGTCTGTGATAAACTTTTCTGTGGTAGTGAATATTGATTAAAAAACAAGGGCGTGCACATGTGTCCACTTGCTGCTTGAGTTATAGTCAAATAAATCACAACATAATTTTATTATCATTTTGCCGTTATTGGTCATGTGCGCGTTAATTGCATGCTTGACTGTAGCTACTTCAACTATAACATAATTGACTCAAGTATTTAATACTTACAAGCGTGCCCATCTGTCAATTAGTGTATATACACACATACACTAATTGGCAAAGACGCCCCGCGCAATCACCAGTAAAACCGTACCACTTGAGTCTTCCACCTCCCTCTACCCCCACCTTCCACTGTGCTGCCCCTACCCATCGTTTTCAATTGCGCCACAAGGCAATGGCGGCATAGAATCAACCGTAAAATAGCATGAGGTCGTCCACCATGAACGCGCAAGAGCCTACCCTATCAGCAGTAATCGATCACCATCACTCGTGTGGTGGAGTTTTGTCGTCGCTGCACATCTGCCGTCTCCCATGCCGACGCCACCGCTGTGTTATGGCAGCAATAAAAATAGAAATTGTAATATCTCGAGCGTCGTTACGGCATAAGGTTTTAAATCAATCGCGGAATCGCCGGTTTTTTGGTAAATCGCGGGAAAGGAAAAATATAAATTGTAGAATATTGAAAAAATGAATAAAATAAATTAAAAAAATAATTAGGATATTTTGGGGTCTGAGGGTGGGCACCGATTTGGGCCACCACCCCAAATGGGGCCCATACCCCTCCCAAACCCTAGCACCCCTTTATAAACCCCTCCACCCTTTTGGCCACCACCCCACCCCTCCACCTCTTGGGCGCAGCCCCACCTCCTGGTTGGTGCCCCCACCTCCCCCACAAGTTGCTGCCCTTGGAGAAGGAGAAGAAGGAGAAGGAAAAGAAGGAGAACGAGAAGAAGGAAGGAGAAGGAAGGAGAAGAAGAAGAGGAGGAAAATTTTGGGGAATTTCTTCAGATTGGTAATTTTATCTCATCTCAAACCCTCTGTTTATAGGATTAATTAAGGTTCTTGGCATAGAATTTGATGGTAGAAATTAGATCAATTGCCCGATTAGAGTTTTGTTGCGGATTGGTTTTAGATCTATTTGCGCAGCGTGCCTTGTCTTGCAGTTTTGATCTATAAAACGAATTTTCCTGCGGTTCTTCCCAAAAGGAACGTTGTATAGGACATCCAGATGTATCTCCTGTATTTTTTTCAAAATTTTCCACCGTGGGATCTGGGAGATACGGAGATGGAAATACCGCTGTCTGTCAGGCGGACAGATTGTTATAGTCCGGCGGTAATCCCGAGATTAAAAATAGTAAATGAATTTTCTGGCCTTGTCCGTAGTTGGGAAAGTTGTAGATAATTTAGTTATATAGCTGCTGTATAAATTTGGGAATTTCTAGGCCTCTGTGCTGTCGTGGTCACGCATTTGAACGCGGCTGCCCAATCTGCCAGAACAGAGTTCTTCCTCTGTTTTGGGAATTAAATTACTCCTAGCTGTGGTTAAAATAAAAATAGGTGTTCTCCATGAAAATTGTAGGTTTTTAAGTCATGAATCCAGAGAGGCATTATTTGTTTTTTTTCGATCTATATTTTTAAAGATACGAAAAAGTGAAGCAGCACTGCTGCAGAGAGTAATTTGTTGAATTGTGGAGCGCAGAGGTGTTTTCGCGGGTTCGGGTCTCTAGCGATGTTTTATATTTTTATATCATGTTTGTATGTTGTGGTTGAGTGCTGAGAGGTGTCTTATGGACAGGTGGTCATGTCCCTGAGCGCTCTTGAATTTTTGTTGATCTTCGCTTCATCGGATTGAGGCAAGTAAACGTAGCGGTGGTTGCTACTGTTTAACATGTTGTTCTTACTACTTTCAGTTTACATTATTATCGTAATTTGAAACAATTTCCATGATTGCATGATATTTTAATTGTGTAATTATTGCTTAATGTGATAATGTTGATCATGAAATTAGCATGTGGCAGATGTGAGTATGTTGAGAGCGTGATAATGCTCCTTGCGGATGAATTATTGTGATTAATGAATTTTCATATCATTCAATCATTCATGTCATATCATGTCCTTTGTGTATGTGGATGTCGCCGCTTATAGCCGCGACCGCACTGCACAGCGTCAGATATTGCCGTGTACGACGCACTTCTTCGCCTCGCATGGAAGCATTCGTATATTGCCGAAATACGATGCATCGCACTTCCTGCCCTGGCAAGAGTAATGTGGAGCATAGCATGAGCATTCATATGCATTGCATTGCATTGCATTGTGGAATGATCATTTGCATACATATGCAATATAATGTGGTGAAGTTATTTTGTGGAATGTACAACTTCATAGTCGTAATATGGAATTGGCTCTTGTGAGCTATTGATGGAATGAAGGTTGTGGTCGTGGTCTTGGAATGTGGTTCGTCCCTTGTGTGATTGTGATGGTGGCATGAAACTCTTTTCTCTTGTTTCAATTGTTTATAGTAATTGTAGATATGGGGAGTAATATAGTATTGAAATATGTCATACATATGTTTTATTGCCTTTGGTAGTGGTAGTGGTTGAGGATTTAAAGTAGTCAATGATGAATTAATTGTTAGTGTTTTACCGTCATTGATAGTGAATTGAGGTCGAGAATATATACATTGTTAATTGTGGAAGATTAAATATGGTTGATTAATCTATTGTGGTTTGTGGAGAAATAAATGTTTACTTTTGCATTTAATACGGGAATAAATGATTGCATTCATATGCTAATTAAATCTGAAATTTAAGAGGTATGATTCATGAAAGTTTATGGTGGTTTAATATTTATGAACATAAATTGTAATTGTGGATGTATGAAATTATAATGATGATGTTTAAATTGCTTGTAGTTTGAATAACTTGTTAAACAGCTTGCTTTGTCGAGATTTTTATCTCACTCTTGCTTCCCCTCTCTGTGTGGACTTTGAGCATACATCGGGAAGGGTAGAGCGGCACCGCACTGATGCACTTGTATTATAATCTTAATGCTAAAATAAAGTTGAAAGAAATCTAGTCTTTTTTTAGCTATTTTATTGACAAATTTCTTCTTAGTAATATTAAATTTGTGTACCGTTCCTATAGACATTTTGTTATAGTTGATTATGATTAATGATTTGTTATCTATTCTGTTTATCTTAGTTGTTTACGCTTCCGCTTATACTATATTGTTTTGTAATTGTTGCCAGTTTATTTTATTTTCGTAAATTGGCTAGTTGTAGAGCAGCTTCAGTAGCATCCCAGGGTATTATGGGTCCTGGGGTGTTACA